>OX596272.1:1339745-1939745 GCA_951394255.1 Polyploca ridens | reverse complement strand
CTCCTCGCCATATTGGAGGGAAGTGAGCGACCCGTCACACGACGCCGCCGCAAGCAAAGACCTTAAAGTGAGCATGACTTACTTAAGTCTGCCTTAGAAATAAAAAAAAAATACTAAAGGGAAGCTACTAAACACACAATTTGTTATCATTGTGACTATTTACAACTTTAGATTAAATATCATTTATATGGAATAGAATATAACAATTAGACAGACATAAATCGATGAATTATTTATATCAAAACAAATAAACGAACATTGAATTGAATTAATTGTAATAAGTAATTATCTGTAACCTAAAAAACATACCTTATAATAAATAATAATAACAAAGGTACTTTGAATTAAAATGGACCTTGAACTAGCTGCTAAGTGAAGCAGGTGCAGAGAGAAGCTACTTCCATACATCCTTGTCGTCAATATAGTGAGACACTTTATAATAGGCCCTACTCAACAACCGCTTTTTGATATGTTCCTTAAATTTAAAAAAAGACATACTGGTCACGCTATGAGGAATTTTATTGTAAAATTGGATACAATTCCCAAGAAAGGACTTATTTACTTTAGCTAATCTAAATCTAGGCACAGTTATTTTGTCTTTATTTCTAGTGTTTCTATCATGATAATCACTATTGACTGGAAACAAATTAATGTTTTTACGAACATACATAATATTTTCAAAAATGTACTGAGAGGGCAAAGTTAATATATTAATGTCCGGAAATACCTTTCTCAGAGACTCGCGAGAACCCAAACAGTAGATGGCGCGAATTGCCCTTTTTTGTAATACAAAAATTGATTACAAGTCTGCGGCAGAGCCCCACAGCAAAAGACCATAAGACATAAGACTATGAAAATATGCAAAATAAATTAATCTGGCTGTATTAATGTCCGTCAGTTGCCTTATTTTGCTGACTGCAAAAGCAGCGGAGCTCAGTTTACCACCTAAGGCTTCCAGGTGAGCACTCCACTGCAATCTACAGTCTATGGTCAGACCAAGAAAAACAGTCTTATCTACTACATTAAGTTTACTACCGTCCACAATAACATTGGTATCAACTTTTGGTACATTTGGTAATGAAAATCTTATACATTTAGTTTTTTTTAGAATTTAGCATTAGATTGTTGGCAGCAAACCATTGAGACACAGTTTCCAGAGCGTGGTTAACTTTTAAAAGGTCTTTGTCTTTTCTATCTACTTTAAATATCAGAGACGTATCATCTGCAAACAAAACGACATCTGATAGTTCTTTCACCATGTAGGGTAGGTCATTTATGTAAACTAGAAATAGAAATGGGCCTAAAGGTTCGATACCTTGAGGTACGCCTAATTTGACTAAGGAGCCCGATGACACACTACCATTGATTCCTACTTTTTGTTGGCGCCCTGAAAGATAGGAAACCACAAGATCGAGAGCCACTCCGCGAATTCCGTATAACTTAAGTTTAAGAGCTAGCGTTTGGTGATCTACGCAATCAAATGCCTTGGAGAGATCACAAAAAAATACCAATAGCATCGTGTGAGCACTCCCAGGCCTGAAAAATATGCTCAATAAGTTTAGCTCCCGCATCCGTAGTGGACTTACCTCTTGTAAAACCGAACTGATCATCATGGAGTATCTTGTGTTTATTAAAATGCCTTAACATTTGGTTTAGCACAATCTTTTCAAAAATCTTACTTAATGCAGGAAGTACTGAGACAGGTCTGTAATCTGAGGGATTGTTTTTACATCCCGATTTAAAGATTGGAACAATTTTGCTGTATTTCATTAAGTCAGGAAAGTTGCCCTGTTCGAGACATTGGTTAAAGATTAGGGCTAAAATAGGGGCAATATTGAAAATAATCAACTGTATAACCTTAACTGACAAACCCCATAAGTCTTCCGTATTTTTCATATTTAGTGACTTGAAAGCCGTGATAATGTCATATTCATTAACCTGGGTGAATGCGAAGTCTGGAATGTTTTGTTGAAAAGTCTTATGTAAAATCGATTCTGCTAACGTGGAAGACGAAGCAAGATTTTTAGTAGCCTCCATAGGTATATTTGAGAAAAAAGTTTCAAAAGCAGATGCTACTTCTAATTTATCTGAGATTAATTTATCATTGATTTTAAGAGAAAAAGTATTATCTTTGATTTTATTTTTACCAGTCTCTGTATTAATAATCTGCCATACTGTTTTAATTTTATTATTAGAACTATTTACCCTGTTGCCTATATAGATGGCCTTTGCTCGAATACAAACCTGTTTAAATAGCTTGGAATAGTTTCTAACATATGTATGAAAGTTTTCATTACTATTGTAAGATCTCTGATAGTAAAGATCATACATGTTATCCCTACTCTTCCTGATTCCTTTAGTTGCCCAGTTACAGAATTGAAGTTTATTAATTACTTTCTTAGTTTTGATTGGACAAGATACATTAAATTCGTTGCAAATATCTCTAAATATTTTTTCATAGTTTACATTTGGATCATCAGAAGTATAAGTAGTGTTACTAATTTTATATTCCATATTGACGCTGAAATTATTTAATCTCGTTTCATTTACTGACCTAAATGTTTTCGTTACGGATAAACTAAGTTTTTTACCCGGAAACTTTACTAATTGAGCCAAATGATCCGAACGGACGCCACTTATTATTGACTTCTCTAAAACGTTACAGTTAGTTATTATGTTATCAATACAAGAGGAAGTAGTAGATGTCACTCTCGTGGGCTGATTAAATAGAAGAGTCATATTAAATGATTTAAATAACGTAATAAAATTATTTCTATCTAATGAGGGTATTAGGATGTCAATATTAAAGTCACCACAAATAATTACTGACTTATTACACTTTGATAATTTACTAAGTATTTGTTCCATTATGGAACAAAACAATGAAAAATTTGACGCAGGAGGTCTATACACACATAAAATGATGGAGCTTTCAATCTCTGCACATGCCACCTCGCATACGCGTTCCACAGAATGACAAGTAATATCAGTACGATTCTTATATTTTATATTATTATTTAGCAAAATGAGGGTGCCGCCACCCTGAGCAGTCACTATGTTGTACGCGCTGGCAAGAGTAAAGTTATTTACAGTAAAAAGCATTCTGTCTGGTTTTAGCCACGTTTCTGTAAAACATAATATATCGATTCTGATTTCATCACATAATAATTCAACGTCAAGTATTTTGCCAGAGAAGCGATTAATATTCTGATGTAGTAAAGTAATGCCATGAGTATGCTTCTCTGTTGTCGGAGTTACAAGTTTACAAGTTATAAAAGAGGCTATGTATGCCCATCGGAGCTATGTATGTTCCATCTGTATAGTACTCATTCTGGTTAGGTCACGCGAGCTATGTACGCTCCTCAACAGAGGCTATGTATGTCCAACGGAGCTTTGTATGTTCCGAAAGTTAGTTTACTCAATACTCGATACTCAATCATTTATAGCAAAATGTGCATTTGATACTTAAATGTTATAGGTACATAAATACCCTTATAATAGGGTGTTGCAATTTATATAGTTATTATCATTATCATAGAAAAGAAGGAAGGAGGACGGACCGATGTTTTGTTTAAAATTTAAATTAAAAAAAATAAAATAAAAATAGTTTAAAATTTAAATTATAAATTAAATATTTTAAGATCGGATTACAATATTCTGCACACACTGCACACTTAGTCAACCCATTTACTTGATATTATTTGAATGCCGTTCATTATATTTGGTATTTAGTATATATCTTTAATGACTATACTTTTTGTTCCGAGGGAATGGGGTCGGATGACTAAAACCCCGCCGGTGACTCCATGCGGAAGCGAGGAAGAGCATGTTCTCCGTCTGCAAGAAGGCGCCCTCGTAAGATCCGTAAGAAGACCCCATATCAACATGGATTGTGGACGCGGTTCTGCCTGCGTTGCTGAACCCATCACCTACATTAGTAGACGCTCAGTTTGATGCGGCATCGGATCCAATAACGGAGGCATCTACGTACTAAGGACAGAAAGGGCCCAGTTGATCCAACCGACTCTCGACTGACTAATAACAATAGAACCGCTACTGAGGAACGAAAAACCCTATCTATCTCTTTCATTCATAATGCTATATCTATGATGCTATGATTTCACTGCGTACACCGATTTAAGAAGTCACTCACTTCAGTATGTCCAAAATAATTGAAAAGGTTCAGACACACTTTTGGTTCCCTAAAATGCGCAATTTTGTAAAAATAAAAAAACAATGGGTTCCGAATGTCATGATTTTAAGTTTTGGTTCTATAATTATAAAGATTTATTAACTTAATTTATTTAAATGTTGCGTTGATTCATTATTTTTATTTCATTATTACCGATTTGAAATAATTTATTTCAATGTGTTGTATTATTAAGTATTATATTTTTTTTGTTGTTATCCACGTAATATCATTAAGGTTAATGTAATTGTACTACAATTAATAATGTAATTACTTATTTTTAGTTTAATAGCTAATTAGATGATAATATTTTTAATTTATGATCAAGTGTTTCGAAGTATGTAACTTAACTTGTTTTATCTTTATATATGTATAAAACTCTACTGTACGTATGTATGTCACTGAACTCCTCCTAAACGGCTGGACCGATTTGAATGATTTTTTTGTATGCGTTTGGGTGGTGCCGGGCTGATTTGTGAATCCCTGGATGGTTTAGATAAGGTAGGTTAGTGTAGGGTAGCACACACAGGGTAGTGTGGCACCACGCGAACGAAGTCGCGCCGGGCAGCTAGTTATTCATAATTATTAATTCGACTGATTGAGTTTTGTTTCCGTGCACCGGGAGGTTGCACTGTTACGGATGGCCGAATGTCATGATTTGTAATCGTTTTGTAAAAGATTATTAATTTAATTAATATTACGTGTAATATTTTATATTGTTAAAGTGGTAACACTAATGCTTGCACGTGATTGGCTATCGTAAAGCCACCAATCATGTTTGAGCATAGTCTACCAATGAGGAATGAGCCAACGACTTTAGAGTTTAGGCGGTTTCATCCGTTGAGTCGGATGATTATTACTGTTGGAGATTTTGAGCTGACAACTACTAGTCTAAAGTTATGTGATGTGTACGTTAATGAGTTAATTGTATATGTGTGTAAAATAAATGAACATTATCGAATATACATCTGCAGTTATTTGAATCATTAAACAAGCATACGGCCCGCCTGATGGTAAGCAGTTACCGTAGCCATATGGACGCTTGCAACACACGAAGCATCGCTCAAGCGTTACCGACATTTCCCCCCTCCCCTATGAGCTCTGGCGACCTTACTCACGCGCAGGAACACAACTTTACACAACATAAAGTTGTGTAAAGTTGGCTGCGGTATTCTGTAAGGTGGAGGTACTTCTCCAGTCGAGCTGCTCTTTGAGCGAATAAACGCTATGCTCTACCTCTCTTTCTTTAAAGGTTTTAACAATAGTCCTCCTGCCTGCATGAGGACGCGGCTGCCCAGGCTATCCAGAAATGTGAGAGGGTGACTGAGCAATATTTATGTGATAAGCGACCGTCATTTGGCATATTGTGGAATTGATACATTTTGTTTAATACTATTTTTGTACATTTCCCAAAATCAAATTAAAAAGTCAGTTTTAGGCGCTGCGCAAATGCGGACACTTTTGTGTTTTGTTTCGGATACAGCTACCAATGAATATTTGATGTCTATTGAACGAGTTTGAAATCAGCCACTCCATACACATTTTTTGTGTCCAGTTGCTTTCACTTTACACATATTCGTTGATGATCAAAAAGTGTCGGTAACTGGAAACTAAAAGTCGTCAGTTGAAGACACAAGCAACATTAAAAAAAAACCTTACAATTGTACTGAAATTGACGGAAAGCAAGCAACGAATTTTATCAGTGACCAGGAGTAGCAGCCGGTGACTGTGTCCGATCGCCGCCACCGGACACAGCAACGACGGTTACCAGTGACCAGCAGGGGTATTTTAAAACGCTCGGATTCGATATCGGAAACGGATTCAAAAACTACCGAGGCGATATACCGCAATTGCTTATTTAATTTCCGAATTCGAATATTTTTGATGTTTCTTTACGAAAATATCAATTCGATTCATCTAAAAGTTTTCGGAAATTAAAATAGCAATTGCTGAAATTTGCCTCGGAAATTTCTTAATCCGTTTCCGATATCGAATCCGACGTTTTAAAATAGCCCTACAGGAGTAGCAACCGGCGACTGTGTCCGATCGCCGCAACAGGACACAGCAACTACGGTTACCTGTGATATATGTGTGAGACGGTATGTTGTATCGGTAACAAAAAGTTTCTACATGTTCAATGTGCCAAATAAATTTCTACGGTCGCCAATTACTGAAATATCTGTCCATATCTACGATAGTTCTATGAAGGTAAAAAACAATAAAAAATACTCGAAAAAAAAAAACAAATTTCCCGCGTCGGTACGTTTAATGACTCCACTCATGCCTAAATTGAATAAATGACTTTGTCTTTGACTATTAATTGTAAAATAGTAACAATCGCTTGGCTCGCGGTTAAAAATGTAACAATGACATCAATCAAGCTCTGCTTAGTTTGGGATCAGATGACCGTGTGTGAGGAATGTCCCAGGATATTTATTTATTTATTTAATTGTAATAGTCAGAGGCCGAAATATTATATTACTTTAATTTGACTGACAAACATTTAATTTAATTTTTCAGGTTTTATGGTGGATATGTTAAAAAAAAGGTATAAAAAATATCTCACGCCGGCGGCGAGAGAACCGGCACCAACAAAGAAAATATAATTTTTGGTGCCGGTTCATATATCATGATTTTCTACATTTAATTGCACATAATCGTTATTTTTAACCGACTTCAAAAAAAGGAGGTGGTTCTCAATTCGAATGTTTTTTTTTTTTTTTTTTTTTATGTTTTTTACCTCATAACTCCGTCATTTATTAACCGATTTTGAAAATAACTTTTTTTATTTGAAAGGGTACGCTTCCCGTTTGGTCCCATTGTCATGAGATCAGGATTTGATTACTTCTTAGTGTACTTTGAAGTCGGTTTAAGGTTTTTGTAAAACAGTCCAATTATTTATTAATTTTTTAACATTAGTCATTACTATAATAATCCCAAATGTTGGGACATATCATAATGCAATTAAGCATTTTAGGTATATGCATTTTGTATCGCAACTGCGCAGGCAGTTACCGCGTGGTTGCGCCACTGTATGGTCGAATATACGTAGTTAAATTAACAAGTGAATTTCATTTATTTCATCATCAAAATCTAACCTTCTGATATCATAGACGTTGGGGATAACATTACATAAACCCCACAGTGGTGACTAAAATTGAACATAGCGATGAAAAATTTGTGAAATTGTGACAGTGAAATAAACATTAGTGGAATTTACCAAGATGACGCAACCACCGGTACCTCACCCGTCTTCAGAAGTTTTGGCTGTTTCACTTTCGGCACGTATCCCAGAGTTTTGGACAGACCTGCCAAGGGTCTGGTTCGTGAGGCTAGAGGCGATTCTGGCTCCGCAAAAGATGGGGGACGAGGCGAAATTCGACATTGTCGTCTCTAAATTAGGAAAAGACACCATAAGTCAGGTGACTGACATAATCACGAAACCGCCAGAGACGGGGAAATTTCAAGCCTTGAAGGCCAAGCTGATTTTTTATTCGAAGAGTCGACCAGTCGACAAATTGAGAAATTGATTGGGGAGATGGATTTGGGCGACCAGAAGCCCTCACAACTCCTTAATCGAATGAAAGAGCTCGCCAGGGATAAGATTCCGGACGAAACCTTACGGGTTTTGTGGCAAGGTCACTTGCCAACGGCTGTACGGGCAGTGATAGCGGTCACAGAATCCAAAAATTTGGAGAACCTTGCGGTCGTCGCGGACAACGTTGCAGAAGCAACGCGAAATAGCAGGCAGGTTTCCGAAGTTTCATCAGGAGTACAACACAGTAGCAACACAGACACAGCGTTAATTATGGCCGAAATAGCCAAGTTGAGCGTCAGAATGACGGATTATGAAAGGTCGAGGTCACGAGGTAACTTCAAGAGCGGAAACAGGCGTGGAAGGTCAAGGTCAACATCTCGAAGCAGGACACCATCGAGAAACCCAAACTGGATGTGCTACTACCATTATAAGTTCCGGGAAAACGCTCATAAGTGCGTTCAGCCATGCGCGTGGAAAGCTACGCCAAAAAACTAGTAGGCGTGGTACAGGTTCAAAAGGAAATCTGTACCATAACACCAGTCCACCGTCTTTGTGTTTATGACCAGAACTCGGGTTATAAATTTTTAGTGGATACAGGCGCAAATGTTTCGGTCATACCAGTATCACGTAAGTTAATTAATAGTGTTAATAGTTCGGATTATAAACTTTACGCTGCTAACGGTACCGAAATAAAAACTTATGGTACAAAAACTTTAGTATTGGATCTGAAATTACGCCGTCCTTATCGGTGGGAATTTGTCATCGCCGATGTTAAGCAGCCGATATTAGGCGCTGATTTTTTAACATTTCATAAATTGTTAATTGATTTAAATTCGCGAAAATTAGTAGATCAGATTACAGAGTTAAACGTAAATGCTTCCTTTGTTAAACCTAAACAACCTTCTATTAACACTATTGTTGAATTTTAAGTTATTATTAAGTGTATTTCCAGACATTACGAAACCACCTTCATTCCAGGAAACTTCACCGCATAATACCTTGCATTACATTGAAACTACCGGTCCACCCGTACATGCTCGTGCCAGACCTTTGCCTCCGGACCGGTATGCAAAGGTAAAGAAAGAATTTCGTATTATGCAGGAGATGGGTATCTGCAGGCCTTCCAATAGTCCTTGGGCTAGTCCATTACATATAGTCCCTAAGAAAAACGGCGATTTAAGACCGTGTGGTGATTATCGTCAACTTAATGCCATTACTAAACCGGACAGATACCCAATTCCTAGGTTGCATGACTTTACTTACCTTTTAGCGGGAAAGAAAGTATTCTCAAAATTAGATATTAATAGGGCTTATCACTGCATTTCTGTAGCTCCAGAGGATATCCAGAAAACTGCAATAATCCCACCCTTTGGTCTTTATGAATTTCCGCGCATGACGTTTGGTTTACGTAATGCTGCGCAAAGTTTTCAACGTTTCATGAACAATTCCGTGTTAAAAGATTTAGATTTTTTATTTAATTATATCGATGACGTATATCATAGGATCGGATGACGTCATACAACATGAAGAGCACCTGAAAATAGTGTTTGAAAGATTTTCTAAATTTGGTATAACGATTAATTTGAATAAATGTACTTTTGGGCAGTCGAAAGTAGAATTTTTGGGACACGAAGTTAGTACGGAAGGTATTAGACCACTTAGTGAGAAAGTCGAAGCCATTGTAGAATTTCCAAAGCCAGAAACGGTAGCTGATTTACGACGTTTTCTAGGCATGGTAAATTTTTATAGGCCTCACCTACCAAATTCTGCTCAGTATCAGTCAGAACTTAATAAATATTGAGTGAATTCTAAAAAGAAAGATAAATCTAAAATTAGCTGGACTGATAGTGCTGAACAAGCGTTTGCGCAATGTAAGCTCGGGCTGCAATCAGCCGTTACGTTGTCGCATCCGTCAGCGGAATTGCCACTCGCACTAATGACTGACGCATCTAATTTTTGTGTAGGTGCAGTATTACAACAGCGTGTAGAAAACTCATGGAAACCTTTAGGGTATTTTTCCAAAAAACTTACACCCACGGAACAAAAGTACTCTACTTATGACCGTGAATTACTAGCTATTTTTAAAGCCATTAAGTATTTTCGGAAATTATTTGAAGGTCGTCAGTTAACCATATATACGGACCACAAGCCTTTGTGTCATGCGTTTAGCAAAATAGGTAAAGAAAATAGCGAAACTCCTAGGCGTACACGTCAACTAATGTTTATAAGCGAATTTTGTACAGATATTAGACATATTTCAGGTCAAAATAATATAGTTGCAGATACTTTATCGCGTATCGAAACAATTTATTGTCCAACTGTACTTGATTACGAACAACTTGCTGAATCGCAAATGAAAGACGACGCACTGTCGGATATGATGCAATTACACAATAACGAAGCAAGTTTCAAATTAAAGAAAATAATTTTACCTACTTGTAATAAACCGATATATTGCGAAATTAGTAAAGATACAATTAGACCATATATTACGGAAGATTATAGGAGATTAGCTTTTGAAAGTATATATAATTTAAGTCACCCAGGCGTACGTACCACTCGAAAAATGGTTAGTAGTAAATTCTTTTGGCCTGGTATGAATAAGGACATTGGTCAATGGGCTAGGACATGTATACCTTGTCAAAAGTCGAAAATTAATAGACACGTTAAATCAGAATTAGGTAATTTCCCAGAAGTAGGACGTTTTGAGCATATCCATGTGGATATTGTCGGTCCCTTACCGACATCTCCGCAGGGGTATAAATATTGCGTAACTATAGTAGATAGAGTAACTCGTTGGCCCGAATGTTTTGCCACGGAGGAAATTACAGCATCTTCGGTTGCTAAGATTATTTATGATGGCTGGATTACACGATATGGTTGTCCCGTTAAAATTACAAGTGATCAAGGTCGCCAGTTCGAATCTAATTTGTTTACAAAGTTAACGAAATTATTAGGCATTTTTAAGATTCGTACGACTAGCTTCCACCCTCAATCGAATGGGGCAGTAGAACGCTGGCACAGATCCTTAAAAGCATCATTAACAGCTAGATTAATGAATAACAGTTCGTGGGCGGATGAAATTTCTACAGTCATGTTAGGTTTACGAGCAGCTATCCGTACTGATAACGGAGCGTGTGCTGCTGAACTTACGTTCGGTAAAAATATTCGTTTACCTGGTGATTTTTACGACACAACACAAGGAAAAGATCCCAGTGAACCTTGTAGTTTAGTAGAAAAAATTCGTGAAACGATTAGCAGTTATCGCCCCGTGCGAAGTCGTCAGAATTCAAAACAATTCTTTGTATTTCCTGAATTGCAAAAGTGTAACTTTGTGTTTGTTAAATTCAAAATTCAAAAAAAATTCAAAATTCAAAATCATTTATTCAAATAGACCTTCGCAGGCACTTATGAAAAGTCTGACTCTAATACTCTAATACCGGTTCGGAAGGTTGCATTTGCTGAGAAGAGCCGGCAATAAACTCAGCAATTACTCTTTTCAAAACAAGCTTAGATTCATTACATAATATTTACATTCTAATCGCACTGACAACAATTGCGTGCCCCGGCGCGGCGGCAAAACTACAAAGTAGACTGAATCTATATTTAATAAGTAAATAAATAAATGGCAAACTTAAGCAGACCAACCCCCACAAGCAGCACCTGTTCACAAGTATGACGCGTGTGGCAGCCATCGCCCTCCTCGCCATATTGGAGGGAAGTGAGCGACCCGTCACACGACGCCGCCGCAAGCAAAGGCCTTAAAGTGAGCATGACTTATTTAAGTCTGCCTTAGAAATAAAAAAAAAAAAACTAAAAGGAAACTACTGAACACGCAATTTGTTATCACTATGACTATTGACAAGTTTATACTAAATATCATTTAGGTATATAGAAAATATAACAATTTATTAGACAGACATAATATATCGATGAATTTAGAAATAAATGAAAAACATTAAATTGAATTAATTACTATAAGTAATAATCTGTAAATTAAACAAAAAAAAAAGATAACATATAATAATAATAGCATACTCTGAATTAAAATGGACCTTGAACTAGCTGCTAAGTGAAGCAAGTGCAGAGAGAAGCTACTTCCATACATCCTTGTCGTCAATATAATGAGACACTTTATAATACGCCCTACTCAATAACCGCTTTTTGATATGTTCCTTAAATTTAAAAAAGGACATACTGGTCACGCTATGAGGAATTTTATTGTAAAATTGGATACAATTCCCAAGAAAGGACTTATTTACTTTAGCTAATCTAAATCTAGGCACAGTTATTTTGTCTTTGTTTCTAGTGTTTCTATCGTGATAATCACTATTGACTGGAAACAAATTAATGTTTTTACGAACATACATAATATTTTCAAAAATGTACTGAGAGGGCAAAGTTAATATATTAATTTCCGGAAATACCTTTCGCAGAGATTCGCGAGAACCCAAACAGTATGAATGAATGAATGTTTGAATGTTTATTTGCGAGAACATAGGTACATTAAGATGATATCAAATACATAGGATTCACTATATTCAACCTTTCGGTCGTGCAAATTTTAAATTAATACACAGCAATAACAGGACATCAAAACTAATTGGATAGATACATTCAAGATAATCAATGACTTAATAAATTAAATTTAAATACAATCAATACATTAAATGAACATACATACAATCAATAAATTAATAGCAAGTCAGAGAAACAATATTAATGTCAAATTTATTAATTTCATAATTTAAAATAATCATTGATGGAATAAAAACATCTGTTACATAACCATATAAAAAGTTTTTTATTAAATTCTGTATAGCTTAGACCAGCATTAGATAATTCTAGCGGTAATTTATTATATATTTTAACTGCCATAGTGTAGCAATTTTTATCACACAAGTGCAGTCTATTTCTTGGCAGGACTAATGGCTTTTGTACAATTTTGCGCCTTAAGTAGATGGCGCGAATTGCTCTTTTTTGCAATACAAAAATTGATTCCAAGTCTGCGGCAGAGCCCCACAGCAAAATACCGTAAGACATAAGGCTATGAAAATATGCAAAATAAATTAATCTGGCTGTATTAATGTCCGTCAGTTGCCTTATTTTGCTGACTGCAAAAGCAGCGGAGCTCAGTTTACCACCTAAGGCTTCCAGGTGAGCACCCCACTGCAATCTACAGTCTATGGTCAGACCAAGAAAAACAGTCTTATCTACTACATTAAGTTTAGTACCGTCCACAATAACATTGGTATCAACTTTTGGTACATTTGGTAATGAAAATCTTATACATTTAGTTTTTTTAGAATTTAGCATTAGATTGTTGGTAGCAAACCATTGAGACACAGTTTCCAGAGCGTGGTTAACTTTTAAAAGGTCTTTGTCTTTTCTATCTACTTTAAATATCAGAGACGTATCATCTGCAAACAAAACGACATCTGATAGTTCTTTCACCATGTAAGGTAGGTCATTTATATAAACTAGAAACAGAAATGGGCCTAAAATCGAGCCTTGAGGTACGCCTAATTTGACTAAGGAGCCCGATGACACACTACCATTGATTCCTACTTTTTGTTGGCGCCCTGAAAGATAGGAAACCACAAGATCGAGGGCCACTCCACGAATTCCATATAACTTAAGTTTAAGAGCTAGCGTTTGGTGATCTACGCAATCAAATGCCTTGGAGAGATCACAAAAGATACCAATAGCATCGTGTGAGCATTCCCAGGCCTGAAAAATATGCTTAATAAGTTTAGCTCCCGCATCCGTAGTGGACTTACCTCTTGTAAAACCGAACTGATCATCATGGAGTATCTTGTGGTTATTAAAATGCCTTAACATTTGGTTTAGCACAATCTTTTCAAAAATCTTACTTAATGCAGGAAGTACTGAAACAGGTCTGTAATCTGAGGGATTGTTTTTACATCCCGATTTAAAGATTGGAACAATTTTGCTGTATTTCATTAAGTCAGGAAAGTTGCCCTGTTCGAGACATTGGTTAAAAATGAGGGCTAAAATAGGGGCAATATTGAAAATAATTGACTGTATAACCTTAACTGACAAACCCCATAAGTCTTCTGTATTTTTCATATTTAGTGACTTAAAAGCCGTGATAATGTCATAGTCATTAACCTGGGTGAATGCGAAGTCTGGAATGTTTTGTTGAAAATTATTCTGTAAAATCGATTCTGCTAACGTGGAAGACGAAGCAAGATTTTTAGTAGCCTCCATAGGTATATTTGAGAAAAAAGTTTCAAAAGCAGATGCTACTTCTAATTTACCTGAGATTAATTTATCATTAATTTTAAGAGAAAAAGTATTATCTTTGATTTTATTTTTACCAGTCTCTGTATTAATAATCTGCCACACTGTTTTAATTTTATTATTAGAACTATTTACCCTATTGCCTATGTAGATGGCCTTTGCTCGAATACAAACCTGTTTAAATATCTTGGAGTAGTTTCTAACATATATATGAAAGTTTTCATTACTATTGTAAGATCTCTGATGGTAACGACGATCTCTGATGGTTAGGGACGACGCGGTGCATAAGTCATTAAAACCACCATATGATGGTCCATATAAAGTTATGGAGAGAGGTCAGAAAGTATTTTTAATACAATTTCCTAATCGTCAAGCTCGTATTTCAATTGATAGACTGAAACCAGCTTACGTATTGAATGAAGAAGATAAAGATTATTATGATACGAATAATTCTAGTGAAGTCAAGACGTTGTTGACATCAAGCTCTCCCACGGTAGTCATGCATCAAAACGAGTCAAGTAAGCAATATACAACACGTAGTGGTCGCACAGTTAGACCACCTGTAAAGTTTTCTATTTGAGTAGTCTAGTATAAAATTACATATTTTTTTGCACCTGGCAACCCTGACTACTTGGTTGTCAAAATTTTCTCTAATATTTAAATATTAAAATTAAGTTATTTATATCATTATTTTAATTAATAAACGTAATAAATCAATAAAACACTAATAAATACATTGTGTGGAGTGTGGGTTTTCAAATTGGAGCTGTATAACGCCAGTAACAAATCAATAAAAAGGACCTGTCAAACAAACGGATAAAATTCGAACATAAATCGCCAAAAACCTGGGGAGTATTTTGTTTTAATTGATACGTGTAACTATAGTTCTCAATATTTTCGCTAATCAACTGCGTGTACGGTACACTACACATCGCTCACATACGTAACGTGAGCTACTTCCATCACACACCCATTGGCGCCGTAAGTCTCTCTTTGTTTGACAATAAGTGGAAGCAAAGTTGTAGACAATTACACCTGCCACAGACAGTACACATACTCTGAATACGATACAGCATAGGTGCTAGACAATTAGTTGATTAAATCGCTAGAAATACAAGAAAACCTATATTTTTTCTAAAGAATTAAGAGTAGGTAGGTAGTTACTTTGTTAAATTGAAATACAAACATTTATCCTATAAATATTTGTCTGTAAACATAAACTAAAAGGTAACTTCATCGTAATAAGCTAGTAAATACGTTAATATTGTAACAAAGATCAGATCAAACTCAGTAAAACTTCATATCCTTACTCGCTATTCATCTTCTCTGTGTTTGTGTTGCAGGGTCTGTGGTTTCATAATGTCTAACATGTTGACACGCAAGGCCACTGCCCGTGATATGGAAGAAAAGCTCAGAAAGGCACTACTAGAACTAAAAGCCTCCCAAAACCTCTGCGACAAATTGCAACAAGAGCGTGAGGATAGCGAAGAAGAATTTAAAAACATTCTTAATCAGAACTCTAAATTAAAGAGTGAGTTGGCGGAACTACACAGTAGCTACGCGGACATCCTGGACCAGCGTAACCATCTTCAGGAGACAGTAACATCTTTTAGCGCATGTTGTGATACATATGACCATGGAACAATAAAAACGAGTGGAAATGCGAAGTGTCAAAATATGTATCAGAACCGCTGTCGCCAAATTTCACACAAAGAAATAGATACTCACATATTGCACACCAATAAACAATTAATTTGATTAGTCGTTTCTAGTTTAGACAATATTAGCTCAAGTCACAATATCGTACATTCAAAAATATATCTTCACTCTCTAATTATAAAATTTATTTTGCTATAGCGTAGAAAGAATATACAACGTTTTGTAATCTACAAACAATCTATATTCAATTGAACGATCGAGTTCCGCTATCGCCCCCTAGATGGCGCTATTCTCAGTGGACGCAATTATTATCTTAATGTACTTTAACATAAGGTTGATAATTGCGTCATACTTCGATATATTCTGCCACTCAACCAGTGCGGTGACACATTGAATAACATTATCGATACTGATCGATACTTTGGGCCCAATTCACATAAATATTTTACCAAAAATGAAACTTGAACGAATCAAGAAAGAACTTACAAACCCATTTTTATGGATTTTTTTTAGTTGTTGTTTAAATAAATATTTATGTTAGTAGATATTTTCGATTTTAGTTTCACTAATGTATCGCTGTTGATTTCGTAATAAATAAATAAATAGACTAAATAAGTTTCGTTCAACCTTCGGCCACATTCAGAATTTTTATTGTGTAACTGTAATTAGACTACTTGCAATGTATGTATGTAACTATGTTCGGGTGGAATCTTGCAAGTCGAATTTCACTCACTTCCAGTGGTCGGATGGACTTGATATGTGGTATACATTAGTATATTGGATGAAAATGCAAGTACAGTCAACAAAAAGTACAGTCACTAAAAAAAGCTTGTATTCAAAATGTTTTTGTTATCAAAACCTTTTATTTATTATGAGAATTGGGCCCCTCATCACGCTTATTGCTTGGCGGGCAAAAATAGTTTGAGGATGTGAGTGGAGGTAATATTATAAAGTGGGGGGAAAAGGCAAAATAAACGAATAAGTTTAAATAATAGACTAGAATAGCCCAAACACGGCTAGGAAACGTTGCTGCATTATGGAGTTCCAGTACCTACCCTCCTACTCCATCATCAGACCCTGAAAACTATATATGGTCAAAGTTCATCTCGTGATAATTCCAACAACCTCAAACATGGCTAGGATACGTTGCTCCGTTATGAAAATCCAGTGCCTACCCTCCTACTCCATCATCAGACCCTGAAAACCATATACGGTCAAAATACATCTCAAGACGATTCCAAAAAGTCCAAACACGGCTAACATACGTTATTTCGTTATCGAGTTCCATTGGCTACCTTCCGGATCCATCATCAGATCAGCTCGATGGTACCAAATTATTGTATTGTCATCGGTACTTGATAGATAAGTGTGCAAAGTTTCAGTTTAATCAGACTTCTGGAAGTCGATGAAAATTACGTTTAAAAATTCCATTACATGCATACATACATACATACATACAGGTGAAGCTAATAAAAGCGTGTTAAAAAAAATGACACGCTAAATGTGACAATATGCAGTCTATTAAATTTTGCTCATATTTTGTTCCAAATATTCATGTCTATAAAACCAGCATCCAATCAACCTGACTACATCACTAATTGAATAGCGAAGAACTTTCGAGAATAAAATAGATGATGACATTAAACCAAAATAAACTTTAATTTCTAAGTGATAAGGTTGATTTTAGCTTGAATTTCTATTAATTTAATAGTGAATTGAAATAATTAGATTTTTATTGATTATGTATTAAATTGTACTTACCGATGGTACGAAACACCTCCATTATTAAGATTTTTTCTCCTACTATCATTCTTGCACTCCAAAATTGAGCAATACGGCATATTTATCGAAATCAAAGAATGTGACGGACTACCGACAAGACATAGTGGTTAGATACGACTGGGATCAAATATGCGTTGATTAAGCGTAACAACGCTTAATAGTGGCGACACGAGTCACGCCTACTTCGCACTTCCACTTGTTTTTATTATTCCGTGCATATGACCAAGCGCTTAACCGCATCTCTGAGCTTGAGAGTAGCTTAAGTCAAGCTCATAACAATATAAATAAACAAAATTTGGATAATAGCAATCATGAGGTCAACAACACCTTGAGCCTGTATGATGAAATGATAGGGAATGATTCGTGTCAGCAGTCTGTCCAACTTACCTCTATACCTAATTCAATTTCTGATCAACCTATTTATGTTATGTCAAGCCATAATAAGATAAAAAAGTACTTAAGATTGAATAGATTTATTAAAAAATGTTACCGTAGTGCAGCCTTAAGAAGAAATAAACAAAAAAATCTAATAAAAAAACTTAAAATATGTGATCTTAAGTTAAAGAATGGTCTAAAAATATATGACACTGACACACAGCGATTGCTCTCTGACTTAGAGGACAAAGAGCTTTGCTTAAAGGATTTATTCATCAAGTATGAACAATCCCAACAACAAATTAAAGAACACATATTGGCTGCGACTCAATTAGTAGATATGTGTAAGTATAATGAGGATAGATTTGAGTCTCTCGTTAACAACCATACTTGTGGCTGTATGCATGTGTCTGCTGATGAGTCAATGCCAGTTTTACCTGAGGTCTTGACTGAGATTTTACCTGAGATTTTACCTGAGATTTTACCTGAGATTTTACCTGAGATCTTACCTGAGATTTTACCTGAGATTTTACCTGAGGTTTTACCTGGGGATTTGACTGGGGCTGTACCTGAGGTTGGACGAGCTGAGCTGTGTGTGAGTTGTGATTCAGAATCCTCTTTGCAAATTAAATACAAAACAGTAATTTTTACTGATAAAATAGGAGTTAACTTTGGTTCCCTTATTAATAACCATTCAAAACAGCCAGTAGTTAATTATTGTATGCCAGGTGCTTCTTACATGCAGATTATTAAAAGAATAATACAAATGAAATTTGACAACTATACCACAGTTGTAATTTTAGTTGGTCATGGACTAGATGTACATAGGATAGACCTGTTTAATAGCTTTGAGTCCTTACAAAGGTTAGGGGTACTAAAAGTAATGTTATGTGCTTTTCCCTACTCAGTTGACTATACTGACAAACAGAATAGTTATATCATGTTTCTGAATAATGTATTATTTAATTTGACATGTCACAATGACAATATTTTGTTTTTCGACACTAATAAGTTTGTTAGTGGAATAAAATTAAATCGGGATTCACTGAAAATGCCTAGAAGGACGAAAAACCTGATTGCTACATTGATAGCTTATAATATTGATAGTGTTATAGTAAATATAACAAACAGTAGGTTAAGTGACGAAGCAATATTATCTAGTAACTCTAATAATATTGTGATTAATTCTTTAAACATATAGTTTCGACAAAAGAGAAGCCTAGACAAAGTATTGTTTTATTGCATCAGAACATAAATCGCTTCTCTGGCAAAATATATGATATTGAACTTTTATTGGATAAAACCCAGGTTGATATTTTATGCTTTACTGAAACCTGGTTAAAACCTGATATGATGCTCTTTAATATTAACAATTTCACCGTCGCCAGTGCGTTCAACAGAGTGTCTGCTAATGGTGGTGGATCTATTATTTTATTAAACAGCAACATAAAATTCAAAAATCGTACAGATATATGTAGTCATTCTGTGGAGCGCGTCTGTGAGGTGGCATGTGCAGAGATTGAAAGCTCCATCATCGTATGTGTATATAGACCTCCGGCTTCTGATTTTTCTTTGTTTTATTCTATAATAGAAGAGATTCTTAGTAAACTTTTCAAATCCAAAAAGTCTATAGTAGTTTGTGGTGACTTCAATATTGATATTCTTGTTACTTCATCAGATAGAAACAATTTTATTTCTTTATTCAAATCATTTAATATGGATCTTTTGTTTTGTGAACCGACACGGGTAACAGCCACATCTTCAACATGCATTGACAACATTATTACAAATGGGAGTACTTTGGATAAGTTCTTAATTCCTGGTGTTCGCTCGGATCATTTGGCTCAAGTTGTTAGATTGCCCTCTCAAAGCCAAATATTATATGAAGTAAGTAGGGAATTTAGACCAACCACAAAGTACAAGTTAGAGAAATTTAATAGTCATTTAGAATTGAGTCTTGCTAATACCTATTTCGAATCTGATGATCCTAATCATAACTATGAAACATTGTTTACTGAGATTTGTAAAGGATTTAATAAATATTGCCCGATTAAATCTACTAAGGTAACTGATAAACTAAAATTCTGTGATTGGGCCACTAAAGGAATAAGATTGAGTAGAGAAAACATGTATGAACTCTATCGTAAAAAATCAAACACAACTAACGAAGAGTTTCATACATATGTTAGGAATTATTCAAAAATATTTAAATTAGTTTGTAATAGAGCAAAAGCCATTTTCATTGCCAAAAAAGTTAGTGATTCGACTAATAAAATTAAAACGGTGTGGAAAATTATAAACACGGAGACTGGTAAAAATAAAAAGGAAGAAGACACAATTAACCTTAAAATTAATGATAAGTTTATCTCCGATAAATTTGAAGTAGCGAGTGCTTTCGAATCTTTTTTTTCAACAATACCTACTGAAGCTACTAAGTATCTTGCATCTTCACCTAAGAAAGCCGAGTGTCTCCTTAAAGACAATTTCCCAAAACATATTCCCAATTTTTTATTTAAGTTTATTGATGCTAGTGAAATATTAGGAGCTTTCAAGTCTTTGAATATAAAAAATACAGAAGACTTATGGGGCTTATCAGTTAAAGTAATCCACTCAGTTATAACTAGTATAGCACCTATTTTAGCAGCTATTTTTAATCAATGTATTGTTCAGGGTTCTTTCCCCGATTTGATGAAACACAGTAAGATCATTCCTATATTTAAATCTGGGTGCAAAAATAATCCTTCTGATTATAGACCCATCTCTATACTTCCAGCGTTAAGCAAAATCTTTGAGAAAGTTATACTAAATCAATTGTTAACTCATTTCACCAAAAATCAGATTTTACATGATCATCAGTTTGGATTTACAAAAGGCCGGTCTACGACAGACGCTGGTGCTAAACTTTTAAAGCATATTTTTGAAGCCTGGGAGAATTCACAGGATGCGGTTGGCGTATTTTGTGATCTCTCCAAGGCATTTGATTGCGTAGATCACTACACACTAGTTTTAAAACTCCAACACTATGGAGTTCGTGGAGTGGCACTCGATCTTATATCATCTTATCTATCAGGTCGCCAACAAAAAGTAGGTATTAGCGGTACTACGTCCTCAGGGTCTTTAGTGAAAACGGGCGTACCGCAAGGATCAATTTTAGGCCCTTTTTTGTTTCTGGCATATATTAATGATCTGCCCTATATGGTAAATGAATTGTCGGATATAGTTTTATTTGCTGATGATACTTCTCTAATTTTTAAAGTCAATAGGAAAGATACAGACCTTACGCAGCTCAATGACACATTATCAGCTGTATCAAAATGGTTTGCCGCCAATAATCTTATGCTTAATTCCTGTAAAACTAAATGTATAAGGTTTTCTCTCCCTAATGTTGTTAAGAGTGACACTCATATCTTTGTCGATGGTAAAAGACTTGCACTAGTGGATAAGGCAGTTTTTCTCGGCGTTACATTAGACAGTAAAATACAATGGGGTCCTCATATAGAAAGATTAGCTAGTAAACTGAGTTCCGCCGCCTTCGCAGTTAGAAAAATTAGACAAATAACAGATGTGGCTACAGCCAGGTTGGTTTACTTTGCTTATTTCCATAGTTTAATGTCCTACAGTCTTCTGCTGTGGGGCTCAGCTGCAGACTTTGAAACTATATTTATTCTGCAGAAAAGTGCAATTCGCGCAATCTATTGTTTGGGTCCTCGCGAATCACTACGAAGTCGATTCAAGGAATTTAAAATTTTAACGTTACCGTCACAGTACATTTATGAAAATATTATGTTTGTCCGTAAAAACTTAAATTTATTTGAAATTAATAGTAGCCGCCATAACTTCAATACAAGAAATAAAGATAAAATTGTGACACCTAGATTCAGGTTATCTAGAGCCATTGAATTATTACACATAGAAACAAAGTACACGCGCGAAACATAATCCAATCAATTGGAGCCATGATGGCTCCAAATGACCGCCGCGCTGTCAGTGTACTGACTGGCGTTTTAGTGAATGGAGCTCTCAGAAAAATAATAAATATGACGGTTTGTGCTGTAAAATTGTGTCATAATTCATCAGGGAAGAAAGATTGGAATTCTGTTGTAATATTCCACTAATAAGCCACTAATTTTATTGCGTAATTCATCTAAAATAACAAAATTCAAAAATAAAAATACTTCACTCAGATTTCGAGCAAAGTGTTGCCAGCTGTTTGTGTGCGAATTTGTGTTGTTTTACATAATTGATACTGATTTTGTTAGAGTAGGAAGTAGAGTAAGTAATTGAGTCCGATAAGTTGTTTCTTTTACTTATAGCTATTATAACTGACTAGCTGTCCCCGCGGTTTCACCCGCGTTCGTGGGATAAGTAGCCTATAATACTCGGGATAATGTAGCTTCATATTAGTTAAATAATTTCGAATCAGACTGGTAGTTTTACATAGTAGTCGTTTTACAGGTAGTTTTTTTTACAGAGATTGACCCGTTTAAACAAACAAACAAAAAACTCTTTCGGTTTATTGTATTATAAATATTAATATTATATTAGTATAGATTCAGTTAGATATTATAAGAATGTATAGCTATTCGTCTTTTATACGATAATGATAATTAAATACCTACATACTTCTTAATCTTCTTTTTCATACAACCTATCATATATGAAACCTATCATTACCAACAATACCTATTTGTACAAATTGTACGATTGTTCATAGCTTTGCACATTGTCTTGGTTTACTATGTTAAAATACCCGACATAAGTACTATGAAACATAACCATTAAACTAGTAATAAATAAATAACAGGCCTGTGTCTATGATAAATTATCTAAGACGCAGAACATTTTAAACTATTTAAATAATTTTATGAATACTTACTTCCAATTTCATTCACTAGTATCGGAAGGTTAATTTTACCGAAAAATTTCGTTTATCTTGCAACATTACTCGTGCGCTTGTGTGCGTGTCAGCGAGTGTAATTATATGGTACTCACGCACACATTGGTTGTCAAGTGGCCTACGAGTCGCGAGGATTTTTGTTCGACACTTCGCTTCTAAGCGTAATAATTCAATGTCTAGAGCTAATAAGTCTTTTCTCGGAAATTGCGTTCGATTCTATAATAAAATCCCACTCGAAGTAACTAAAATGTCTTATGATAAATTCAAAGATTTCATAAAGCAGAGGTTAATTGACAAAGCCTACTATAAGGCGGCTCATTACGTGGAAGACAAGAATATATGGTTGTAGTAGCTTCTCTCTGCACTTGCATCCCCCTGGCTAAGTGACAATTGTACGAATAAGCATAAAATAATAATGTATATATTGTATAAGTATTTGGAAAAAAGCTGTAATATTAAAAGATCTTCCACAAAAAAAAAAACCTTGCTGAGTTTCTTGCCGGAGTCTTCTCAGTTTAAGTGTATTCCGAACCGGTGGTAAATTCAACTGTATGTACATAACGTTCATAAGTGCCTTACTAGGGCCTAAACTGAATAAATGACTTTTTGATTTTGATTTTGATTTTGACATATTTGTTTCGTACAGTATAAAACTAATGTTTTTAATACGTAACAAGGTGTAGTAACAATTACCATAAGCGTTAGGTATTGCTATTATAATATTGTCATGTTGATAAATAGGAATTTAATAAATCACAGGCATAGTCGCTAGCATTGAGTAGTATAGAATTGTAGCCATGTCAACGATAGATTCGTCGTGCAATAGTACAAAGTGCAAGACTTAGTAGATTGCAATAATAAGTGCTCATAGGTAGAAACAGACTTGCACATCAGCATTTATGCAGATTGATTGGAAATTATTTTTGCAATAATTGCAATTCGTTTAAAAATTATTTGGGTTAACACATAAGATGGTTATATTAGTTTTGAAAAAATTTTTCATTGTATCTTCGATTATAATTGAAAAAGGTTGTGTTAAAATATAGAATGGGTAATTATCATTCACGTGATAACATAGCAACAGCTCAAGCTCAGGTGTCAACGGAACCGCTTGAGAATAGATTAAACAACATGGGCATAGTTCTCATAGTGATAGCTGTCGTACTATCAGTAGCTATGTTGTTGGGTATACGCTACCATTGCCATAACAGGGTTAAAGGCTGGCTAAGGAAAGAGGTCACCATGGCGAACCTCTCTGCACCAGTAGTGAAAGTGCAAACAATACCGCAACAACCAGTTGCAGCAACAGGTACTACAAGTGCTTATATGTAAAGAAATTGAGAGTTCCAAAGTGTATGGAAAAGTTCATGAAATGGTCAAACATCTTAATAGTATATTATGTAGCTAGTATGTACTGGCTACATGGCTGTACTCTTATTGAATATGTATAAAATATATTGTGTAATAACTGGAGATGCATGTTGCTGTACAATCATAGGACATTCTGCAGAGTTTGTGTTGTCGAATCCCGTTCGCAACGATGCCAAGACGATACAGCAGCATACATCACAGAGGATGTGTTATGAAGCTATAGAATCTATTTTTATAGAAGTGTTAACATAATGTTATTTTTTATAATGTATATTTACAATCGGAATATTAAGTAATGTTGAGTATTTTAATTAAGAATATTAATTAATTATATTTAACTGTGTCCGTCGTGTTTGTAATTGTGTTCATTTTTGAATGTATTTGTAATTTTTTAACTATAATTTTGTATTTTTAATTATTATCATCAATAACATTGTTGTGTTAATATTTTTAATGTTTTGGGTAATTTTTGTACCTTTATATTTCTGTTGATGTAACGACATCTTATAACCTTTTTTGTGTAATGTTTTAACGTTTTGTAATTTAGTAACTAAGTATTTTTGTTTTCTTATATTTTTTAATGAGAATTTGTACGTAGTTAGTACATATTTTAATTAATGATTTGTCCACCCCATTCTTCAAATTCATTGAAGTATTTTTATGTGTAATTTTTTTATTTTTTGAAAAATTGTATTTTTTATGTTTTGTTATTTTTTTTGTAAAGGGGGGAATATTGTTGGGACATATCATAATGCAATTAAGCATTTTAGGTATATGCATTTTGTATCGCAACTGCGCAGGCAGTTACCGCGTGGTTGCGCCACTGTATGGTCGAATATACGTAGTTAAATTACCAAGTGAATTTCATTTATTTCATCATCAAAATCTAACCTTCTGATATCATAGACGTTGGGGATAACATTACATAAACCCCACACCAAAAAAATCCAAGCAAGAATCTAGTGTCCTTTTCGGTTTAATAGTGGCGTTGTAGATGATAAGTATCGAAGCACTCCGGACATAGTCCAGGTTTATCGGTGCATGTTGCACATTGGTAGGAGGTGTCAGCTATTTTACCCGACTGACCCGGAAGGAGGGTTATGTTTTTCGAATGTATGTATGTATGTATATTTCTTGACAAGAAAGCATTTGAATTAGTAAATTTTTCGGACGGCGGACTATTGTCACCGTAACTGTCACTATCACTACATAGTATAAAATGAAGTTGCTTTCCGCGTCTGTGTGTTTGTCCGCTAACTCCTTCTAAACCACGCAATGGATTTTGGTGCGGTTTTTACTGTGAGTTAGATAATTTTCCCAGGAAGGTTTATGTATATAAAACATCTATGTTATATATACAGAACATATAATAAAGTCAATGTTTCGTAAACTCATAGAACTTTTTGCGCGATAATATCAAAATGATGTAGTACGGAATTGTGTATCTTAAAAATATCTACAAAAAAGTCGGCGATGGTATATGTCTATATCCTATGGATAACCCACAGTAACCATTTTTATGAGATTGAGATATAGGTATTTTTTTTGTGGGTTATACTTTAGAAGTTATTTTGAACCATATAATATTAATCCTTAACTAATTAAATAAGTTAGTTATGACGGGCATTTAATGTAGATAAAGATTGCTCTTTACAGAAAATCATTGTTGATTTAAAATTAGCAAGAAGCCAAGAAGCAGTATTTGCGATACCGTGAACGGGCGGGCTGAGACGAGGGCGGGCGCGTAAATCGCTCGACACGACACGACATTGCACCCGTGCGAAGCCGGGGCGTGTCGCTAGTTAAAATTAATATTATAGAAAATCTGTTAGATAAACAAAACTTATTACTATTTATATCGGCCGATAATTCAGTCGGTTTCTTAATCAAAACTAGAAAACACATTGTAACGATTGAATCTTCCAAATCTTCATACTGAGCAAGTCCTACCGCAGATGGTCCTTGTCGTAAGGCGTTGGTAGGAATAGCGTACCAGACTTATGGCTTAGCCAATAAAATAAATATAAAGTAGTGTTGAGGGGAGTAAGATCAAAGAATGCTTGCCCTGTAGTTGGAGCTGAGAATAACAGCTACGGTGTTCTCCTACCTGTCGTAAAAGGCGACTAAACGGGGCGTTTGGGGTCGTGGGCAATCAGGGCGGGGGCTCTGTGCACCCAGAAGCGACCCCAAGGAGGACGATGGGTCGATGTGGTCACGACTCATCGTGCGATAGCACAGCGAGGGTGCTGGGGGGAGGTATCACACTTCCCCCGGGACGAGCTATCTTAGCGCCGCGCGTGGAGGGTTGAGCAGGTACGCGTTCAACACGAGAGCCCGCTCCCTCTCTACAGCGCAGATGGCGACCACCGTGGGGTTTTAGCCGGTACAAGTCCAGCCTTCCCCCGGGGCGGTCGGGTATCCTATGAGGAATTCCACAAGAAAAAAAAACAAAGAATGCTGGGGAATACCTATACCACAGTCGGAGAATCAGCATTGGCATGATAGCATTACCGTCCAATATAGCAATGCCGCATGCCGCCAGCGTTCTTGGAACATTGCCCTCTGACACCAAAATTTTCATTTCATTTCTAACTAAACTATCGTTACATAAATCTGTGGTTTGCGGGAAACAACAGTTATATCTAAGGATATGTATAAAATGTCTTACCAACAGTACAACCAAAGTTTGAAGTAGCTTCATGATTGATACGTTTAACACAACGAAAAATTCTGACGATGTAGAACACAGCTGCTAAGCTTTTATACTCATTTAATGTTGACGTCACTATCAGAGGTCCGCTGGGAAATTGCAGAACCTCTGTCCAAAAATACGCATTTACTTGGTACATGCTTGTATCTGACTATAATCTTATAACTGATGATTTTGCCAAAGGTGCTACACTGAAAGGAGATAGGTGCAGGTGCAAGAACACTTTGGTAAATAGTACACTAGTGCTTTTTACTTTACATTACCGCACAGTTTTATGATAGGTATAATCCCGATTATGATAAGTTTGTTCCTGACTGCAAGTGATATGTGTGTAGACGAAGCATTCTTAATTTAAACGGGTAAAACAGTTTGACAACCCACAGCTGTAAAAAAAAAAATTTGCACGCCATATTTGTTAAGGCGGCCCTCTGTGGCCGGCGCAACTTCAACGCAAGCATAGTCTAAAAGCTTGTTGTTTCATCCAACGTAATGTTTGACTGCGAAAAAAGAGAGACAGCATCAGAGCCGTCGGTTATCAGTCGGTAAATTCCGCTGATCGCTCGCGGCCGGTTCGCTAGGTCGTCATTCATGATTTCGCATTCATAAAACTTGTTCCAAGAGAGTTCTTCTTGTGAAATAATCTTACAAGTTAGTGAAAAAAAAAGTTAGTTATTTAGAATCTCCAATATATTTGCAAGCCTGGTATCTAAATGTTTTCTTTACTTTTACAATTTATAGGTACATTAGCTATGGCCAAAGTTCAGGCAAAAACGCTGTTTTTCGGAGGCCTTGACTGAATTTGTTTCACACTTTTTTTAAATTACGCCTAGATACACGGCTAGATATAGTGCACAAGATACTAATTTATTCAAAACATCTAACGAAAAATGTTTAACAACGCCATCATAAGTACAGAGGTTTTGTATGAAAAGTATGACGAATTGAGTCCTCTTAACGTTCTCATTGTGTGGTTGATTATTATCAAAAAATCTCCTGCAAAAAGTCGTTTTTATCGTTGCAAATGTGTTTTAAAATGTCGTTTGACACGCGTGGGTATTGTTCATTATACTCTCGTCTCCCTTATAGCTTAATACCGCCTCGAGTGTAATAACCAACTTTGCACACATGAATCATAATGTAATATTATGGTAGATTAAATAGAGACTTCAGAGTATGGGAGAGTGAGGAAGCCTAGGTGGGAACTACACTACTTTTTTTGTAAACCCTATTTATTCGAGCTCACAAACGGTTTAGTAGGGTAGGTAGGTAACCCTTTAGTCTGAGGAGAGACTCCTAATAAATAATATATATGATCCCAAACTAAGCAGAGCTTCTACTATGGAAACCAGATAACTGATATAATACATATACTACTTTTTGTTTGTAAATACATACTTAATGTACATAATTACACCCAAACTCAAGACATACAGACATGTTCATGTACACAAATGCATGTCCTATGTGAGAATCGAGTCCACGACCTGCGGTGCGTAAGGTGAATCTTAACCAACTGCGCCAACTGGCCCTTCCGTGTAGAAATGTCTATGAAAGGTTTACAAGTCGACGCGTATAATTTTTTTTTTATGTATGATCACGCATAACTTTTGACAGAGTCATCCGATTTGGATAATTCTTTTTTTATTGGATAGGGTATACCTCGAAGGTGGTCCCATATGAATTTGGATACAAATAACCTACCCTAAGGGTGGGAAAATAGGGGTGATTTATTGTTCACTCACAGATTTTAATGCTGAGTTGTGTATTACATCAAAAGAAATCAAAAATTAAGCATGTAGTCATTAGTAGATTATAGCCACAAAAAATTATAAAATAAAAACTTTTTAACAAAAAATTAAACCACCGAAAAAACTGAAAAGCAAAAAATAATTTTGAATATAACTTGAATTTTATAAGGTTTTGCAGTCGGGGATAAATAAACGAATATTACAATAAAAAATACATACCTACGTAGGCTATTGGTTTATCCCCAACTGCAAAACCTTATAAAATTCAAGTTATATTCAAAATTATTTTTTGCTTTACAGTTTTTTCGGTGGTTTAATTTTTTGTTAAAAAGTTTTGATACTTCTACTGCTTGCGAAACGGACAGTGTTCTGAGGAGTTGTTTGACTTGATGCCCACGGATACCTTCTACTATCACACCTCTCGCCATCGACGCGCAGTCCTCATACATTGGAACCAAAATGGTCTCACACTATGCGCTTTCAAAGGAGCTTCCTGCTGTGGACGCTAAGATTGTGGAACGAGCTCTTTCCATGGTTTTCCCAAGGGAGTACAGCATCAGGTTTTTCAAAAAGGATGTGAAGAGTTTATAGCAGGGTCGGCAAACCTTAGTATAAAAATAATACAAAAAATAACTGTACAGAATCAAATTTTACACACAAATTCATTAGCAGTTATTTGTTTTTCAAATGTAGCACCTAATTAGTAATTATGGACACAGATGTAGATGGAGAATTCTTGAATCGAATAACATTGTTCATCGACGTCAAATAAAATGTATTCTTTTATATAAATATATGAATTGGTTTTCCATTGTTCATTAAACGTTTTAATTTAATTGTGACAAGCTAGATCTTTATCTGCATTCCTTGTATCATTAAAGTAAGAAAAAAAAAAAACAACTGGTTGCACTGCACTGGTTGGTTTTTAATCTAAAAATGTTAAATATGAACATCAAACTCTTAATGAGAAACTTCGATAATTGCACATTCATACCAGTTGAAAAAGATAACTTTGAAAATAAAACATTCTCGTATGAGCAATCATGGCTAGCCACTAAAATCAATATTGCAATAGATACCTTAGATTATAAACGAGAATTTTTAGATTTCAAAATGATCCGAAATAAATTACGTGGTTCTTCTACGAATATTAACCAGAAACCCAAACATAAAAACGGAACTATCCCCTTTCTTTTTGAAAAACAATCTCAAAAATTACAACAAAATCAAACAGTATCAAATAATAATCTCATACATACAAATACTTATGGGAAAGATTTGGATCATAAAAAAGGAACCATACCATACTATTTTAAAATAACTAATAATGTTATAACTAATTCGGAAAAGCTTTTTCGTGTATAAAACGAATTATTTCAAAGTGATGCATCAAAATATATGTGGAGCAATAAATAAAAGTTATAATTTAGAAATAGCACTTAACGATTTCAATGAAAACAAGGTTTCAAAATTTATTCGGTTTTGTTTATTTGTTCCAAAATTCACATATGTCATAAGATGTTGTCCTCTGTGGAAACATAACATCCTTATGATGGACATAGATAACTTGATAAAAAAAACTCTGATCAAAATTCTAAATTGTCCATTAAATGACAGATCCTGGTGCCAGGCATCACTACCCATACGTTTCGGCGGCCTTGGCATCAGAAAAATTTCTAGTGTTTCTCTTCCGGCATTTTTGTCCTCTACTCATGGTATCTCAGATCTTTTTAGTAAAATTATATCTCAATCTCTAAAAAATGCTGAGATTCCCTACATGGTAGAGGCCAAAAATGTCTGGATGACAGCCTGTCCGGGGGAAAGCATTCCCATCTATCCGAAAATCCAAAAATTTTGGGACGAGCCGCTCTGTAAGTTAGTACAACGAGATTTAATCAACTCTAGTAGTAACCTTTCAGAGCGAGCTCGTCTCCTCGCAGTCTCAGAGCGTGAATCAGGGTATTGGTTACAAGCCTTACCATCTACCAACATCGGTACCTTGCTAGATAATACGTCATTTTCCTTATCAATTTCATTACGTCTGGGTGCATACACAAATGAGTCACATCGCTGTCTATGCGGTACCGCCGTCGATAGGCTGGGCCACCATGGTCTGTCATGCCGCCGCAGTGCCGGTCGATTGTCACGACATGCGGCAATCAACGACGTCATCCGTCGGGCTTTCGCTACTGTTCACGTGCCGGCCATCTTAGAGCCGAACGGTATAGCACGTGACGATGGTAAGAGGCCCGACGGAATGACGTTGTTACCCTGGTGTCGTGGAAAACCGCTAGTGTGGGACGCCACATGCGTCGATACTGTAGCACATTCCCACCTAGAGTCGACATCCAGGGTGGCGGGCGCAGCTGCGACTGCCGCGGAGAGCTTAAAGCGGCGCAAGTATGCGGCCATCGGTGACGGCTACATATTTGCGCCGTTTGGAGTAGAAACTCTCGGACCGTGGGGCCCAGAGGCTCATAAATTATTCAAAGAACTTTCGACGCGCCTAATAGAAACATCCGGAGACCAAAGGGCTGGCTCGTACCTCGGTCAGAGGATAAGTCTCGCTATCCAACGAGGTAACGTAGCCAGTCTTTTGGGCACCCTACCCATAGACAGCGACCTAAATTCCGTGTTTTATTTATAATCTTCTCTGTGTAAATATTTTTATTTTTTATTTTTATTATTAGGCACTTTTCCATTATTTTTTTTTGTTAGTTAATTAGCTTAGTTGTACATAATTATGTTACTTATCTATAATATTATATAAAGATTTGTTAATTGTTAAAAAAAAAAATGAAAACAATAATAAAATTAATGCTATATGTTTATGCGAGACCTTCATTCCGAAAGGTTTCGAATTTAATCTTAAAATAGAAAATTACATACTAGCTTCGTCGTATTCTAGAAAAGGTAAAAAAAGAGGGGGCACATGTATATTGCTTGAATCTGGCACGAAATGTCAAGATATTCCATTTTGTAGCGAAATATCTAAAGTACATGATTTTGAATGTTGTGGAACTCGATTGATTGACGTAAATCTTATAATTATATGTATTTATCGAACACCCACATCTAATATTCAGTTATTTTTTGATAAGCTAAATTTGCTTTTACGTCACTTAACTAAAACGAAAGGTAATAAAAAGGTTGTTTTATGTGGAGACTGGAATATAAATATATTAAAAGATAATAAATACTCACAGGAGCTTCAAGATATACTTATTTCATACAGATTTAAAATGCACATTAACGTTCCCACGCGACAAAATTCATGCATTGATCAAATTGCATCTAATATTAATGGAGCCCAAGGGCAAACGCATCCTCTTGGTTTATCTGATCATGAAACTGCGCAAATTCTAACATTCCCTATAAAAAATAACAAAAAAGCAATTCCATTCTGGTTTGAAGTACATAATGATTATCACAAAGAAAATATAACCAAATATTTGGAATGTATTGCAGCATTGTCATTTTCCGAAGTTTACGAGAAGGTTGATTGTAATGAAGCTTTCGACTGTTTTCATGACTATTTATGTCTTTTCCATAAATTATGTTTTCCCGCCATCAGAGTGAAGAAAAAAAACGGTAAATCAGGCTCAAGGTGGTTAAGTAATGGAATTAAAAAATGCAGCAAAATTAAGAGATCGCTATACTTTAAATATAAAAACAACAAAAACAATAATAAGATACAATTATTACATAAATATAGGTATTATTCAAAAATTCTTAAAAAATGTGTACACAGTTCCCATAAAATTTATAATAATAAAATAATTAAAAAATCTAATAATAAATGTAAAACAGTTTGGAATATAATAAAACAGGGTGTTAACAAAAGTTTTAAAAATAATTATATTGAATTGATTAATAATAATATTGATAACAAATCATTAACTAATCCCCAAGACATTTGTGAACATTTTAATAACTACTTCATTGACATAACTAAATCAAATCTTGATGTACACATTGACTCTTTTAATAATAATAATATCAAATCAAATAATAATACAATTTTTCTTTTGCCGACAGATGAAAACGAAGTCGCCAAAATTATATTTTCTCTGAATAATACGAAGTCTGTAGGCTATGATAATATTTCTACAGAACTATTAAAAAAGTGCCTACCATACATAGTGCGTCCTCTTAAATATATTATTAATCTATCATTTGTACAAGGAAAGTATCCTGATCGTTTAAAATGTTCAGTAGTAAAACCATTATTTAAAAAAGGAGATAAAACAGATAGCAACAATTATAGACCAATCACACTTATTCCTATCATATCTAAAATTTTCGAAAAAGTTATGTACTTAAGACTAAATAAGTTTGTTGATAAATTTAACTTAATCAATTCTGAACAATTCGGGTTTAGGAAAAATAGTTCCACAACCCTGGCATGCTTTTCACTCACTAAAAAAATAACTGAAAATATTAATAATAAAATCCCTACTGCTGTTATTTTTATGGACATGAGCAAGGCTTTCGATTTCGTTTCTCATAAAATATTGCTCAAAAAATTGGAACATTATGGTATACGTGGTAATGCGCTAGAATGGCTTCAATCATATCTGGAAAATAGACATCAATGTACAGAGGTTAGTAACATTCAAGAACAAACTAAAATGAAAACGATTTCTCGATCAAAATATAGAGTAAACAGCACAGGAGTTCCCCAAGGAACGATTTTAGGACCGTTTTTGTTTTTAATGTATATTAACGACCTCACGCACATCACCAATCATCAATGTATTTTGTTTGCAGATGACACAACTGTTGTAATAGAAAATAAGTCGCCCAATATGATAGAAAGTGACATCAATAATACGTTACAAAATTTAATAAAGTGGTTACATACTAATAATTTAAAACCAAATCTTTCTAAAACTAATATAATGCAATTTGGTACTCACAAATCAAAACCCTTAAAACTCAATGTAATTCACAAAAATGTCAAAGTTCAAGAAGTTGATGAATCAAAATTTTTAGGTTTCACCTTGGACAAATACTGCAACTGGAAACTACACGTAGAAAGTGTATGTGAGAGAGTATATAAATTTGTATATGCATTAAGACTTATAAGACAAACCGTATCAATAGATGCGGCTATATCTGCTTATCACGGATATGTGGGATCGGTTCTGCGATATGGCTTAATGCTATGGGGTAACTCTGTTGATTCCAATAAGGCTTTTATAGCCCAAAAATCATGTATTAGAGCTTTATGTGATGCTAAATATAGAGATTCTTGTAAGCCATTGTTTAGGAGATTAAAAATACTGCCTCTCCCCTGCTTGTATATTAAGGAAATATGTCTTTTTATAAAAATGTACCCAAATCTCTTTGAAAAATATGCAAAATCATTAGAATCTCGACATAAATTTCGATTAAGAATTCCAAATTGTAGACTACAACTTTTTAAAAATAATGCATATTGTATGGCAATCACAATTTATAATAAAGTTCCTGACCGTTTTAAAGAAATTCCCATCAGTAAATTTAAATACATTATTAACTACAATTATTATATATATTATTAAATACATTATTTGACAAGTGGCTAATGGAAAATTTATTTTATTCTGTGAATGATTTTTTACATGACATTCCAAATTATGAAAAATGACAATTGATATGTAATAGTAGGTAATTAAATAATAAATTGTAATTGTATTGTATAGTAAATATTGAATTTAATTGAATTTTCCATAATAATAATTGTAATAGGTATTTTTTTAATTTATTTTAATATTTGTACGCCGTTTTGAGCGGTATATTTTGCTGATACTTAAATCTTGTAACACCTTATCATATATTACGCAAAATTGTGACAAATAAATTCATTTCATTTCATTTCATTTCACTCCGAGTGCCGGCCGAAGTGAAAACTTGAATATTAACGTTGTGCATTTTTGTAACTAGACATTTTTCACATAGTGTTTTTATACAAGGGAAAGCTAGTTCAAGATACACGTAATATAATACTTTTGAATAAGATTTTTTTATTAACTTAAAATGGGAACAAAAATTGTACCTACCTTTCAGCTAGCTAGAGAATATTATAAGAATTTGAGCATACCCCAGTATAAATACAGTCTAATTTATTAACTTAAAATGGGAACAAAAATGGTACCTACCTTCCGGATAGCTAGAGAATATTATAAGGATTTGTACATAACCCCAGTATAAATACAGTCTAATTTGCAACTAATCTCCCTCCGTCTTACGAATTTTCGATCAGGGTCACGTGACATCTGACGCGAGTTTAACATTTTTTACCCATCCCAAAAAGTTCACAACGCCGCTAAAGAAGACCTAAGGTTGATTGTAAGTTTTAAGCATTCTTTCGTTAATCTTCGGGGCCATACTTTCTTTTCTGTGCGAAAGAAGATTCACGACGCGCCATATCAGTTGGGTACTACTGTACGGTGAGGTAATGGTCACCAATATATTGCATCCACAAGAATCACGTGAATTTAAAATACCCGCGTAAATCACGTGCACTTCGCCAGAGTCTCGACTCGTAGTACTCGCGAGAGAATCGCGGTGATTTCGCCCCTTCTGGACAGGGTCTTAGCCAATCAGAGCGCTTTGTCTATGGTGGGGAATTGACGGAATAGATTTTAAACAAAATGAACGTCATTGCGTTCCTATGGGTAATTTTTTCGATGGGACACGATAACCGCTTACCACCAGCAGGGTTATTTTAAAACGGTCGGATTCGTCATCGGAAACGGATGTCGGAAACTTCCGAGACTGTTTCCGACTTGATAAAGTAATAATAAAAATGTGTATTTGCACATTAAAAGACAATCAAAACTATAAGAACATCAATATTTATTTAACATAGTATGATAATAGTACAATCTAAGTGTTACAAATAATACCTAAACTAAAATAAATATATTCTGCATGATAGGTTAAAGCGCCCATTGCTATTATAATTTGCGAAATCGAATAGTTTGACGTTTCTCGACGGAAATATCAATCCGATTCATCGAAATGTCTCCGATAGCTTTTAGCTGGCGGAATTCTTTCCGAATTTAATTTAATGTTCGTTTTTGACCATTATTTAATATAAACGCATTATTTAAACTTATACAAAGGTTAGTTGGTATCAAACGGAGTGTATTTGCCCCTATTTTAAGTAAATAATGAATGAAAAAGGTCTGCGGTAAAAGTAATAGATTCACTACCACTAAGAGATCTACGTAATCATAAAATAGTTGTTTTATTATACTCTCCATGAATGAACTGAAAATACTTTATATTTAAAATTACTTTGACATAGAGGGCTTTTTGGCGGGAACTTGCAAAGTGACGTTGCGTTTTCGTTTTATTTTCAATAATTCGTGTATTTTGAGTTTTATTGCCACTATTTTACTAACACATGACGTTTAAGGACTGTGACCGACAGGGCGCACTATATTAAAGTGATTTATTTTGTGATTAGAACTTAAGTATAACTCAAATATGAATAGCCTGTATGGCTCAAACCTTTGCCTGACTTTTGCGAATATTATAAACGACAATTACTTAGACCTATCAGTCAGTTTCCGAAGTTCGATAAAACTCACAATTTTTTTATATTTATTAACACAATGTAAAATATAAAAAATAACAAGTATATTTTAACCAAGGCCTTTTAACCATGAAAATTCGTAATCATTTCGATTTTACTTTTATTTTAGTTTAGGTATACAATTTCCTACCATTATTAAAAACAAACTTTGTAAACGCACTCTATCTTTCCGTGATCGGATCTTTTCGATGAAGGTTTCCGATTCCGCTTCCGATTCCGAATCCGACCGTTTTAAAATAACCCTGCACGTGGTACATATATTTGATTACCAATTTCTTTGTATAAAAAAAACACTTATTTTCAGTGACACAAATCAGTTAACTAAAGCTGGCACGTGCAACACATTTACACGTTGCGCTTGTGTAGTGTCTGTGAATAAGCGCGCAATGTGACGTCGCACTGCATGCGCATCATGAAAAGGGTCCGTCATTCTCGCGCGCGGTCAAGCTTATGTGTATTAATTATTTTGCTATTGCTACTGCTCATAAAGTCTCAAGACAAAGGTGTACAACCATTGCGTCTTGCCTGTCATGACCTACGGGGCCGAGACGTGGACGCTGACGCATAGACTGGTCCAAAAATTTTAGGTCACTCAGCGAGCTATAGAATCCGCAGCAAAGTCATCCGACAAAGAACCAAAGTAACCGACATAGCTTAACGAATTAGCAAGCTGAAGTGGCAATGGGCCGGTCACATCTGTCGCAGAACCGACGGTCGATGGAGCAGAAAAGTCTTAGAGTGGAGACCGCGTCTCGGCAAACGTAGTGTGGGGCGCTCCCCAGCCCGATGGACTGATGACCTCAAAAATGTGGCCGGACTGGGTTGGATGCGGGTGGCAAGAAACCGGAAGGAGTGGCGCGCTCTGGGAGAGGCCTATGTCCAGCAGTGGACTTAAAAGAAGGCTAATGATGATGATGATTGCTCATAAATACAGAGTGGTATTTTTTGCATTCGTCCATTAGAATTGACTGACTGATTAGAAGCAATAATGTAGTAAAACATACGATACCGTGAAATTGCATTTCTGTGAGTTATTGTGAAAATAACAGAATCAGCACTATTTTCCCTCATATGACGATTTTCTTCCTTGCGCAGAAGAAAAATAAGTACAGGTCGGTTTACTAAAGGTGCCAGCTTTAGTAAACCGCTAGTTAGTATATTTGCTTTCTTTTTATTTTGAAATTTATTACTTTTTATTTGGATATTTCAGCTAATAATGGAGGTTGTTGAAGAGATAAGAATTAGAAAAAAGTAGCAAGGTGAAATATCGAACAGCTGATAGATCGATAGCTAAAATGAATTCCGAGCAAGCTTTTGTTTAGCACCCTAGTCTTATATTTTTAGCTTATGGTGCTTAGTTATTCTCTAAGAAATATATTATGTCTATGTTGTATGTAAATAGCATATTATTATAGTTTATTTTATAATTTAGTATTCCGTAAGGTGCTATTGATAATGTTAAGGTGCTTTGAAAATCGTTTTGGAAATGTTCGACGGTAGAAACTATTGTCGTTGTGTTCATTGAATCGGTATTATTATTTGTGTTCAAAATAATTTTAATTAGCCCTCTGTGTATTTGGCTCAATAAGTATGTAATTGATTTGTATTTATATGACGAGAAATCGTGTATCGTATTCTTAAAGGTCACAAATGAAAATGAATTCGGAATTTATATTTCTGTAAATTTTACAAAACGATTTATGTTAAGTTTATTAATACAGGTGTTGTTTTGGTCAGCGACAAGCGACCCAGGAGCGGTAGTACAAAATATATATTCCCCAAAAATGGACTTAATTTCATTAAATACTGTAAATATGTTGAGAAATACCTTATTCAATTTGAAATAAAATTACCGTAAAGTATGGTTACTAGGCACGTGCACAGACTAGAGCTAGGCGCAAGCCGCCATCGCCCCACCCCTTTACTCCCTCGTTCTCCCGTTTTTTTTAGCACCAGTATCATTTGTATTATCGACCCTGAGTCGCTCGTCGCTGACCAAAACAACGACCTGTATAAGACATTTATTCTAAAGCGTTTATATTTTACCAATATGACAGTATCTTCAATATTTCGATTAGTTTTTATTTCCATAGTTATATTGACGTATCAGGTCTACTCGCGCACAGATTATTATTAGTAATAGTATTTTGACTCACCTTACCTATCCGCTGTTTCCTGTTTACACTCGTGACCACGATCAATGCAACTTGAAACTTAGTCAAAATCATATTTTGATTAATATTCTGTGCGTGTTTATACCCAATAGGTACATCAATATAACAATGAATTTAGATCGTGAAAGTTTAAAAAGGCGTAATTCAACGCGAATAAAGGGTAAATAAATAAAATATGAAAATTAATTAATATATTCATAAATGTATTTTAGTATTTTAACAAAAAAAAAATAAGTAACACAGCTAGTATGCACATCTATTATTGTTTCTTCACTTGAAGTTACAAGTGATCCATCTATACAGCTGTAACCTGCAAAAAATTTTATAAAATTTACATTAAAATAAATCAAAGGAAGTTCATTCAATTCCAGTACACGTCGGTTAACTAAATCTGGCACGTGCAAGACATTTACACTTTGCGCTTGTGTAGTGTCTGTGAATAAGCGGCGTGACGTCAATCTACATTTGCATCATTAAAAGTCTATCCATCTCTCTCACGCATAGCCAAGCTTATGAGTATGAAGGAGACAGTTATTGTTTTGCTTTTGCTACTGCTCATAACTATAGAGTGGTATTTTTTTGCATTCTATCGTTAGAATTGACTGACTGATTAGAAGCAATAATGTAATAAAACATACTGTATCGTGAAATTGCATATGTGTGAGTACTGTGAACGTGCCAGCTTTAGTTAACTGACTTGTACATAATAACTAAAAGTCGGTAAATAAATTGTCAGTCCCCCTGGGGCCCAAGTCTGCTATTTCTTGTGTCCCAATGAACTATCAATGGTGTCATAATTGTCAGTGTCAGCTTTAGTTAACTGACTTGTACATAATAATTAAAAGTCGGTAAATAAATTGTCAGTGCCCCTGGGGCCCAAGTCTGCTATTTCTTGTGTCCCAATGAACTATCAATGGTGTCATAATTGTCAGTGTCAGCTTTAGTTAACTGACTTGTACATAATAACTAAAAGTCGGTAAATAAATTGTCAGTCCCCCTGGGGCCCAAGTCTGCTATTTCTTGTGTCCCAATGAACTATCAATGGTGTCATAATTGTTTGTCAGTCTACTAATTTAATAGCAACAATCATTATGACTTTAGTAGACAACGCGTATTGGGTCAATGGGAATGGAGTTGTGATAAGATCGTGACAAATGAATGTTTTAGTTTAAATAGCAGATTTCGCTCCTGGTTCATCCGTTATAGAAGTTGGAGAAATTAACGAACTGCATAATAAGTCCATCCTCACACGTTTAACCAGAATGGTTTCGAACTATGCGGTCTTTAAGGAGCTTCCTTCTGCGGACGCTCAGATTGTGGAATGAGCTCCCCGCCGTGGTTTTCCCAATGGAGTACAGCATGGGGTTCTTCAAAAAGGGTGTGAAGAGATTTCTGCAGGGTTGGCAACGCGCGTGTGATACAAGCGTGTTGCAAGCGTTCATAGGCTACGGTAACTGCTTACCATCAGGCGGGTCGTATGCTTGTTTGTCACATTAGTGGTATAAAAAAAACATACACGTCATTGTAATAGCCTGATTTGCCGTTTTTGATCGATTGGCACAGTTAAGCAATCACCAGTGAGGGCGGAATTTGGATGAGTGAGCGCCTTGTCGATTCAACTTGAGCGTTTTCCGTACTTCGGAAGGCATCTAAAGCCGGCTAAAAATTTTGGAGACCTCCTAGGCGACATGAAAATGCCAAGGTCGACCACAAGCCTTTGGACGACCACTTCGGTGGAAGTGGATTATTTGCCCATACCTTATATCACTCTCATTGGTGAGCTCTTTTAAAATCCCACTGCTGAGTACAGGCCTCTACTCAGCAGTGGGATTTAAAAAGAGCTTCTATAAAAATATGTCTATATTTCCACAATCTCCTTAAAAAAAAAAAGTAATATAATAAGTACAAACCAAGAAATGATCCATTTACTATTCTGCATTTGCGGTCTTCTGGATACGTTTTGAGACTGATGTCAACAGTTTGATTGCATCTCCGATTTTATTATCGAAATCTTCTAAAGCAGCTGTAAACTCCGAATTGTCCGCCGAGTCATCGTTACTTGCGTCATTCTTCTTGCATACATCTATAACATAATCTTATTGTTTACCACTGGCTTTATTTTTAAGCACTTATATTAAAACATTGCCTGAATGGCAGAGACAGACTTTTCTTAAGGCCAATAGGCCTAAGCCTAATTGCCAATGTCCCAGATATGTTTACAGCCCATCTCGTTCTGTTCATTTTGTAAAGATAGATAGATAAGAGACTTATTGGCCCTGATTCTGTTGTTCACAACTAAACTAATATTAATCTCACTATATCTCTTTCTAACAAAGAACATAAGAAAAGGATGTAAGAAATTTAGTCCTGTCAAAATTAGTTCAATGCTTGTTTTCAATATCAATTTAGTCGCCATCTATCGCGGTTACGCCTAAATACACGCAAAATAAGACGGCAAAGATTAATTTGACAACTTAAAATATGTTCTATCCTTTTTCAATAATGTTCATAAGAAAGAGATGAGATGTGACTAAAATTAGTTTAGTGTGGTTTACAACAGAATCGGCACCATTGACAACCTGTGAAACAGGTCCTAAAGTTGAAGCATATTGCAAAATAGATGAAGTCTGATAATAGTATTGACATTGTATATACATATACATTTTCTAAAGCATTAATTATTTATTTATTTACATTTTATCTAGCAGTAGCATTTTATCTTTTCTATCTTGGCAGTGAGCCTAGATGTGGCGAAGGCGTTCGATCGGGTCTGGCACAGGGGTCTTTTAGCGAAGTTACCATCATACGGGCTTCCCGAGGGATTATGCAAATGGGTTACCAACTTTCTGTCCAGCAGATGCATAAGAGCCGTCGTTGACGGTAGCTGCTCTGATACCATGGACATAAATGCTGGCTTCCCGCAAGGCTCTGTGCTGTCCCCAACACTGTTCCTACTGCATATCAATGATATGCTGTCTATTGAAGGTATTCATTGCTATGCGGACGGCAGTACAGGGGACGCTTTTTACACGGGCCGTGCAAATACCCCTCGTTCCGAGGTGGAGGAAAGCCGCGAACGGCTGATGTCTGAAATCGAGAGTACATTAACTAGTGTCTCCGATTGGGGTCGACTAAACCTAGTCCATTTCAACCCCACCAAGACTCAAGCCTGCGCATTCACCGCTAAGAAAACCCCATGGTCTGTGGCTCCACAATTCCAGAACACCTCCTTGACCATCAGTCAAAGCATCGGGATCCTTGGCGTCGACATTTCTAGCGACGTTTTGTTCCGAAGTCACTTAGAAGACAAGGTTAAGCTGGCATCCAAAAAGCTCGGAGTACTCAACAGAGCGAGGCAGTATTTCACATCGGGGCAAAGGCTACAACTTTATAAGTCACAAGTCCGGTCTCATATGGAGTACTGCTGTCACCTATGGGCGGGAGCACCTGGATACCAGCTTGGGCCTTTAGACTCGGTTCAGCGACGTGTCATCAGAATTGTTGACGATCCCGAGCTCACAAGCGGTTTAGAGCCTCTCAGTCTAAGGAGAGACTTTGCCTCTTTATGTGTGTTCTGCCGCTTGTACAACGGAGAGTGTTCTAAAGAATTGTTTGACTTGTTGCCCACTGCTACCTTCTACCATCGCAACTCCCGCCATCGACGGGGAGTCTATTTCACACATTGAAACCAGAATTGTTTCGAACTGTGCGGGCCCAAAGGAGCTTTCTTCCGCGGATGCTCAGATTGTGGAATGAGCTCCCCGCCGTGGTTTTCCCAATGGAGTACAGCATGGGGCAGCATTCTTCAAAAAGGGCGTGAAGAGATTTCTTCAGGGTCAGCAACGCGCGAGTGATACCCCTGGTGTTGCAAGCGTCCATAGGCTACGGTAACTGCTTACCATCAGGTGGGCCGTATGCTTGTTTGCCACCTTAGTGGTATAAAAAAAAAGATTAAATAATTCAAGAGGGATAATGCTTCTGCGAGCAACTCCCAGTAAATTTAGGACATTCCTCACACACGGTTATCTGATCCCAAATTAAGCAGAGCTTGTACAATGGAAACCAAATAACTGAAATACCTACTACTTTTTGTTTGTAAATACATACTTAATATACATAATTACACCCAGACGCAGGACATACAGACATGTTCATGCACAAATGCATGTCCTATATGGGAAACGAACCCCCGACCTGCGGCGCGGTAGGTGGAATCTTAACCAAACGCGCCAGCTGACCCGTCAATATCTTAGCTAAGACATGGAGCTGAGAAGGGAGCGACACGGCCTATGGCGGCCAAGGCTGTTAGTCCGCCTCTTCTAAATTAAGCTTTGAAACAATATCAAATGCAGGTCAAAAAGCTAGTATTAAAGAAGAGAATATCTTTGCAGAAAACATCTATTTTGTATGAAATTTTGAGCTTGGGCCAAATTGAAGCTAATGAGTGTATTTTGATTTAAAAGCCCCAAATCTAAATTGGCCTAGGTTTCTCTCAGATTATTCTCACTTTTAGATGGAATGCTTTAACTTGTTTGCTTGTCTGCCTCCTGTCATAAAAAATCAACCTTCCAGGCACTCATTATAATTAACTTGTTTTTTTAAGCTTTTGAAAACATTATATTTACCTATAGCTGCCGGAATTTGACCAGCACCCTGATTCAATGTATCTGCTAAGTTCTTGAAAGACGCTATAACTTTAATGACATTATATTGTCCGTTGCTTTTATTTAAGGCTGTTTTACTTTCTGAATTTGTTTTATCAATTCCATTTGATAGTTTTTGTATGGCTTCTGCTATTTTAGTAATACTTGAAGATGGGTCACTGGAATCACTGTTATCATCAGCATTTTTTTTCAGTGCAACGATTGCATTATATGTCCTATCGTCTAAAAGCTTCATATTTTCTATAACTTTATTAGCCGTTATTTTTTGATTTTCATTCAGGTTGCTATTTGTCGTCACAAAGTTTCTGTAGGGATTATTTTTATTATTTTCATCATTGTAAACGCAATTCTTAAGGGCTTTTTGTATATTAAATGACGTTTTATCTAATGCAATATTTAGGGCTGTAATAGCATCATTAGCATTTTTCTTATTTCTAGCTCTTGCATCAGCGACGGCTCGTTGTTGGGATGTCATTTTACCATTTTTGTTGGAATTTGAACTACTTGCACTATTGCTTCCTTTATTTTTTTGTGTGGAATCTGCAGCTTGTTTGGAATCTGCAGCTTGTTTCTTGATAGCAGTGTTTCGGAGCTCTTTGGTTTTTGCTTGAACCTTTTTGATAGATTCGGCTGCATTTTGAATATCCTTGGCTACTTTTTCTATCTCTTTTTCTAGTTTTTTAATATCGTTAACTTGATTAGTTCCCGATGTATTATCGTCTTGTATTTTCGTTACGCCTGAAAAAAATAACCATAATAAACTAAGTACTTAAAACTTAAATTGATGAGTTGGAGCCAATCTGCGCCTTATCTAGTCTAATCTGTAATCTACAGTAATTTTATAAACAGGTAGTTTCTAAGTTTGGATGTAGGAGGTCGCTAATCTCCTGAACTACTGATCCGACTCTGAAAATTCTTTCTCAAATAGAAAGCTGCATTGTTCCCGAGCACTGCTTTCTTTACCCCGAGTACGCGGGAACCGCGGCTAACAGCTAGTACGAAATAAAAATCAAACAAGGTCATTCAGGTATACTTAAGGGAAGTGACGCCAAATACCGTAGCGCACACCGCGAGTTCAAAACCTACAATGAGAATGAGCTTTCGATGAAGAGAACAACGTTAGGAAACCTTAGCACGGTGGTCTTTGTAGTACCCGCCTGACTGGTTCCCACCCTCAAGTTGAAAATGTACCGGTAGCTGCAGTTCTTTGCTAGGCTTTGTGTGCTTACCACTTTCGGCCACATCAGACTTCCGTACACTCTTAATAGTAAAAATATATCATAAAAATAGAAATTAAAATACCTGACTCAGCTAGATGGTAGCTCGAAAACACCTGTAAAATAAAAGTCTTTAAATCATGGAGAAACGATGATCTACAATTGGCTTGAGCAATTTCTAGTCATCATCATCATCAGTACATAATGTCCCTCTGCTGAGCTCGGCAGGAAAGATATAGCACAGCATTATTTCGCTCAAATAGCAGCTCGACTGGGGAGGTACATCCACCTTACAGAATACCGCAACCAAATAACTTTATATTGTGTTCCTGCGCGTGAGTAAGGTCGCCAGAGCTCATTGGGGAGAGCGAAAGGGTCGGTAACGCGTGAGCGATACCCCTGGTTTTGCAAGCGTCCATATGGCTACGGCAACGGCTTACCATCAGGCGAGCCGTATGCTTGTTTACTGACTCCATCGTTAAATTCAAATGCTTCTTAAGTGCAGATATTTGAACATACTGCTTACTGGGCTATGTTATTTTTTTTTTTGCGATTATTGCGATTATTAAGTCGTTGATATCTCAGTGGTACTGACGTTGGATACCGAGACGAAGGTCCCGGGTTTGAATCCTATAATCAGCTTGAGCTGTCGGTTAAGGAAAACATCGTGAGGAAACCATAACACGGTAGTAGGGTACTTTGTAGTACCAATCTGGCTGGTTCTTCAAGTTGAAAATCTATCGCCAAGCACCTATCGGTGTGTTTCGACAGCTGCACTTGAGAGCCAGTTCCTTCTAAGCTTTGTGTGCTCACCACCTTCGGCCGCATCATCACCTGGCATGGTGAGATTATTTATTATACGCATTAACGTCAAATGCCGTGAGGAACTCGGTCAATGCCTCAGACCATATTGATATTAAACATAGCAAAAAAAAAATGACTTAAAAATTGCTTACCAACAGAACAACGAACGTCGAAAACAGCTTCATGGTTGATAATTAAGAAATCTGACAATACCTATATCCCAAAAAAAATACACCTCTTTTATACTCATATTATTCGTACGTCACTATCAGAGATCCGCTGAAAAATGGCTGACCCATTGCTAAATTAGGCCTTGAATAAGGACCATCTTTTACCAACCTTCTGGTAATGAAAACGACACACTATTCCTGGCACCTCTTATAAAGTGACAGGAACCATTTGCAGTAGGTAGGTTTCTCAACGTATTCTTGTTATATGAGACACCCGACAGTTTCTGCCACTTTACCGATCCACTATTTTACTCTCTTAGGGGTGGAATTTCCAAAAATGATTTCTTATTGAATGCCTACGATATAAAAGATCTACGTTCAAAATGTCTAGTTCGTAACGTAACCACAGCGGTTTGGGCTGTGTGTTGGTATTGTCAACATCTGACAATAGTTGGTGCGGAGAAGAATACACAATCTAATAGCCCAAGTAAATTCCAAGAAATCATTGCTAAAAATACCTACGGAATCTTATTAGGCTCAGAAATTCACTGGTTATTATTTTGTTTTTCAAACATAATGCCCATGTATCACTATGGACACAGATGGTGCGGAAAATTCTCGAATTACATTAAAATCTAAATAATTAGGTACAATTTATTGTTTCGGTAAATTAAATAAGAATTTATGTTCCTTCGCATATGTACCTAACGCATTCTTCATCTTTAAGAGCAGGCATCCCGCTATACTTTTCATACAAAAACTCTGTACTTATTATGGCGTTGTTAAACATTTTTCGTTAGATATTTAAGCAAATATGTATCTTGTGTACTATATCTAGGTCTGTATATAGACGAAAATAAAAAAATGTTTGAAACAAATTCAGTAAATGCCTACGTAAAACAGTGTTTTTGCCCAAATTTTACCTGAACTTTGGCCATATCTAATGTACCTATAAATTGTAAAAAGTAAATAAAACATCTTGATTCGGCATTGCAAATGTATTGGAGATTGAAAATAACAAACTTTTTCTTCACAAACTTGTAAGCCTTTTTCACAAAAAGTATACTCCTGGAACAAGTTTTATGATATGCGAAATCATGAATGACGACCTAGCGAAGCGGCCGCGAGTGATCAGCGGAATTTACCGACTGATAACCGACGGCTCTGATGCTGTCTCTCTTTTCTCGCAGTCAAACATTACGTTGGATGAAAGTACAAGCTTTTAGGCTATACTTGCGTTGAAGTTGCGTTGGCCATGAAGGGCCCCCTTAAGGTCACTTACTTAGCTTTATATGCTTTCTGTCTCACTCAAACGATTTCACCGCGTGACCTGGATAAAAATACCACTCAGAGATACTGTAGCTCCCTATCAGTGAAAGATTTTTTGAATCGGACCAGTAGTTCCCACAGGGAGAGTTCTAGAGTTCTGAGTTCCGCGTTCACTGTAATCTATGCGGCGATCATTGCCCACAGAGAACTCGGCGTTCAAGAGAACGCGAGTTCTGTCGGAGTTCCTTCCTCTAAAGCTAGCAGGTGAGGTGACACGTCTGAGCTATCACTGTCTAATTTACTGAGTGACACAAGGCAGAAAGGACAATGGGCATTCTGACCCATGAGCGGCCACTAATGAAAGTAAGGCCAATGAGATGAGATAAATAAGGTAAACAAACGTTTGCTTGATGTATGTATATAATTTCACCTTTTGGTATGGGATACTAATTACATTTAATGCAACCACCTTTTTTTCTAAATACACTACAGTAATACACTATAGCTTTCATATTTTTGTTAATATATTATTGCCTAATAGAAAACATACAAATGATTGCTGGCCGCCAATGGGACAAGCTCCATATAAAGGAGAATACAGAATACACATATCCAGAATGATACCGGATTAAAAGTCGCTCACCACGCGCCTCTATATATGTGGCATATTTTGCCTATGGTATAGAGTTTGTGAAGTTTGGGCTTGTAGAGTTAGGGCGTGTAGAGTTAAGCTTGGCTCTTCATGAGATTTTTGACAGTGCGAGCCATAATTTCTTAGCAACATTTTACAGTAAAATATTTTTGGTGGGATATCATAATTCTCGAAAAAGAAGTTTTTTTTTGTAGAATAAGATAAAAAATAATTAAAAATTAATATAATTCGTGATATAATATCACGAGTAATGACATTATTATTATAACACGTTTTATTTATCGGTTGTACCTATACCGAAATAATACGGATTATATTCATTTTTAATTATTTATTATCTTATTCTACAAAATACTTCTTTTTCGAGATTTTCTTGCATTAATGTTTTTGACACATTCTCTGGTGATGCTCCGACAGTAATCTGCTATCATGTGTTCATCCCATCGACCTTGATACCTACCTTACATGTCTTTTAAATCCTGATGGAATCGCTCCCCTTGTCCGCGTAAGTGATAAATTTGACAAGGCTCACTGAGCCACAGCCTTCTGTGAGTTAAAAAAAACCACAGCCTAGACAGGGGGACTCGATAAAGATATTGCTTGTGTACAAAATATAATAATTCATCCGTCAGTTAGATTATCAAAAAATATTGGATACGTATGTTTTGCTTTACCAAATCATTAAAAAATTTCAAAGATAAAGCGCGTCGAAGTTCGGGAGTGAGGGCTCGTACTGACTGTCCTATCGTCTAACAGCATGATATCTTTATGGGAAATCTTACGGTGAATTCAAAGTCAAAATCATAGCCATTTATTCAATTTAGGCCACAGAAGGGTACTTATGAAGGTCACATTTACTGAAGTAAAAAGAGGCTACTATCTAATATCATAGCTGATTATGATATATGCTGAGTTTCTTGCCGGTCTTCTCAGTTAAGTGTATTCCGAACCGGTGGTAAATTCAACTGTATGTACCAATGTAACGTTCATAAGTGCCTTACTAGGGCCTAAACTGAATAAATTACTTTTTGATTTTGATTTTGATAGCGGTCAACTGCAGTCTAATTGCTATGGACAGCTTCGAAAAAATGACTCGGTACAATTAATAATAATATATTTATTAACTCCAAAAATACATAAAGGTGAACGTACATGTCATAAAATTGTTAATGCTTAAATTATGTATTGTGGATACTGGAGCCCGTAAAAAGATTTGTCAATCTGTTTACAGGTCTCCAGGTCCCCACATCTTGAACCCGGTGTACAGTTTGTTTTAGACAATGGTGCCGATTTTGTTGTAAATCGCACAAAACTAATTTTAGTCACATCACATCTCTTTCTTACAAACATTATTGAAAAAGGATAGAACATATTTATAGCTGTCAAATTAGTCTTTGCCGTCTTCATTTGCGGGTATTTAGACATAACCGCGATAGATGGCGACTAAATTTATATTGAAAACAAGCATTGGACTAAATTTACAGGACTAAATTTCTTACATCCTTTTCCTATGTTCTTTGTTAGAAAGAAACATAGTGAGATTAAAATTAGTTTAGTTGTAAACAACAGAATCAGGGCCATTAAGTACTTAAACTATAAATTAGGAGATAAGCTAAGTCAGTAAACAAAGAAACAAAGTGTGTGAGAAAATATTGTATGTAAATAATACTACCTAATGTGATCAGATATGAAAAAATAGGTAAATCAAATGTTGTATTAGAGTAGAAAAGAGAAATATTTTCGTAGAGTGGTTAGGAATATTGAAATTATTTTAAGTGTTTAGTAGTAGTTTAGATTTAAGATGAAAGAAGATTGAATAAAATATAATGTGGGATTGCGGTGTGTACTGTGAACAGGGAATACGATTATACATGTGGACTTGGTGGACTTGCCACGATAAAAACAGATTATCCTGGGTTCAATGTCGCAATCAGATTCCTATGAGTGAAACTCGACTGCCAATAAGGAACCGTGAGGAAATGACTATAAGGTAATGAATCAAAGCCAGCGATTAGTTTACGTCTAATATATGACGTATTTACATAGTGACTAACATAAGGTTTTCAGTGGAATGGTTTTCAATTTATTTATTTGCTGCTTCATGTAGTATGTTAAAGATATTACAAAGAATAAAGTGGTACAATACATGAGCCCTGCAAGGGCACTGCAAAATTAAAATATAATAAATAACTAAATACATAAATCCAATTAAAATCAACAAAAATAAGGATTCAATGATAAATTAAGGACGTGTTCACTATAATCTTCTTTAAGTTTATTAATAGTTATTTTTGGATTTTCATTCTCGTTGCTTTTCATTGTTATACATTTAATTATTATTATCATTTTAAACGCAGTTGTTAAGGGCTTTTTCTAATTTATTCATCGTCTGTGACTCTGTAGTCATCTACTGTTTTTTCGGTTTCTTCATCGGAGTTTTTGTATTTGTCTTGTTTGTCTTCGGCGTTGTTGGCTTTGGCTTTATTATTATTCCAATTGTTGCTTTTCCTTCTTGTTTTTTCAATTTTATTATTTTTATTTTTTACTTGATTGGGATTGTTCGAAACTGCAGCGTTTTGGAGCTCTTTGATTTTCGCTTGAGCGTTTTCGATATATTCGAGTCCTTCATTAAAAGCCTGGACTGCGTTTTTTATCTCTTTATCTAAATTTTTAAGATCGTTGACTTGATTAGATGACGACGATGACGGTTTACCATCTTTTTTGTCCCATTTCGAGATACCTGAAAAAAAGGAATAAACTTTGTACCTAAACTCATAAATTGGTGAGGTGGAGGTAATCTGCGCCCTATTTATTTTATACTAATCTACACTAATATTATAAGGTAAAGTTCCTAAGTTTGTATGTCGGATGTAATCTTCAGAACTAATGATCCAAATCTGAACATTCTAAACAAATAGAACGGCAGTGTAGTTGTAACTCCACTGCCAAATGAATTACTAATTTCACAAATCAAATTCTATACCATTGATAATTCGCACCCTCATTCAAAAAACGAAATAATCCAAATTTTTTTTTTTTTGGGAAATCGCATTTGAAGTTTGACTTCTTTACATAGACAACTTGTAATTATCATAAAAAAATAAAAAAATGGTTTTGGTCTAAACCAAAAGTAGAGACTAATACGGTAATTAATAAGCTATTAGATCGTCGTATAAAATATTAAGTTTTCTAAAAGAAAAATAATCTAATTAGTATTTTAAAAAAATGTTTGAAATTATTTCACTTTATAAAGAAATATGCAATCAAATAATTTTGATACAGACGGATTAATTATAAATGATGCAGTTTTCTAAGTAAATCAACGTGCATATTGGTGAAATATTTAGTTTTTGCGCAATTTTAGATTAAGAAGCGTAAATTTTCTTAGAATTATTTCTTATTGTTTCATTCTATGTTAATATGAAGTCACAAATTTTTAAATTAATTTTTTAATAAAAAAATGTGTTAAATGTAGAACTATCATAAAATCAACAGAAAATTATTTGGTGTACTTCCCAAGATAATCACAATAATTATTATAACATAAGACTTCAAGAGTCGTATAAATCAAACAAAAATTAAAATCTTTCTAAATTCTCCGCAAAGCTTAATAATTACACATTAAACAGTTTTTTTTTATTAAAGCTATGAAGTACTGGACATTTACCATAATTTTATTAAGCTCAATTATATTGGCACACAATCATTAAAGTATACCATAAAAATAAATAAAAAATGAGATCTTATTTTTTTAAATTTAGTTCACAAAGTCAAAGTACAGAATTATAAAACCCTGAATAAAATGAAGGGATCAATGCTTTTCTGCAATGATTTAATGCGGTCTTTCAAATTTTTCTTCTTGTTTGCACTTATATCCTGTTTCATGGAATAGGCTGCTTGAAGTATTATTTCAGACGTTGGTCTAATTTGTTTCCTTTTGTTTCTCACATAAACTTCGTTAAAGTTTTCATCCTTCTATGACTGTGATGTGTGTGATGTTTTATAGAAAAACATGGTAGGGTTTTCTTTCGTTATTTTTAATACTTTTATTGCTTTCCAATTAACGTCTGTCCATCTGCATTGGTCGTATAATTATATCCCCATTCTTCTTGTAATATTTTTAAATCATAAAATGAATTATTATTCATCTCGTGCACAATTAACGGGGGTTTAGACTTCTTGGCATTTTTAATCAGCGCTATATATTGGTCGGGTGTATATATTGGACCAGATTTTAAGTTTTTCTTAACTTCTTTCTCAATGAGGCTGTGTATACTATCAGCCTCATTCTGCGTATGGCCCCTTATTGACAATTTATGTGTAATGCTCTTTATATTCAAAGTTTGTACAGCATATAAATATATAGATGTTATGTATTTATTTTTATTTTGCCCACAGCAATTGTCGGAGTAGAATATCAGTTCCTTATCATCATCGTCTTGATCGCTTAAAGCTTTCAAATACGCCCAGACACATGAACCAATCTCTATAGCACCACGTTTAGCATCGCACTCTGACCAAAAATAGCAATGAACATTTTTGTAGGCTACTTTACATTCCTTCGGTGTTAATTCGGTTATGGTGAAGTTATAGCAATTCAGTTTAGACTTATAGTAAAAGGAGGACTTGTCACCTTTTGGGCACTGCAACACCGCTTCTAAGTCTTACACAGATACTCGGACATTTTTATTCACCTTCTTGTGATCGTCGATCTTCTCAATCCTACTAAAATTCTTCTCTTCTATATGTCTTTAGTATTTTTCTTCTAGGTCTTTTTTTTCATCAGCAGTAGAATTATAGTAGGAGTTGCAAAGATCACACTGATCCTTTTTGGGTTGAAAAAATGAGAGATTAAATTCCGTTGTAAATATCTTGTAGCATGATTTATATGTACCTTTAAAATCGTTGAATAAATCTGCAATGGTTTTGCTGCCCTCGTAAGTATTACTATTATTAGTAGTGCTATTCTCGTAAGTAGTGAGATTCAATCTTAGGTATAGAATTAATGTGCTTCACGATCGCAGATCATCATCGTCGTCTATTTTATCAACAATCATGTGGCTAGTAATAATTGACTGAGGATTTGCTTGTTGTGCTGTTTGCGAACTATCCGTGTCCGAACTTGATGAACTTGATAATGATGAACTAACAACTTGACGAAGATTGGCGGACACTATGTTCTTCATTTTTGTTTTGTGTGTTATGTTGTGTCGTGTAGTATTATTATCATCGTCGGACAAGGTAATGTCACCATCAATATAAGGGACTTGGATTAGTGTTTTCACACTGAGATTTCTGTAATGAATAAACATATAATTAATATATTAGGTAGATATGAATACTTGTAATTCAGGAGCTAATAAAGTCAAATTTATTTAGTATGCTTTTATGTAGCTTTTATATAATTACTTACTGCTACTTCTACATTAATTGTTTTATCGAAGGAGTCTACAGATGCCGTCATCATTTTATCTTCCATTTCAACCTCCTTCTCCATTTGAACAGGGGCACTATTTTGCTAAAAGAATAATAATACTAATTTAGTTCAAAATAATGAATGATAAAAATGTGGCATATAGTATAGTGTACAAAATATTAACACAAATAGTCAGACGCAGGCCGCTCAATAGGCACGGGGATGTAATACCTACCACCAACTTTCTAATAATTTAAAGAGTTTCTTGTTATAAGAGCCGTACAACGCTTTTTGCGCTGGCCAAATTAAACTCGGGACCTTACAGATCCGCAGTCGTATAAGTAAGCCACTAGACCAACGAGTCAGCCAATGTTAAAATAAAAGAATAAAATGAAAAATTGCAAAAAAAATACTCACTTTGTTGAAATCTTTATTGGGGATTAAACCCAATATTTTTCGTGCCCTCGCAGACATACTAAAACCAGGAAAATAACTATTTTATTTCAATTTCAAATCTGATATTATACTCGTAATGTTACTAAATAAGTAAAACAACTCTTACTAAAACAATAATTATCTCAACAAATTCCATAGTAAACAGCAAGAAACCAAAATAAAAACACGTTTCTGATAAATTATACTACAATAGTAAAATAACACTTATTCACTCAAGTTATTCTAAAATATTTGTCTTCAAAACTGCACTAACTTGAAATGATATCGCAATACGATAGATAAATTCAACACAAAAATTAATTAACTCTCAATTTTATTAAAAAAATATACTCCTACTTCCTAATAAAACGAAATATGTCTGAGAAATTCAGTTTTTGAATAAATTAAAGTATCAAACATAATTACCTGGTAGTAAAAAAAGGAATTATTTCGTTTAAATTCGCTTTCGTAATATTCTTCCGGGATCTCACCTCGAGCAAAGCCGGCGCACCATTGATTAATTCACTTTACCGGAACCGACTTGTTCACGCGCATGCATCAAAAAGAGAACGACGGTCACCCATCTCTTTTCCTCTCATCGTATTGAATTGGCTGTTGGACTCGACGCATTCTTCTGGCAATGTTATTTCGCTTTATAGGGAAATCTCGAAAAATGCAAATTTTGAGTTATTTCTATTTTTGAATGAACGAGCGAATTCATTGGAATACAAAATTGTAATAGCAGACTTGAGAACCGGATTAGTTTTAAATCGTCATAGGCTTGCGAACTAATAAAACAGTGTTTCAGCCCCCCTAGACAAGATGATTGACGACAATCGTAATCGTTAGTAAACGATCAACCTTTGTATGGGATCAGTGTCTCCATGTACACGGTAATTACCGTAGATACACCGTAATCTGGTCTTAATCTACCGTCAAGGTAATAAAGTATTACCGTGTCATATGTCACCGTATTTTCAAAATTACTTTGTAAATATTATTTTCATCACTATACTGCGTAAAACGAATGTCAGTCAACTTAACGTAAGTATATTGTAATGGAAACACTGCTCTTGGGTACCGGGAATCCCTGAATATCAAAACTTCTATCAATTCTATCTCCACTCACACATAGATAAAAACTACCAAACCTCGGCAATCTGTTCTCGTCCTTATTTAAAGATTTAATGGTTTATGTCACACCTTATTTTTAAGTTTTTTGTAATCTTTTAATAATACATAAAATATTTAAAAAAAAAACATGCAGGACCTTTTTATTGAATTTTAATTCATTTTTTAGGTTTGTATAATATATAAACCCACAAAACTAATATAAATTAATTAAAAAAGCAAGTATATTTGGATTAGATTTGGATTCTGTTGTTTTTATCCTCAAAAAAATTACACGGTAATTTACACGGTACACTTTTAGCTGATCCACCGTAATTTTGCCTAAAAACACGGTATTTTTACCTTTGCAACACGGTAAATGCCGATTTAAATATGGAGACGTAATTTTGCCTAAAAACACGGTATTTTTACCTTTGCAACACGGTAAATGCCGATTTAAATATGGAGACACTGTATGGGATTGACATTTCAAATCGAAATATCACGTGATTTTTAACAATGTCTTATGTCAATCTCATACAAAGGTGATCGTTTACTAACGATAACGATTGTCAACAACCATCTTGTCTACTGGCCCTGGAGCTAGAAAAAATAATGTGCTAATTAAAAACGATTATGATAGTTTTTTATGATTCTGAACTACGACGATAGCTCCAAATTACATAGCGCATATCGTGTTTTCAAAACCTTTTATCTTTCGGTGCAGAAAACAACAGGAAACCATAGCACGGTAGTAGGGTACGAACTAACCCTCAAGTTGAAAATCTGCCAGCAGCTAGTTCTCTGCCAGACTTTGTGTAGGTATATGTCACCGTATTTTTATGAAAACCGTTAGTATATAATCTACCTAGCGAGATTATAAACTCCCCGATAAATTGTGAACTGTATCATACTGCTTACAGTATAACGTAATAATTTCCGATAGTTTATAATCTATCCATGACAAACCGTCATATTGTAAACTGGCATCATACATTTTTTTTTTTTTTGTTTACTGTTTATAGGCCTGTGTTTGACTGCAATCTCACCATGGTAAGTGATGATGCGGCCGAAGGTGGTAAGCACACAAAGCCTAGAAGGAACTGGCTCTCAAGTGCAGCTATCGGAACACACCGAAAGGTGCTTGGCGACAGATTTTCAACTTGAGGGTGGTAGCCAGCCAGGCGGGTACTACAAAGTACCCTACCACCGTGCTATGGTTTCCTCACGATGTTTTCCTTCACCGAAAGCTCAAGCTCATTGTAGGATTCGAACCCGGGACCTTCATCTCGGTATCCGACGTCACTACCACTGAGCTATCATCGCCTTAATACTTGAATGCGTCGGAACGCACCTTGCGCGCTGATTAGTTAAACGTCATGACCCCGCGCCGCCATCTTTGGCGATACGTAGCGTAGGTAGATGATTGTTTTTATTGTTTCTTAAAAAAATATATTGACATATTTCATTTTGATCTCAATCAATTAAATGTGCATTTCTTTTATTTAACTCCTATGTTTGTTTTCTAACTCTATCGAATATTGAACGAACTACCGCCAAGACTCAATCAGGGCCGGTTCACAATATGTCGGTCTGACAACGTTAGATTATAAACTATCGAACATGAATACGTTATATTGTAAGCAGTATGGTACAGTTCACAATATATCGGGGAGTTTATAATCTCGTTAGGTAGATTATAAACTAACGGTTTTCACAAAAATATGGTGACATATGCATATATATCGATGATGCTTACCACTTTCGGCCATATCAAATCTTTCGGCCTCTGCATAGTAAAAAAAAAGAAATAGAAAGTAAAATACCTGACGCTAGATGGTAGCTCGAAAACACCTGCAAAACAAAAGCTTTAAATCATGGAGAAACTACGAGGTCAATTATCTATAATTGGCTTGAGCTATTATGGTGAAGGAAAAGATGATGAGGAAACCATAAATAAATATAAATATCCTGGGACATTCCTCACACACGGTCATCTGATCCCAAACTAAGCAGAGCTTGTATTATGGAAACCAAATAATTGATATAATACATATACTACTTTTTGTTTGTAAATACATACTTAAAATACATAATTACACCCAGACTCAGGACATACAGACATGTTCATGCACACAAATGCATGTCCTGTGTGGGAATCGAACCCACGACCTGCGGCGCGTAAGGCGAACCTTAACCAACTGCACCAACTGGTCCGTCAATAGCACCACCAGCCAACCATAGCACGTTGGTTTTCCACTACATTAATAAGAAATAAAAAAAGAAAAAAAAACCGTCAGAGACTCGAGAGAGAAGTAAGAGCTTCATGAGTAGTATTTGCCACCAATAAATTAACTTCTTTTAAAATGGAAATCAGCCATCATGTACAAGTTCTGAGAGCTACATTTGAGAGCCAGTTCTCTTCTACGCTATGTTTGCTTACTACCATCGGCCACCACATCATTACAGAGGGCCAACCACAAGCTCTTAAAACAATATTATTACCTTACCTATTTGTCTTTTTCTTTGATATCCGACGTCAAAACAGGACAAAAGACAAATAAGGTTATAATAATATTGTTTGATTGATATTGGTTGGCCCCCAGACCATGGTGAGATTGTGGTCAAATACAGGCATATTCAAAGCAAAAAAAAATACTTTTAAAATTTCTTACCACCAGCACGACCAACGTCGGAAGCAGCTTCATGTTTGATAATTTAGATATCTGATAATATAGCCCAAAAATTCACCTCTTTTATACTCATTTCATTCATACGTCACTATCAGAGATCCGCTGGAAAATGGATGAACCATTGCTAAAATAGGCCTTGAATAAGGACCATCTTTACCAACCTTCTGGTAATGAAAACGACACACTATTCCTGGTATTTTTGCCGAAGCATTCTAGCCTTCTTAAGGGTATAATTTCCAAAAATCCTTGCTTATTGGATGCCTACGTTATACCTAAAAGGAACCTATCTGCAAAATTTCAAGTTCCTAACCACAGCCTCCTAAGCCACGTTTATAAGCTGTTTTCATTACGAATCGTCTCGCACGTAGTTTTGACGACTTTCAGCCTCCCGAACAAGCCGGTTTCCGTAAAGGCCATTATGCCAAATCGACTATCGCTATATCGAAGTGTTGAAGTGCTTGTATAGCAAAGCCATCATGTCAATTCGGGTCCAGGACGAGAGTACGAAACCGATCCAGTTGCAGAAGGGTGTAAGACAGGGTTACGTGAATTCCCCGAAACTCGTCACCATTGCAATGAAGAATGTATTCAAGCTCTTGGACTGAAAGAAATATGGCATCAACATCAATGGAGAACACATCACTCACCTTCGATTTGCCGACGATATAGTCATAATGGCGGAATCGCTAGAAGCTTTGAACATCATGCTCAATGACCTCAACGGAGTTTCTCAACAGGTAGGCCTTAAAAAGAATATGGACAAGACAAAATTATGTCTAATGTTCATATTCCGCCAATGCCCGTGATTGTTGGGAGCACTGTTCTGAAGTTGTAGACGAGTATGTTTACCTATGACAAATTGTCCAACTAGGTAGGTCCAACTTCGACAAAGAGGTCAATCGAAGAATCCAACTCGGCTGGGCAGCTTTCGGGAAGCCACGGCATATCTTCACGTCCAGAATACCTCAGTGTCTGAAGACAAAGGTTCAATCAGTGCGTGTGGTAGTGATGACATATGGAACAGAGACATGGTAATTTACTGCTGGCCACATAAATAAGCTCAGAGACACTCAGCGAGCTATGAAACGAGCTATGCTTGGAATTTCTCTACGGGACTGGGTCCAAAATGAGGACATTCGTAGATGAACGAAAACGACGAGCATAGCTGGTAGAGTTAGTAAGCTGAAGTGGCAATGGCGGGCCTCATCGCTCGAAGAGCCGATAACCGCTGGGGAAGAAAGGTTCTCGAGTGGCGACCACATGGACTGACGACTGGTCAGTCACTGGGCGCCTGGATGCAAGCGGCCCAAAACCGTTTGAAATGGAAGCCAATGGGGGAGGCCTATGTTCAGCAGTGGACATCCCTAGGCTGATGTGATGATGATGATGATGAACCACAGCGGTTTGGGCTGTGTATTGGTAGATCTGTCAGTTAGTCAGGACAAGTATTTTTTAAATATAGATGGCTGCTAGTGGCCCTGATTCTGTTGTTCACAACTAAACTAATTTTAATCTCACTATGTCTCTTTCTAACAAAGGACATAAGAAAAGGATGTAAGAAATTTAGTCCTGTCAAATTAGTCCGATGCTTGTTTTCAATATAAATTTAGTCGCCATCTATCGTGGTTACGCCTAAATACACGCAAAATAAGACGGCAAAGATTAATTTTATAACCTAAAATATGTTCTATCCTTTTTCAATAATGTTCGTAAGAAAGAGATGAGATGTGACTAAAATTAGTTTAGTGCGATTTACAACAGAATCGGCACCATTGTCAACATCTGACAATAGTTGGCGCGAAGAACACACAATCTAATAGCCCAAGTAAATTCCAAGCAATCATTGCTAAAAATACCTACGGAATCTTTTAGGCTCAGAAACTCAGTGGTTATTATTTTTCTTTTGTAACATAATGTACTATATGTCGCAGATTCCAACGGATTAGAATCCACGTGTTCGATGTTGATGTCCGCCATGTTGTTTTATTGGCAATCAGTGCGCACACCCGGCACAGGCGCTGTCTCGAAGGCAAGAGTGTCAAATCAAGCCTCGATCGAACGCACTACTGACTGACACTGACAGCTTGCACTGTCTATGACAAGATGTTGCCATTCGAATAAATTAAATAAGTACCGAAATAAATGCCAACGTATTACATTCTCCGACACGGCCATTCTGGCTTTCAACGCGCTCTCGCGTTGCTTCATAACATCACATGCAGACTTAACACAAGCAAAGCGTTTCAAATAGCTTTCAACTTAGAACCTAATCGTTCCAGATATAAAGCCACGCGTGTACCGTGCGAGCTCGATACAAAGGGCTTCAACTATTTCTAATGTCTAAATAATGACAAGGCGTGAAAGCTTTCAGCATTGGTTGATCAATATCGATTTTACTTTGATTACACCGCAAAGCGTTGAGGCTTACAACATAAATTCACCGTAAAGCGTTACAGCTTTCAACGTAAATTCACCGTAAAGCGTAGTAGCTTTCAACTTTAATTCACCGTAAAGCGTATGAGCTTTCAACTTTATTTCACCGTAAAGCGTAGCAGCTTTCAACTTATATTCATCGTAAAGCGTAGCAGCTTTCAACTTTAATTCACCGTAAAGCGTAGCAGCTTTCAACATATATTCACAGTAAAGCGTAGCGGCTTTCAACTTCAATTCACCGCAAAGCGTTGAGGCTTTCAGCAGTTCACCAGGACAAAGCGATAATACTTTCAGTCCATGCCTCTGAGATTGCTTTCAACGTGTAATAAAACATTTTATTGATCAACAATGACTGCAAGTTTCTTCACAGTTCACACCAATAAACATAGCGAGTACTACTGGCACAAAATAATCCAGTAATTCTTTTAATAATCTAACGCTTATTCTCAATCCTAATATCTCGTTACTAACCAATACGCTAATATCCACTATGACGCAATTAGATGCAATGAAATAAAATTAATCATCCTTTTCTATAGGACCCAGACATTCCGACAATTCTGAAATACTGCAAGGTATGTGCGTTAATCGTTCGTAACATACGTACTGGCCACGACCTCGCCATACTGGCTCGACCACGTATCGCTCATTTGGACAAACTTTGGTGATTTTACAAAAACCACTACTCTTTACCTTAATTTTATTTTTATACCACTTAGGCAGCAAACAAGCACACAGCCCGCCCGATGACAAGTGGTTACCGTAATTTATTAATTACTCGGGTATTCTTTTGAACCAAAACCAGTCATTTATCCTTAATCCCTTGCTCGTCCATCCTATCTTTTTTCTATCAAATTCATTAAATTCATTGTAAATTTCAAGATTTCATTGTGAGATACTTCAATGTAGGTGGGCTCCTGTTACAACCAATTAACAACTGAAATGGGACTTACCAGTCCATCTGCAATAGCAAAAGCTACCCATTTCAGCCGCGTAAGTGCTACCCCTCGCAAAGGGTATAAAAACCGTTCACGAGTACCTTTTAAATGCTCCGACGTAATTGGAGCAGTCACACAGAGAACATCCAGTTCATCGGGATCAATATTCAAATTCAAAAATTGTTTATTCAATATAGACCTTAATAAGGCACCTACGAACGCTACAATTAATTTAACCACCTGTTCGCAATACACTCAAAATGAGAAGAATCCCGGCAAGAAACACAGGTAGATAGATGCATCGCCTAGTGCATCGGGCACACAATAGCAATACCATACAATCGATGAAAATAATCAGTGTCACAATCATTTATTTCAAATAGACTTCCGCTGGCACCGATGATTAGTCCGACTCCAATAGCAGTTCGGAAGGTTGCATTTGCTGAGAAGAATCGGCTATAGCAGCTCAGCAATCACTCCTATCAAAACAAGCTTATACTCACTAGGTACATAATATTCCAATCTCACTGTAAACAATTTGTCGTTGTCGTTATCCAAAATATCCAACAGGAGAAATATGCTGTTCGGGGACCTTTCAAATAAAGTCACCATGCTAAGTCAGTTACCGCAGCACTTTACCTGTCCTGCACCATCTTTTACTTAACCAGTGATAGCTAAATCATAACGCCTAACCAGCGATACTTAGCAATAACATAAAGTGAAAGAGAGACACGCCAAATAACAAACAATACCGTAGTGAACAAATCACTTCATTCACAGACTACTTGAGTTGACTCAAAAGATAGTTTATCATCAGGCTACGACTACATAATAGCTATTGGTAAGGTCAACTGTACTACGGCTGATAGAATTTCACTCCAACATGATCATCATGTTCATCTAGTTTATCTGGTACATTACCTTACTGACATTAGTCTCAAACTATCGCGAGCGTATTGACATAGAAAATAAAACATTGCGACATTTAAACGATCTTGAAATATTGAGACATCATATCCTTCACTATGTGAATAAATCAGGGAACCCCCCACAAACAAAGAACATTGCCAAAGCATATTTTACTACCACGGTAAATCAACAGGAGATCTCCTAGTGCTAGCCACCCACCTCTGGGGCGAGGTCATCGAGAAACACGGTGAAGTGTTAGCTGTTTCACTAGACATCTCGAAGGCCCTCGACAGGGTCTGGCACGACAGTCTGCTCAGCAAGCCTCCCTCACACGGACTGCCCTCTAGTCTGTGCACCTGGATCCCCGACCTCCTGAGCGGACGGTCCACTCGAGCAGTCACCGACGGCTGCTCGTCAGAACCAAAGGCGATCAACGCCGGTGCTCCCCAGGGATCCGCTCTCTCAGCCATGCTTTTTTTTTTGCTGCATATCAATCAACGTCCTGCCCAGACCCGGAATCCATGGGCACGCAGACGACAGCACCGTCACAGAGAGCTACGCATCCGATCCACGGGCTAGTAGGACCACAACAGAGCCCCTCAGAGAGAGTATGGTTACGAGGTTGAACTCGGCTCCGCAAATTGTATCCGAGTGGGGCACCGCCAATAGGGTCGAGTTCAATGCCTCCAAAGCACAGGCCCGTCTTCTTTCCGCCAAGAGGAGTCTCTTCAATCTGACCCCCGCATTTCGCGACGTATCCGTACCGACATCCAAACACCTAGATCTTTCGGGTCTCAATCTATCCTCCGACCCAAATTTCAGACGGTCCGTCGAGGCAATGAACCCAGACCGCTGCCAAAAAACTTGGGATCCCGAACAAGGCGAGACGGCACTTCACAAAGAAACATCTTCTAAATTTATACAAAGCTCAAGTTCGACCCTGCATGGAGCACCGTACCCACCTGTGGGATGGCCCAGCCAAATACCAACCTGCAACCTTGGACTCGCTAGACAGATGCGCTCGAAGGATAATTGACGACAGCGACCCAACGAGCAAGAAACTGCAAAACCTGGATGATCGGCGTCAGGTTGCAAGCCCGACGGTATTCCACAGATTGTTCCACGGAGAATGCGACAAAGAACTCCATAATCTTGTCCCTCCATCCCCGTTCTTCTATCGGACCACTAGGCGTCGGCACCGCTTCGTCGTCGACATTCCGTCTTGCCGTAGCAAGCGTTTTGCTTTCTCTTCCCTTATACGCACGGCCAAGTTGTGAATATTAAAAAAGAAACATCAAGAAACTCACTGAACTCCTAGTTAGTTAGTTAGTTGCTTACACTATACTTTTAACTCATCATCATGAAATCAATACGCAATATCAGAAACCTATCAACTATGATGCCTTGCATCAACGTCTAGTCTCATGTGCGTACCAACGAAAACGAGGGTAATTACAAAAGCATACTGTCGCGTCACACCAACTGCTCATCTTGTTAACGCTTCAACATAAACTAGGATAGTGAAACACGCACCTATGGCTCATCGTATTAAGCATCACGCAAGCAAAGAAAACTCAAATCAACTATCTTTCATTCTAACGCACTCGGGAAATGATTTTAGACATCACTGATTAAACACAGCTATTAAAATCACTATTTTCTTCATCTGCATCCAGTGTCACATTAAACTCAAATCAAATCATGTTTGCATATTTTATCAGACTATCCCTTTAGGCCATAATCTCCGTGACTACTAAACACTGTCGTTTCCGTAAAGAAAGATTATTAGACTCGTGATTATACCTGTGACCACAACACACAATAATACTCTGTGACTCCAGAGGATACACTCATAACCAATAAAATCCAGCCAACTAAGTATACTTTCAACAACAATGCGTACTTGTTCCTCAAGTACCCTCGCAATCTATTAGCAATCAACATAAAATCGACTCACCAGATACTGCTTAGGTAGTTTGCTTGCACCAGAAACAACCCACAGCCATCCCAAGCAACACCACACGGACACCAAATAGAATGTGAATGAACCCAGCATCCCAAACCTCACAATCCGTCCACACGTTGTTTCTCTGATGGCAATCAATCTCCTCTGAATGAGCCGCAGCAAACTGGCAAACGTCTGGATAACACGGCGGCGGCGAAACACAGATCTCAGCCCAATAGCAGCGCTCGCAGAAGGACCCGGATTATAGTTCCGTAAGCCCGACATCACACGCCGAAAGAACGCTCCATATTTCGGGTGTAGGTGTATAAAGCTGCACGTCTCCCAACATCGTCGGTCCATCCGCCATATTTTCTTGAACATCATGTCCCGACGTAAAATATTCTTGATTTTGAGTAGCTGGCATCGCGGTAGACACGCAGGATGTTTTTGAAAGCGATCCCACCGCTGCTGTCGCAGATTCCAACGGATTAGAATCCACGTGTTCGATGTTGATGTCCGCCATGTTGTTTTATTGGCAATCAGTGCGCACACCCGGCACAGGCGCTGTCTCGAAGGCAAGAGTGTCAAATCAAGCCTCGGTCGAACGCACTACTGACTGACACTGACAGCTTGCACTGTCTATGACAAGATGTTGCCATTCGAATAAATTAAATAAGTACCGAAATAAATGCCAACGTATTACATTCTCCGACATATATATGTCATTATGGACACAGGTGGTACAGAAAATTCACGAATCTCTTTGTTAATTAAAGTAGTTAGGTACAATTTATTATCTTGGTAAATTAAATAAGAATATTCCTTTATTCATGAAAAATTCTTATACAGACTATAGCTCCCTCGGTCGGGTCCGATCCACATTTAAGTTCACCTACTTAGCTGTCCCCTACGGTGTCACCCGCGTTCCCTGGATATTAATATCACTCAGGGATACTGTAGCTCCCTATTAGTGAAAGTTTTTTTTAAACGGATCAGTATGTCCGGAGAATAGCTCCTACATCCATATATTACCTTTTTATTAATCTATACAAGCCAATTTTTTTTTCTTTGGGAAATCCTCATAGGATACCTGACCGCCCCGGGGGTACCGGCCAGGTTATGCCGGACTTTTACCGGCTAAAACCCCACGGTGGTCGCCATCTGCGCTGTAGAGAGGTGGGCGGGCTCTCGTGTTGAACGCGTACCTGCTCAACCCTCCACGCGCGGCGCTAATGCCTCGTCCATACGCTTGCTGTTTGCCGCAAACTCCAAACTCCCACAAACGCTTGGACAAATCAAGGGAGACAAACGTAGCCATCCACACGTTTGCAAACGCTTGCGAGCAGCGTTGGTAGTGTCTCACGATGTTTTCCTTCCTTCCATCACCAAACCAGCTAGGATGATCAGGGATGCTGTGGGGCTCTGCTACTACTATTACTGTACCCAACAATACTCAAAGGAGGGTAGAGTCGAATTCAGAATGATCATTCAATGTCAAAGTCAAAGCCATTTTATTCAATTTAGGCCCTAGTAGAGCACTTATTTAAAACTACTGAAGTAACCACTAGTTTGTAAAGTGGTCAACAATGGCTAAGCGGCGTATCCATTGTCAGGGTCCATAGGAAAACTATAAAAGTTTATTTTGTTCCTTAGCAGGGCTATACGCATCCAAATATCAAAATTTAATTTATAATTGCAAGGCAGCCCATTATATTGAAGATAAAGATGTCTGGGAGTGTACATTGTACAAAAGCCAGTAGATTACCAATATAATTATGAACTTGCTTCCAGAGTCTGTGCTTCCTGACTCTTACAATCTAGAAACTTTCAAGGCCAGAGTTAATAGGTATGCGTGTTTCTTCTGGGTAAGCGTGTTCCATCTTAAGCTTCGTCATCGTCCCTTATGGGCAGGTCATTGGCCAAAGGCAAGCCCATATAATAAAACAAAAATTGATTATTATTTTTTATTTATTTTGCAAGTTGTTGGTTTTTATGCGTTTTACACTTGTGTATTTTATTTTGTTAAATAAAACTGTCGGCATCGCTCCAGATACCCCTGGAGCCAAGTCTCCTATTTTAATTAAAAATTACACTGACAGGATCTCATTAGAACTCCATTGCCATTGAGCCAACGTGCGTTGTAAATTCATAATAGTATTCGACGCTATTGTATTAGTAGACTACCAAAACTGTCAAATGTGTACATTTTGACACCACATTTACAAGTCTGCTCTTACAATTGTGTTCCAATGGTGTCGAAATTAACATATTTGATAGTTTTGGTAGTCTACTAATTCAATAGCATCGGAAACCAGATTTTTTATAGACAACGCACATTTACTCAATGGCAATGGAGTCGTGTTGTCATTATAATTTTTTTGTTAAAATATAAAACTTGTCCTCCTGGGGGCCTACCACAAGCTCTTAAAACAAGGTTAAAATAACCTTATTTGTCTTTTGTCCCGTTTTGACGCCGGATGTCAAAGAAAGACAAAATTCAAATAAGGTTAATAATATTGTTTTAAGAGCTTGTGGTTCGCCCTCTGTTATACCAACGAACAGACATACCAAGAGACTGCGTTTTATATTTATAATAAAAATGTAAGAATGTATTAACACAATACACAATATTGGTTTAAAATACGCCATTTGATTAAATAAAGCATTTCAAAATGAGATCACTGGTTGGTCACATAGTGAGTTTAAGTAGGTACCAATTATTTTTGTTCTTTAACCTTGCTGAGTTTCTTGCAGGATTCTTCTCAGTTGAAGGCCGAGTTCCGAACCGGTGGTAACTTCAGTAAATTTGACCTTCATAAGTGCCCTTCTGGGGCTTAAATTAAATAAATGGCTTTGACTTTGACTTTGATCGACGTCAAAATAACACGAATGTAGGTAGATATAACCCACAAATAAAAAAGTAATTTAAAGTTATCGACTTCAGAATACACTAAAAAGTATGAAATAACTCTAATCTGACACTGATTTGAAGTCAGCGAAATATTTTCAATGGAATAGTCGTGCTCTTTCGCTGACTTCAAATCAGAGTTATTTCATACTTTTTAGTGTATTCTGAAGTCGATTTAATTTTTTTAAATTACTTTTTTATTTCGTCATTTTTAGTTTTTCTTAAATGCACTAGAATTTGACCAAGGTTTTGAGATGCTTTTCCTTTGACACCACACCCGTAGCTCGTATCAATAAGCCAAGTCGTCACACTACTGAACCGATTTCGATAAAACTTGCACTGTTCCTTAAGTTGAAGTAAATGTAAACCAATAAAAAAAGAATGGTTACAATCCGATTAATATCTTCGGAGATATGCGTGGACAAACATACATACATACATACACCTATGAAATTTTGTATATTTGTTTGGAAGCCCTAATAGATCATCATATGTGGATATATTGCAGTTCCAATAATATTACATACATACGTGTCGAATTGATAATCTCCTTTTTTTTAAGTCGATTAAAAATCGCGTAAAAATGGTTACCAATTGCGGGTTAGCTGTAGGATATATACATAATACCATCATGGTGCACAATTACGTAGTAGGGGAAGGGGGGCATGACGGGGTCACGAGGTAAGACGGGGTACGCACACATACAAGAAACTAGACGCTTGCGAATAGAAAGCAATAAGCCAATAGAAAGCCATACTCGATCAACCATCAGCGCGACAGAAACAGTGAGTGGGAGTGCACGCGTTATTTGTTTACAAACGAAAGAGTGTCTCGTCGATCTAATTTTACGCAGTTAAAAACGTCTTTAGTATAAGGTAATTATGACTACCCAATTTATGTCTTTTCTCGTTTATGGTTGCTAGTGTTGTTGACTTTGTTGTGGTATAGTTTTGACAAAAGTTCACCTAATTTTATTTTTTTTGAGAATTTTTTTTTTCTAAGTCAGCCTTGGGGGCATGACGGGGTTTTAGGTATAGGGTTTTATCCGAAGGTTGGGTAGGCTGCCAGCTTTGTGGACGTTGGGCTCACAATGCTTGTGCTGGTGTGGATGATGAAAACAACGAAGAAATTCACATTTGTATTCAATGTGATAATCTATCTTGCCCCCATTTTCATTACCCCATCTTACCCCATGGTACGGGGCAACGACAGTTCCTATTAAATCATTTATTAAAAATAATGCGATAACGTTCATCTCCCAAAGACTATGTTAAATTGTAGTTAGATGAATAAGACATTATGCCATAAATAAATAAGAATAATAAACGTAATGATTATACTGTATTTTTGGTACTTTCCTTAGATACCCCATCATGCCCCCCCTTCCCCTAGGTAGGTACAACATTTTTATATGCATATTAAGTATCTCGTAAAATTTTGTCAGCGAAATGAAAAAAGCATGAATGCATGAAACAAAAAGAGACAATGAAAGCGCCCAAAATTCTACGAAACATTGACGTTTTTATATTTTCTGTAAATAGAACATGCATGAGTTATACCTATAAACCATCAAAGCCATTTATTGAATTTAGGCTCCAGAAGGGCACTTATGAAAGTCACATTTACTGAAGTTACCACCGGTTCGGAACTCGGCCTTCAACTGAGAAGAATCCGTCAAGAAACTCAGCAAGGTTACATTTTTTGGACATTCTGACTATGTTTGGCTTTTTTTTAAATAATTAACAATAAAAAAGAAAACATATAGGTAGCTAAGCATAGATACAGACGAAAAAAGGACAAGAAATTAAAATATCCGTAAGTTTTTTTTTTGAATGATAGTGAAGACCGTATCATCGTCCGTTGCGTAGTTTAGAAGATCTAAGGCGGTTAACACACTGCCACACACCACGCAGCGTAGCGCGTGAATGCGTGTTTTAACCCCTAATCGACCACCCCTAATAATAAATACACTTGTTTAATTTTTATTTATTTTTTTCAATTTATTGTCACTAATGTCATTAATAATATATACTAAGTAGCGTTTTGGAATAATCTTACCTGAAAATGCAACTTTTTGAGTTTACTTCAATTTCAATCTCAATTTCAATTAGCCCTTTATCCTGAAACTCATACGTGAAAGTTACTATTATATTATATATATGTCGGAGAGTTGGATCGTTGGTTGGACTCAGTTGGATGACGATAATATCGTGGTACAAGGGTTGGGTAAAATAGTAGCAACACTGATTTGACTTTAACATAAATAACAGATTTAATGTGGGTATGCGTAATATTAAGAACATTGATTTGACTATAACGTGAATGACAGAGTTTATAAGGGGATGCGTATTGCTTTTGGGATAGTTAGTTTATCACAAGCACTCGAGCTGTACACATCTCAGTGCAATCATTGTTACACCCCGTTCTGAAGCCTGTAATTATTTAAGACTGTACATGTGTGAAGTGAAGTGATTATTTAATTGTAATGTTATGTCGTAATAAACACATTGGGCCCGTGAGGAGTTTGTTGCGTCGCTTCTTCTCCTCATACGGGACTTTTACGAAGCGATGGTATAACGTTGTTTTATTGCCTGCACTGCGCCCACCGAATCCCGATACTACTGAACCCTAATCGTGGTGTTTGTATCGCTTGGCTGTCGCTGACTCCGACATCAGTCGTGGGATAAAGACGGGCAATAAAACCATACTTGGATTGTTACCACATACTTTGAGCATTGCTATGTGCTTGAGAACTCCGAACACGTGTCAAATAGAGGATTTTGCCAAGCGAGGGATGACGTCAAGAATTAAGACTTTGAATTAAGTTTGGTGGCATCGTTTCTATAGCCAAGTAACCGAGTAAATGGATCATGAGATGCGCGTGCTTATACGTGACATGATAATAGCTGATGGTGGTGATTTTATGCTGCGCGGTTGTCTGCGGTGCTTCGAGTGTGGGAAAAACAGGTCATGTGATCGTTCCTTTACTTTTTACATCATTTTTTTTGTCTAAGCTGCAATCAAATGCTTTTGGTATTACATGTTACAGATGTGGTGATGCTGGCTTCTTTGAAAATAACTGCTCTCGTGCCTGCAACTTTACTGCAGTCAAAAGCGTTCGTGGCAACGGCAGCGCGGTTGGTAACAACACCGGTGCAGTGAGCAACGGTAGCAACCAGCGCCGGGTGGACCTGTGCTGCATCAGCAACCAGGCGGAACAGAGGACTATTTTCTGTGAGTCAATTTCATGTTGTTTGCTAATAGATTACGAAGGTACCTGAGCTACAAGTACCCATTGTTGTTGAGAATATAGTTGGTTAGCGTTTTAATTGGATTTAAGTGTGTCGTCTTGAGTCTTAAATTATTATTTTGCGTTTTGGTCAAGGTATAATTATTATTACGGAACTGGTAGTGTTTAGCAGTCATAAACATTATGGCCTATAGGGATAATCAGATAAAATAGGCACACAAATGATTTAGTATACATGCTTAATAAGATGAGCCGCGCCTAGGCTACGTGGTTTATTATTGTAGTTTGTGTTGAAGCTTTAACGAGATATGTTGTTAGTTTAACGTGACGGTATGCTTTTATAATTATCCTTGTTTACGTTGGTTCGCAAATGAGACTAGGCGTTGATGCGGTGCTAATCAATATTGTTTTAACTAGACAATAGAAACCTATCAACAACCATTGAGCTATTATTACTACGTATGGAGAGGCTATCATAAGCAAAGGTTATGTCCCATTTTTTTAAAGTGAACTAAAGTTCTCTAGCGCTGAAACAATAAATTAGTCGTCTAGGCAGACAGTAGAAACACTATCAGAACTCTTTTATTATGCAGTATTTTTGTCGCAAACACCGTAATTTTCAAGGCGCTTACGCGTTTCGTTTATCATTCTACAACAACAATTGTGGCCGGATGGCCTCACTTGAACGGAACATAGTTGTGATGTGTGGCGTCTTCTCTATAATAATGGCTCGATGTCAACAAGAAGGTTTTTAAAGTTGCGTTTTGGTTTCATGATGATTTCGGATTTGGAAAATGTAGGTACAAATAGATTGTGATGGTTAATAGTGTAGTCAAGCAACTAACTAGGAGTTTTGTCAGTCACTTGATAGTGATATACTGTGCTGGTACAATATGCGGTTGGCAATGTCCTTTATTTATGTCCCCGATTTTTATTCACATAGTGAAGGTCATGTAGGGTTATGTCATATTTCTAGGTCGTTTAAATCACACAATGTTTTAATCTCCTACGTCATATAATCTCACGATAGGTTTAGACTAATGCCAATTAGGTAGTATCAGATAAACTAGATGAAACAGAAGACCATTTTGGAGTGATATTATATCAGTCGTAGTAAAGTTGACTTTACCATTAACTATTAGGTTAGACTTAACGTGATAGAAAATGGTATCTATTGAGTAAACTTAAGTAGTCCGTGCAGTGAATCGATTAGTTCACTTCAATAGGGTTCGTTATTTGACTTGTCTCTCTTTCACTGTAAGTTATGACTTTAGGCGTTAGTATTGCTGGTTAAGCATTTTGCTGTCGCTGGTCAATTGAAAGATAGTATAGTACAGATGAGGTAGATGCAACTACATGTAGCTGTTTAACGTTCATAAGTAGGCAACAGGGTCTAAACTGAATACATTACTTTTTTATTTTGATTTTAATTTTGGTTAAATAATACGGTAACTGACTTAGCATAGTGGTAGACTACCTACGTTCCGTTTTGGACAGTTTTTATTATTTGTTAAAAAGGAAAAGAGCACTAGTAGAGTCAACTGAGAAGGTTCACATTCACAACCTTATTGCCTCTTGCCAATACGATATTTTGATAAGTTTTGAATTCATTTACTTTGATAATGCGATTGTTATTCAACTGTAAGAGATTATTGAACACCACTACGTTAGAGAAATACTCGTGAAGTTCCAAAAGATGGTCATGACTCAATGAACCTATTAGTCGTTTTAAAATTAAAATAAAATAATAAATCCTATTAAAGTTAATTTCAAAAACTGACTTCTTTAACGATGGTAATCTGTAGTTTATATCATATTAGTCAGACGCGGAGTCAAAAGAATTCTTTATCAATAGTTTCCTCCTGATTTAAATATTTTGAGTAGCGACAATAAGAATTACACTGATACCTCTTAGTAAATGTTTTGGATTGCTATAGCATTTTATGTGCAGTACCTATACCCTTCGCGAGGGGTAGCACCGTGGCTGAGATAGTTATCTTTTGGTTGTTGAGTCAGGGTTGACGGACTGGCCCTTGTGTCTTATGCGGTCCTAGTATTGTTACTATCGCAATATAGATGCGAATCTTTTGAATTCGAATAGCTAATTCATGGTTTTAACGTCTTCTGTAATTTAGAATGGAGTCTGATGTAGTGTCGTATGTAGAATCGTATGTAGAGTCGAATGTAGAGCTCATGTAGAACTTGTGCAGAGTTTATGAAGAGTTAATGTAAAGACAAACACAGTTAGATATCGGTCTCAGAGGTTGTAAAGCCCTAGTAGTTTGATTTGTAGCCTAATGCATAGTAGGAAGCTTTAAGTGAAGTAAAATGTAGTATCAGAAGCCCTAGATTCATTTTTAGAGTTAAATTTGTCATACCGGAGGTGATAAGGATTGTGGTAAAACTTATTGTCAGCTGTCTATAAATAGCGAAATTCTTAGTCATTCAGGCATTCTACTTGAGTTGGTGATAAGAGTAACTAGAACCCTAATTTATTAACGTTGGCCGATCAAGTGCTAACGCAAACTTCATAAAGCACGATTTGAAAGAAAATAAGGTTATAGTGACTTAATTTTCTGTGAAAGATTATTTTAATGGAAAATCATTCATCATATCAGCCTATGGATGTCCACTGCTGAACATAGGCCTCCCCCATTGACTTCCACTTTGAAGGGTTTTGGGCCGCTTGCATCCAGCGGTGCCCAGCGACTCTGACCAGGTTGTCGGTCTACCTGGTGGGAGGGCGTCCCACTCGGCGCTTTCTAGTACGTGGTCGCCACTTGAGAACCATTCTTCCACAGCGGTTATCGGCTCTTCGAGCGATGTGGCTTGCCCATTACCACTTCAGCTTACTAACTCTACGAGCTATGTCTGTCGTTTTCGTTCTCCTCCGAATGTCGTCGTTGCGGACCCTGTCACGTAGAGAAATTCTGAGCATAGCTCGTTTAAGCTCGCTCGAAAAATCATTGGTGGAATCAAACAAAATCTAGAACCTTATAGGGTTATTGAGTTGCGTGAGTGGCTGCCGAGGTGGATCCATGATTTTTGGATGAAAATGATAGTGAGATCTTTGTTTATGAAATACTCGTTGTGTATCTGTGTATGTAATCAGCAGCGTAACTGGGTGAGCTATTTACAAGTTATCTCAACGTTGTGTTGACTGTTATGGTTCTATGTTAGGTCAGGTTAGGTTGTCTGAACGGTGAGGTGGCCATTTACACGGTATTGTCTAAATAAGGCGAGGTGGCCATTTAGACGATGTTATCCGTAAGGCTAGGTGGCCATCTGGAAGGAGAGGTGAAGAGATTTCCACAGAGTCGGCACACGCGAGTGATACCCCTTGTGTTGCAAGCGTCCAAAGGCTGCGATAACCGGCTACCATCCGGGAGGCCGTATGCTTTTTGCCAGAATTAGTGGTAATCTAGAAGAGATTTCTGCAGAGTCGGCACGCGCGTGTGATACCTCTGTGGTGTTGCACGCATCCAAAGGCTGCGGTACCCGGCTACCATCCGGGAGGCTGTATGCTTTTTGCCAGAATTAGTAGAATCTAGAAGGCGTGGTGGCCAGTTAGATGGAAGGCGTGGAGGCTATTGGAGGCCATTTAGACTATTAACGGCGCGGTGGCTGTTTCCATAACACTGAGATGGTTTATTGTACAGCGTGGAGACCATAGATTTCGAATTTCCGTGGAGACAGAGTAGTCCGTGAATATTCTATAAGCAATGGCTGTGGGTTCTATTCTTGCCTAGAAGCTAAGACTATAAAGTTAAAACTGTCTCCCTTAGGTAAGTACATAAGTAGTAAACGTGCTTGGTGGAGCTGTATGGCTGTTGATCTTAGTAATTGTTAAATTTGGGTTGTCTAAACTGTGCATACTGCTTACCTGAGTTGACTTTAGAGATTGGAACTGTATCATTCGTCAGTATAAGTAAGCGTTAGTATAATGATTAAACTGAAGCGATTGATAGCAAGAATGGCTCGAAAGTTTAGGCAGGAATGGCCGAGTGAAATTATCAGTTACTGTGCTGGACTTCTTTTGTTTCAGGCACATCTGGTAGAGCTTTTCACACGAGGACGTGTGATTCGCAGGATGGCCGTGTCGGAGAGTTGGATCGTTGGTTGGACTCAGTTGGATGACGATAATATCGTGGTACAAGGGTTGGGTAAAATAGTAGCAACACTGATTTGACTTTAACATAAATAACAGATTTAATGTGGGTATGCGTAATATTAAGAACATTGATTTGACTATAACGTGAATGACAGAGTTTATAAGGGGATGCGTATTGCTTTTGGGATAGTTAGTTTATCACAAGCACTCGAGCTGTACACATCTCAGTGCAATCATTGTTACACCCCGTTCTGAAGCCTGTAATTATTTAAGACTGTACATGTGTGAAGTGAAGTGAAGCGAAGTGAAGTGATTATTTAATTGTAATGTTATGTCGTAATAATAACGTAATAAACACATTGGGCCCGTGAGGAGTTTGTTGCGTCGCTTCTTCTCCTCATACGGGACTTTTACGAAGCGATGGTATAACGTTGTTTTATTGCCTGCACTGCGCCCACCGAATCCCGATACTACTGAACCCTAATCGTGGTGTTTGTATCGCTTGGCTGTCGCTGACTCCGACATATATATATATTTTTTTTCCTTTATAATATATCTCTGAGTTCAGTGTGCCTCTTGGCAAAGGCCTCCTCTAATAATTTCCATTGCCTTCTGTCCCTTGCAACTCTTCTCCAGTTGGGACCTGCTGTAAGTTTGAGTTCGTCCTCCCATCTTTTTCGTTGTCTTCCCCTATTTCTTTTACCGTCTCGAGGGTACCATTCTGTGAGGATTTTGCTCCACTTCTCTTGGGTACTTCGCAACATATGACCAGTCCATCTCCATTTCAGTTGATCTATTTTAGTAAGGACATCCATCACTCCTGTCCGAGCTCTTATAAATGTGTTCCTTTTTCTGTCTTGTTTTTTGATGCCTATCATGCTTCTCTCCATAGCTCTTTGACAGTGTTCTAGCATATCCCTGTGGTGTTTTGAAAGTGACCAAGTTTCGCACCCGTAAGTAATGCAAGGGAGGATACAGGTGTTAAAGACTGTACGTTTGATTCCATTGCTGAAAACCGTTGACTTCATAACCTCTTTAAGTGACCAGTATCGTTTCCAGCCATTGGCTATTCTTCTTTTAATTTCTTTCGTAGTCAGATCTGTGTGGGAGATTATTTGCCCTAGATATATGTACTCTTCTGCATATTCGAGAGGTTGTTCATTGATTTGGATATCATGGTTGACTGAGTTTGTTAATATTTTTGTTTTGCTTGCATTCATAGATAACCCAGCCTTTTCACTTTCATTGTTTAGGTCCCGTATCATTTCTGCTAACTTGTGAGGATTCTCTTCGAACAGGACAATGTCGTCCGCAAATCGGAGATGGTTCAGTTTTCTTCCATCTATATTTAGTCCAAATTCATCCCATTTTAGCTTTCGGAAGATATTTTCTAGCACTGCCGAGAATAGCTTGGGAGATAATGGGTCACCTTGTCTGACTCCTCTTTCGATTTTGAAGGCTTCCCCAATAGTCTCCAGTTGTATTCTAGCTTTTGAATTGGAATATATATTTTTTATAACATTTATGTATGTCTCGTGGATTCCCTGCTTCCCCAAGCTTTCCCATATTACGTCGTGGTTAATGCTATCAAAAGCTTTTGTATAATCGATGAACGCCATATACACAGGCTTGTTGTACTCGCCATATTTTTCAATGATTTGTTTAACTGTGTGTATATGGTCTACTGTGGCGTAATTCTTCCTAAAACCAGCCTGCTCCATTGGTTGGTTTTCGTCTAATGTAATGCTTACTCGATCTAGTATTATCTTGGAGAAAACCTTGTATACATTTGACATCAGGCTTATTGGTCTGTAATTTGCTAGGTCTTCTTTTGAGCCTTTTTTGTATATTAGTATTATGTGTGATGTTTCCCATTGTTCTGGTATATGTCCTGATGTAAGAATGTCGTTGAAAATTTTGGTCAGTATGGGGACAAGTTCTTTCAGGGTGCCTTTCAGTAGCTCGTTCGTGATCTTATCCGGACCCGGTGCTTTGTCAGACTTTTGGCTTAATATAGCTTTCCTAACTTCACTCTGTATTATTTCCGGTTCTGAGCTTGGAGGATAGATATTCGTTGTTGTTAAGCCTTGGTCTTCTTTTTTCTCCATGTTTGTTGAAGATTTTCTGAGATCTGGATTAGAATAGAGGTTATAGTAGAATTCTGTTGCTGTTTTGATTATATTTTTGCGGTTAGTGATGTTATTTTGGTTATTTTTCAAGTTAGGTACCCAAGTGTTTGTTTCGCGTAGTTCTTTTAGAGCTTTTCTAGTTCCTCCTGTTGCAATGATATGTCTTTCTAGTGTTTGTAGTCTCTTGTTTCTCCTATCATTTCGTATACCTTCTCTAATTTTCTTACTTAACTCTGTTATTTTAGCAATATTCTGTTTTTCCTTTTTGTTGCTAAATAGAATCTTTCGCTCGTTAATCAGCTGCAGAGTTCCATCGCTTAAAGTGTATTTTTGTTTAGTGTCTTTCCTAGTTTTTCTTTGGGTAAGTTGATTTTGAAGTTCGGTATAATTTTTCATTATATCTGTTCCTTTTGTTTCTATGATTTCACTGTTCCGACTTGCCACTGAAAGTGCTGTAGGTGTATTATTTTTTGTATCATAGGTTACGCTGGGCCGGACTTTGTACTTCCTAGGTATCTTAGGTGGTGTAATCTTAAGCGATGCTCTAACCATGCGATGGTTGGTATTGAAATTTAGTCTTGATATAACTGTTGTATCTGTAAATATTCTTGGGTGGCTACTCATAATGTAATCTATTTCGTTTTTGTATTTTCCGTCAGGAGAGATCCATGTCCACTTGTTATTCTTATTTTTTTTGAAAATACTGTTCAATATTGTGAGATTATGTTCTAGTAGGAGATCTATTAGTCTTTGTCCATTAGGACTTCTTTTGCCATGGCCAAAGTCTCCCAGTACATATTCTGAGATCTGGATTAGAATAGAGGTTATAGTAGAATTCTGTTGCTGTTTTGATTATATTTTTGCGGTTAGTGATGTTATTTTGGTTATTTTTCAAGTTAGGTACCCAAGTGTTTGTTTCGCGTAGTTCTTTTAGAGCTTTTCTAGTTCCTCCTGTTGCAATGATATGTCTTTCTAGTGTTTGTAGTCTCTTGTTTCTCCTATCATTTCGTATACCTTCTCTAATTTTCTTACTTAACTCTGTTATTTTAGCAATATTCTGTTTTTCCTTTTTGTTGCTAAATAGAATCTTTCGCTCGTTAATCAGCTGCAGAGTTCCATCGCTTAAAGTGTATTTTTGTTTAGTGTCTTTCCTAGTTTTTCTTTGGGTAAGTTGATTTTGAAGTTCGGTATAATTTTTCATTATATCTGTTCCTTTTGTTTCTATGATTTCACTGTTCCGACTTGCCACTGAAAGTGCTGTAGGTGTATTATTTTTTGTATCATAGGTTACGCTGGGCCGGACTTTGTACTTCCTAGGTATCTTAGGTGGTGTAATCTTAAGCGATGCTCTAACCATGCGATGGTTGGTATTGAAATTTAGTCTTGATATAACTGTTGTATCTGTAAATATTCTTGGGTGGCTACTCATAATGTAATCTATTTCGTTTTTGTATTTTCCGTCAGGAGAGATCCATGTCCACTTGTTATTCTTATTTTTTTTGAAAATACTGTTCAATATTGTGAGATTATGTTCTAGTAGGAGATCTATTAGTCTTTGTCCATTAGGACTTCTTTTGCCATGGCCAAAGTCTCCCAGTACATATTCGTCTTTGTTCTCTCTGACTCCTACTTGCGCATTGAAATCACCCATTAAAATAATTATATTTCTTGAGTACTTGTATATTATTTGAGATAGTGAACTATGGAAGGATTTGTGTTCTAGTTCTTCAGCTTGTTCGGTGGGCGCATAGGCTTGGATGAGTGACCATGTTTTTTTGTATCCGGGTATTTTAATGTGTAGTATAGCTATTCGATCGGAGACTCCAATGAAGTCCTCAATGCATTTTTTTAGGTGAGTTTTAACCATGAACCCAACACCTCTTTGTCCTCCGATTTCTCCTCTGTGAAACATTACATAGTCTTCATGTTCCTCAATTGATTGGCCTGCTCTGCGCACTTCGCTTAATCCTAATATATCCCAGTTGAGATCCTTCAATGCTATTTCAAGCTCCACTAGTGATTCGGGTGTCCTTAATGTCCTAGTATTTAGAGTTGATATGTATAATTTATTGTTTTTTATTAGAGGGTGGCGGTCTAATCTTCCCGCGGTGACCAGCCGTGGTGGGAGAGTTTTCTTTTGTTGTGTTGTAGTTAGTTGTTGTTTTGTTCTGGTTTCCGGTGATAGGTAATGTTTAGTTTCTATATGTATTTTTTTCCGAGAGACTATATGCTCGTTCTCGCATTGCCTGGAAAGCATCCACTCTCTTAAGTTTGGCCTCTGGCTTGCTCTCTCGAAAGGGCTTGGGGCTTGGTGTTGCAGAGTCTGCTCTCTTTCTCTTTTCGCTATCTCTAAGTCTATAAGTCTTCTCTTAACGCTCTTCGAGTACTTTCTTGGAGAAATCATGCGTGATATAGGTTGATGGTTTCATTTTCTTTTTGTTTCTTAATATGGTTATCTTCTTTTGTAAGGTTGTAGTCGCAACGAGAATTGGCCTAGTCTTATCATTGTTATCCTTTTTCCCGAGACGCTGAATTCTGTTTATCTCACTCTCCTCTAACACCACATCCAGCTCGCTTATCGTTTTCGTAACTACTTTTATGAGACCATCGTCTCTTTCGTTAGGAGATTCGGGGATTCCGTGGATCACAATGTTGTTTCTTCGAGCACCGAAATCCATTATTTCCATTCTTTTGTTTAATTGTTCTACCTCGAGTTTCAATTTTTCGTTTTCCACTATTATTGGTTTTATTTTCTCATCCACTTTACTTAAAACTGTAGCAGTTATAGTTTCCGTTATTGTGATTGTTTGTTTTTGAAGCTCATCTTTTAACTTTTCAAATAATAATGACATGTCATGTGACAGTTCGGTAGCCATATTACGAAGATCGGAATGCAAGAATTGATGCTGAGTATCCAATAATTATTACGTTTGGAACGCACAGGAGTGATGCTGAAAATCCTATTTCGATTGCGTTTGGAACGCACAAAAGTTGATGCTAAATTATGTGGTTCTAGCTTTCTTTGGAACGCGACGAGTATTTATTTGAGTTTACTTAACATCTTATAATTTCCAGTCTCCAAAAATAAGGTATTAGGTTTTACCTAAAATAACAAATATTACTGTTATAAAACTTATTTTTTATAGTTCTTGCAAAATACATTACAAAGAATAAAAAAAAGTAACAATGGCACAGTATACAATTTAAAAACATACAGGATGTAAACATAGTAAACAGTTATACAGTTTGCCGTTTCATTTTAGCACAGCCAGTGTCTTCAACTTTGCAACCAAATAAAAACAGATAAAATAAAAAATAAACTAAATAATATTTGTAACACAAAACACCGCCATGAGTCCCAAGGACTCACACTTGATCAAAACTCACCTTTGCAAATGTCGCACGCTCACATCCGCTTACTCCCGCGTCCCGTGCCTCACTCCAAAAAGGCACAGGAACGCGCAACTCCAAACGCAAAAAAATACACTTGAATTTCGTTGACGATTTCCTTTTTTATTGGTTTCCAGTATAAGCTGATCTCGCATTGTATAGGATTACCGAACAATGAGAGGTCAACTTATATTGGAATTGTATAGCTTGATCTGTAGCCGTGCGTACAACTAATTATAAGTAAGCATAACATGCAAATAATAAAGACAATATAAAAAACTAAATAAAAAAATATGATTAGAGTAATTAACGAAGGATATTTAAAACACTAAAATAATAGGAAAAATTTTAAAAAAAAAAAAACAAGCAATCGAAACCAATGGAAATAATGTGCAAAAGATTTTAATTAAACTCCAGAGCAACATTTATACCTCTAAGATATGTACGTCCGCAGTTGAACTGACACTGTTGTAAAGCCTGCACAATCTAGGTATGGGTGAATTAGTTCCTAACACCGTTCTACGAAAAGGTGGCACTAGCGGTGTGATGTGATGGCGCGGATAACGTGCGGGAACCCTAAAATTAATTCGATCAAAAATCTGGGGACTATCAATCATACCCCGCAAAACCTTAAAAAGAAAAACTAAATCCAACATATCCCTGCGTTTGGAAAGAGGTAATATGGAATGAGACAGAGCCGCCGTGAATCCACAAAACACAACTACGCGCGTAAAAAACCCGCACGATAATGCAGATGCAAGTACGCGCGTAGGTGCGTTGACACGCAAGATGCAGCGTGATGCGTGGCAGTGTGATATAGAGGTGGGTAGCTATTCTAATAACTAGCCAAAAAACGGCTAGACACAAAATAGCCACGGCTATGTTATCTGTCAACAAGATAATTGGCTATTGGCTACTGGGTGGCTACTGGCTACAGGATGGCTACTGGCTACTCGCTAGCTAGAAAGAATGAGGAGTTTTCTTACCTGCCTAACTGTTGATAATTCGAACCAATTTGAACCTTAAGTGCACGTATTGACAAGTATTTTGACCATAGAGGTATCATAAGAAATTCTCCTCATTACGAGAAGTTTACATCACACACAGCGGGTAGCCGCCTAGCCGCCATAGGTCTCTAGCCGCCACTAGCTGGCCGGCTAGCCAAAGCCATTCTAGCCGCCATTAGCCGGTAGCTGGCCGGCTAGCCAAAGCCAATCTAGCCGAGTAGCCGGTAGCTGTGAGTGCGTGCGTGTAGTCAAATAGCCAAAATAGCTGACTAACTAGCTGGCTTTTACACCACATATAGCCGGCTAGCTAAGCTATTGAAATTCCGGCTAGTTACCCATCGCAAGGTGATAACCGCCTAGGCGTACAGATGGACAGACAGACGCGGGAAAGACTTTGTTTTATTCTTACTTACTATATTGAGATTATGAAGGTCATTTATCAACATTTTATTTATATTTTTAATTAGAATAGAAATGAGTTCATTACCTCCACATAAAAGAGGAAATAGTTAAATTGCCCAAATTGGCAATAAATAGTTTATTGCCCAGACAGACAATTAAATATTTATTTACTCGCTTTTGCCCGCAACTCCACTCATATAGTTTTCAAGCATTTTATGAACTTGCAATGTATGTATGTTCGGGTCAAATCTTGCATGTCGAATGTCACCCACTTCCAGTGGTCGGATTGACTTGATATTTGGTGTAAATTAGTATATTGGAAGACAATACAAGTGAAGTTAATAAAAAGTACAGTCACCAAAAAAAAGCTTCCATTAAAAATGATTTTTTAACAAAAACTTATTTTAAATAATTACAGTTGATAGACATGTTTTTTTTCTTTTGGTTGCTGTACCCTTTGCTTGCCAAACGGGACCCATAGCCTCCGCTGTCCGTCCGTCTTGTCTATCAGTGGACTGTATCTCATGAACCGTAATAAGTAAATAGTTGAAATTTTCACAGAATGTGTATTTCTGTTACCGCTATAGCAATGAATTGTAAAAAAATAATATTTAAAACCCTTACGTTTTTTTTTGTTGCGTCTACATTTGCCATTTCATAGCAAAGTAATAGTTACTTAATCATTATTATTAATGTACGGAACCCACCGTATGCGAGACCGTCTCGCACTTGGCCAGTTATTATTATTTTCTATTGTTAGGAATACTCTGATTTATTAACCTTTTTATACTTTTCTTATACTGGCAACACTCGTTTTTACTTTCCTTGTACTGGCAACTTGTCTTTTAAATTTATGATATACTAACTACCTACTACTATATCAAACCAACAGCTATTTAAATCATATTGCATAAAGAGTTTGGTCATTTTCTCGGAGTTGGTCGTACTGAGCGGACGTACTAAACAGCGCACAATATTATTAAGGTCAGACTATTTATTTAAATATTAAAGCATGATATTAAACATACAATCTAGTAATTTTATTGTGTTTCAAGCGACTATTACATTGTGTTTGAATATAATATAAAATAAAAGTGTGTTTGTGAAATGATGGAGTTTTCCTACAATTCAGAAGCGAGATCAACGGATACTTGCTTTGTGTCCGTTACCCCTGCCCACGTGTTTCAAATCTTATATATTTTTTTATATACATACCTTATCATCTACCTTTAACTTTCTTTTTCGTAATTTGATTTGGTATAGTTACTACTTTTAAAGGCTAAACTTCAGTATTTCACACTTTCGGTTTGTTTTTTAAAGATAAATGAAGCGAGAACTAACGTTGTTATTGAGTCATTTTTGCAGTTGTCGGTATTATCGCTTGAATTCATTATTGACCTTATGTGATCGTGTGTGCGCTGTGTCCACCCTTGAGCGAGTGATACTTTATACATTGCCAGGGCTACCCTCTGGATGTATAATTTATCGTTCGGCGAACATAGGTAATATGTTACGTGCCGTGGAGTGATACCGCCCATACGATGACGTTACAACTAATGAAATAATAACAGTATTGACATGCTTTATCTGTTCATGGGCGGAGGATACTAATACATTGCCAGGGCTACTCCTTTGGATGTATTAGTAGTCTTTTGGAGGGCATATCATGCCAGAGCAACTCTCTGTGGATATGTTACTTACATGGGTTGATATCGTTGTGCTGTGGTTGATTCGTTGGATCTTATGGGGATTAAAACTGAGTTTGATTTTATCTGTGTGGTTGTGGTTCTATCCATGGGCGTGGATACTTATACCTTGCCGGAGCAACTCTCTGGAAGTATAGGTTGTCCTTTATGGGGCATATTTTGCCAGAGCAGGTCTCTGGAAATGTGTTCTGTGCATGGATGGATACTCTATACTATTATTTCTATTATTTATTTTATTTTCTGTAACTTTTAATTACAATATGAATTGGCTTCCTCTCTTTGGTACATGATTACATTTTATTTAAATTATTTAATGAAATATCACTAATACTCTTAAAACAATTTTCAAGCTCTGGAATAATGGAGGAAGATTTGGTGGCCGCTGATCGGGCAACCAGTAGCGAAGATAGCCGATACGTGGAGGGTGAACCTACTGTTACTCTACAACGGCAGACTGCTCAGAATGAGGGAGTGAATGGTAGTCTACTGTACAGGCAAGTCCACAATCTCAAAAATAACAATTTAAGTTCGAGTAGAAATTTTTCGCGGCAAAGCTCTAGGAGTAATTCATTAATAATTCCACCAAGTGGATACCATGGTAATTCGGATGAACATGTCCGTAATCGTGGTCGTTCGGATGAACATGTCCGTAGTTATCGTGATTCGGATGAACATGTCCGTAATCGTGGTCGTTCGGATGAACATGTCCGTAGTTATCGTCATTCGGATGAACATGTCCGTAATGTTGGTCGATCGGATGAACATGTCCGTAATTATGGTCGTTCGGATGAACATGTCCGCAATGAGGATCATTCGGATGAACATGTCCGCAATGAGGGTCATTCGGATGAACATGTCCGCAATGAGGGTCATACGGATGAACATGTCCGTAATGAACACGAAACCATACACTTTGCTCTTCCAAAATTAACTGGTTTGGCCAAGTCTTGGTATCAGGGATTAAATTCAATACTATACAGTTGGTCTGAATGGAAAAGAAAGCTTATAGAGTCATTCCCTTGTAGGACTAATTATGCAGAACTACTTACAGAAATGTTGGCCAAATGTGTTCGTTACGGAGAACCTCTTGAAAACTATTATTATGCTAAGATTAATTTATTAAACCGTTGCGGTATTGTAGGACAAAAGGCTGTAGATTGTATCTTACATGGCATCGAAGATAGGGTAATTAAATTAGGTGCCCAAGCCGCTCAATTTCGCGAACCTCATGATTTGCTTAAATACTTAAAATCCGTTAAAGTAGGTAGCTCAAGGGATACCAGTGATAAAAACAAACACAATGAAAAGAGTGCATACACATTAAATAAATCTGAATCCGAACCTTTTAAAACTAAATGTTTTAATTGTGATGAAGACGGACATAAATCTGTTAGTTGTACTAAAAAGAAAACTACTTGCACATACTGTAATAGAATTGGACATCTTGAGGTATTTTGTAAGTCGAAAAAAATAGATAAACAAGCAAATAAAAATAAAATTGATAATACTAAAGTAGAGAAACAAGTAGCAATTTTGAATAACGCGGAGCAGGTCAATCAAAAGTATCTGTTTAAAATCAAAGTTAATGGTTTGGCACTCGATTGTTATTTAGATTTAGGAAGCCAATGTACGTTAATAAGAGAATCTGAAGCTAAATTGTTACAATTACAATCAGACACTTCTGGTTTACCAGTATTAAAAGGTATAGGCGGACACCATATTACACCTCTGGGTAAATGTGCGGTTGAAATTTCTGTCCAGGGTATAAATGAACACGTGGAAGTATTTATCGTAGATAATCACGTTTTAAAATATCCAGTACTATTAGGACATTCATTTACGGAGATTCCGAGTATTACTATCATTAAAACTCCAGAACAAGTAATTTTCGAACGAAATTCCGATCCAAAGATATTTTTAATTATTCGGGTTGACACCATTATCGAAGCTAATCAATTATCAGCTGTTTTTGTTGAATCTCTTACTAAGTATGATGGTAAAATTTATGTAAATGGTTCCATTAGAGGTAGTTATTTAAACGCACATTATTTGCTCCCTGGCGAATACACTCTTGAAGAGGACAGTGGCAGAGTTTTAGTGCAAAACATAAGTAGTAGTGACATTATTCTCGCTAAGGGCTCTTTATAATTCTATACAGCTCACGGAAAAACAGATTTGACGTACAGTGTTTCCTTTCGAAATATTTATTTCATTAGATTTATTAAGATGATTTATTTGAGTCTGATATTATAAGTAATTAAGTTATAGGTAAATGAACTAGTAATTTTCATTATAAACAGTAATTGATTCATTGAGATGATTTATTTAACGGTTTATCTATATTATTTTTAAATCATTAAGACTATTGTTTCGATACATCCATATAGTTTTACAGTTATATTATGTAAAGGATATAAACTATTGTAATATAAAATAGGCTTATACAATTAAATATCAAATCAAACTTTGTAAAACAGTAACTACTATTTAGTTCAGTTAAGATTTATCATGATTTATATGATTTATGTATAGCATATACTTAAAATGTATTTATTTTGTTTATTTTTGTTATATTTACCTTATAACCATAATCTGATTATATTATTGTACATCGAGCAAGGGGACTTGCTCAGAGCAGAATGGCCGAGCTGTTAGGAATACTCTGATTTATTAACCTTTTTATACTTTTCTTATACTGGCAACACTCGTTTTTACTTTCCTTGTACTGGCAACTCTAGTTTGTCTTTTAAATTTATGATATACTAACTACCTACTACTATATCAAACCAACAGCTATTTAAATCATATTGCATAAAGAGTTTGGTCATTCTCTCGGAGTTGGTCGTACTGAGCGGACGTACTAAACAGCGCACAATATTATTAAGGTCAGACTATTTATTTAAATATTAAAGCATGATATTAAACATACAATCTAGTAATTTTATTGTGTTTCAAGCGACTATTACATTGTGTTTGAATATAATATAAAATAAAAGTGTGTTTGTGAAATGATGGAGTTTTCCTACACTATGACACCTTCCCCTATTTCATAAATAAAATTCAAAATCAACAAAACATCACGCTAATGCGTGGGTAACAAAACTCACACACTTGACAAATTTTGGCTATTTTTTGTTTTGACCTGTTTTTGCCAAGGTATGTGAGGTATGCCAAATGTGGTTACCATACAAAGTCTGTAGTTCAAGTACAGCCAAATAGCTTTATGTTGTGTCCCTGCGCGTGAGTAAGGTCGCCAGAGCTCATTCGGGAAAGGGCCGGTAACGCGTAACTATCCAGGAAAACTCCCTCTTGAGCAGTGTTTTTCAATCTTATTGATTTCGCGACCCCCTTGTCAGACAGACAGAATTTATAAATTAAAAGACTACGATAATGGCCCTGATTCTGTTGTTCACAACTAAACTAATTTTAATCTCACTACGTCTCTTTCTAACAAAGAACATAAGAAAAGGATGTAAGAAATTTAGTCCTGTCAAATTAGTCCAATGCTTGTTTTCAATATAAATTTAGTCGCCATCTATCGTGGTTACGCCTAAATACACGCAAAATAAGACGACAAAGATTAAAACAACTTAAAATATGTTCTATCCTTTTTCAATAATGTTCGTAAGAAAGAGATGAGATGTGACTAAAATTAGTTAAGTGCGATTTACAACAGAATCGGCACCAGTGATTTGCTTAATTTTGATACCTTTACTTATTAGTCTGCAAGAAGCCGCGAGAGGTTTGCAACTAAGTAAGAGGTAAGTTGGACGCCCGCTTGCGAGAAGTCTACCTTGCCTTTTTCCTTCTGCCGGCGACCCGACTAAGGTTTCGTGACCTCCCTAGCGGTCGCGACCCACAGATTGAAAAACACTGCTCTAGATTATATACCGAGCAATCTAATTTCGCAACTAAGTATTTTTTTACAGTACCGATCAATCACCTAATAAAAGCGCATTGTAGAGAAAGAGCAGCTCGACTGGGGAAGTACCTCCACCTTACAGAATACCGCAGCTAAATAACTTTATGTTGTGTAAAGTTGTGTTCCTGCGCGTGAGTTAGGTCGTCAGAGCTCATTGGGGTGGTGGGAATAGTCGGTGACCTGATGCCTCGTGTTACAAGCATCTATAGAACTACGGTAACCGCTTACCACCAGACCGTATTGTTTGTTTGCACAACTTAGCTTTAGCCACAATATTATCGTTACCTCGCATTCGAAACTGCGTGTAAATATTAGTATTAGTACTAAAAATGTTTTGCTTCCCTGTGTTTGACCACAATCTCACCATGGTAAGTGATGATGTGGCCGAAGGTGGTTCACACACAAAGCCTAGAAGGAACTGGCTCTCAAGTGCAGCTGTCGGAACACACCGATAGGTGCTTGGCGACAGATTACCAACGAGAGGGTAGCCAGCGAAATGGGTACTACAAAGTACTCTACCACCGTGCTATGGTTTCCTCACGATGTTTTCCATCACCGAAAGCTCAAGCTCATTGTAGGATTCGAACCCGGGACCTTCGTCTCGGTATCCGACGTCACTACCACCGAGCTATCATCGCCTTAAAGCAGACAACGACCTCTTTTTCTAATCATACTAATAACGATGTTTTATAGGTAATTAAACTAAATTTTAAGTATATAAGTACTGTCTTTAAATTCAGTTTAAGTAGTAGTAAGTCTTTAATTTTTCAGTTAGTGTCGTGTCTTACAAATGAAGTTACAATTTTGAATAATGAAGGTTTTGCTAGTAATATTTTATTTGGTAAGTAGTACTTACTTACAATTATGTTTATCTAAGCATCATCAGTTTATTATGCATCGATATATTATGTCTGTCTAATTGTTATATTTTCTTTATAAATGATATTTATTCTAAACTTGTCAATAGTCACAGTGATAACAAATTGTGTGTTTAGTAGTTTCCCTTTAGTTATTTTTTTATTTCTAAGGCAGACTTAAGTAAGTCATGCTCACTTTAAGGCCTTTGCTTGCGGCGGCGTCGTGTGACGGGTCGCTCACTTCCCTCCAATATGGCGAGGAGGGCGATGGCTGCCACACGCTTCATACTTGTGAACAGGTGCTGCTTGTGGGGACTGGTCTGCTTAAGTTTGCTATTTACTTATTAAACATCGAGTCAGTCTACTTTGTAGTTTTTCCGCCGTGCCGGGGCACGCAATTGTTGTCAGTACGATTAGAATGTAAATATTATGTAATGAATTTAAGCTTGTTTTGAAAAGAGTAATTGCTGAGTTTATTGCCGGCTCTTCTCAGCAAATGCAACCTTCCGAACCGGTATTAGAGTCAGACTTTTCATTAGTGCCTGCGAAGGTCTATTTGATTTTGAATTTTGTATTCGAATTTAGTAAACTGTATGGAGGTGCAAGGTGGATAACACCTCCATTTAAAAGGGAAGATCTTCCGCCAGGCTGGAGCATCGTGCCTGGGGACCGCGGTCCAACTGTACATGTCGGACAGATGTATATATGCAGATTCTCGAGAAAACTTCTTAAGCGCGATGCAGGATGTAGGATAATGTGGCGCGACGCCATCTATCTTTCAGTGTGTGAACTATCTCAATGTTACTGATAGATGGCTGATAGATGTCGTAATCATATTACGCGCATGGAGGAGTATGACGTTTGGCATAGTTAAGAGTTTATATGGAGAAGGAGTACAGAAGGCTAAAAGGGTATATACATCCGAAAGGGGTGAAGAGTACATAATTTACAGACTCTATAAAAAAGTTTCAGCTCAAAATAAATTATTCAAAAAATCGTATTAAATTTTCCGAGTTTATTGAATTAAAATCATAACCAACGTGTCACCGCTCAATGATCATTATCATTTTGCGTCACTTGCTAATATTAATATTTTTTTTCTTCTGCGATCTGTGCACCTAGTACCAAAAAATTGGATTACTGTAATACCTACCCTTTCCGTAACACGTTGTATATAGGTCGTTGTTTTGGTCAGCGACGAGCGACTCAGGGTCGATAATACAAATGATACTGGTGCTAAAAAAAATATAAAAAAAAATACTTTTTTTTTATAATAATAAAAGAAAAAAAATGAAAATCATGTAATAAGCTAAAGTGTAAACATAATACTCAACGGGAGTACGAGAGAGTAAAGGGGTGGGGCGATGGCGGCTTGCGCCTAGCTCTAGTCTGTGCACGTGCTTAGTAACCATACTTTGCGGTAATTTTATTTGAAATTGAATAAGGTATTTCTCAACATATTTACAGTATTTAATGGAATTAAGTCCATTTTTGGGTAATATATATTTTGTACTACCGCTCCTGGGTCGCTTGTCACCGACCAAAGCAACACCCTGTATAGGTAGTTGGCTTGAAAACTCCAACAGTAGGTTGACCACTAGTCTAACTCCGCCGATCCGCAGCGGGCACGCGTGGTGGAGTATCTGCGTTCACGTTAAAAAAGTAATTCCAACCTATCTAAATCAAATCTAAGTCAAATTCAAAAAGCATTTATTCAATTTAGGCCCAGATAAGGCACTTATGAATATAATAAAACCCCAACTCAACATTCGGCTGAGTCGGCCGCCTTTTTCTTCAGATACGCACAGATTGGATATTTTTTTTTATATTTTAATTTGCTGTTCTGTTATTTTTATTGTCATTTGTGTGTTTCTGGAAAAATTAATTCATCTTCTTTCTTTCTAAATCAATCTTGTGACATTATGGTAGATACAAAAAAGGGACCCGCTTGATTTTCATACGGATGGAGGGACTTGCGTTATCTATTTAATGTCTGTGGATACAAACAAGCAAAAGTGTGTTATTTAAGTAATTTCCATCTTTTTGCAGGCTTACTACTGTCAGGGATTTTCGATTTATGGTAAGTCGTTCAAATTAGTATGTCTGAAAGATTGCAGATCAATATAGATCGTTCAAGGCTTTGAGAATTGCTCTTGGTAATGCATTGATTCAAACTGGAGGATGTAATGATTTACCGTTTTCGGATAAAGCCAGATTACTCTACAAAATGGGCTAGATGAAAAAAAAAAAAACTATTTAGTCCGTCTTTTACATTATCATCATCAGGTTGAGCGTAGCGTTAATTCGCTCAAAGAGCATTCGCAGCTCGACTGGGGAAGTACCTCCAGCTTACAGAATACCGCAGCCAAATAACTTTATGTTGTGTAAAGTTGTGTTCCTGCGCGTGAGTAAGGTCGCCAGAGCTCATTGGGGAGGGGGAAAAAGTCGGTAACGCGTGATGCTTTGTGTGTTGCAAGCGTCCATATGGCTACGGTAACCGCTTACCATCAGGCGGGCCGTACGCGCGACTTAGGCCCGGATTCAATAATTTACGGACCGGTATCGGTTAAGATTTATTAAAATTAAGACTCTTATATCTTTACTAATAATGAAGCAAAGACCTCAAAGCTTTGCATAGCAGACCCTCACATATGGAAGTAGCTAACACAGGTAAAATTAGCTTACGAAATGATATATATGCCCAGTTTGGCAATAAAAAAACCTACCGTTGGTAAGCAAAACGATTCGTTTTTGTTTATTGAAACCGGGCATTAGTCGTAAAAAAAAAAACAAAAAATATTAGACACGTATTTTTTCATTTGACAATTAAACAAAAAAATACGAAGATATCGTGTGTTGAAGTTCCGCGTGACGTCACGTTAGAATACACATTTTACTCTAAAGTGACGTCACGAGCCCCCACTCCCGAACTTTGACGCGCATTATGTTTGTTAATTTTTAATGATTTGGTAAGTTTGAGATTGAGATCTTTATTTGAGATTGCTACTCATAAGTACGTTATTGTAACTGTACTGTGTTTATGTGTAGGTATTTCATCTAGTTTTAAATCTTATTTTATGTTTGTCTCCTTTGTTTACTGTTTAATTCATCCTGTCAATAAATCTTAATTTTTACTTTCTGCAAGTATCAAGTTCAACGTATTATTCTAATTACAGATATTTTTAAACATGATGACAAGAACAAAAATACAGAGACTCCTGACATTGTATCAAATAAAAAAGAATCACCGATTGATAAATCACTCGAAACAATACTATCAGACGATACTTATGGGTTAAAAGAATTTAATGTAATTAACTTTATATCAAAATTAAATGAAGTAAAAGAAATACCGGCTCTATATGTTAAAGGAATAAAAGATGTGCCAAATAAATTTGAAACAAAGGTTAAAGAAATGAAGGAAATTCCCTCTTTATATGCATCTAAAGTAAACGAAGTACCATCGTCTTTTATGTCAGAAATAAAAGATATGCAGGCTCCATATGTAAAAGAAATAAAAGATCTGCCAAATAAATTTGAAACAAAGGTTGAAGAAATGAAGGAAATTCCGTCATTATATGCTTCAGATTTTAAAGAAATGCCTTCTAAATATCTGAAACAGGCAAAAGAATCTCTTAGCTCAAAATATTCAGAAATAAAAGACATGTCTTTCATGTCTAAAATACCTGAATTAATATCACCTTCTAAATACGGTTTATCAGGTTTTGAACCAATATTAGCCGATACTGAAACTGCTCAAGAGGCTAAGAATTTTGAAATGAAATTGCCCAAACCAATAGCGATAAACACTTTAGCGCCAATAACTAAGCCTAAACCAATTGAGATGCGTACAATGGCACCGCTACAAAAAATAACAATGATGACATTTAAACCTTTACCACTTCGAAAAGAATCAACATCTGAATCAACCACAGATGTAATAAAAGATACTACAGAGAATGAAAAAGCTACTGAGACTGCGGATAAAACAGAAGCTGATAAAACTACAGATGAACCTGTAGAGGATGATAAAACTACAGAAAATACAGATGCTACTAAGCCAAAGCCAAGTAAGATGCGTACTTTACCACCTATGGCTAAGCCCAAACCAATTGAGATGCAAACTATGAAACCGTGGCAAAAAGTAACCATGATGACATTTAAACCTTTTCGAAAAGAATCAACATCTAAATCAACTACAGATGAAATAAAAGATACTACAGAGAAAGAAAAAGCTACTGAGACTGCGGATAAAACAGAAGCTGATAAAACTACAGATGAAACTATAGAGGATGATAAAACTACAGAAAACAAAGAGGTCACTAAGCCAAAGCCAAGTAAGATGCGTACTTTACCACCTATGGCTAAACCTAAACCAATTGAGATGCAAACTATGAAACCGTGGCAAAAAGTAACCATGATGACATTTAAACCTTTTCGAAAAGAATCAACATCTAAATCAACTACAGATGAAATAAAAGATACTACAGAGAAAGAAAAAGCTACTGAGACTGCGGATAAAACAGAAGCTGATAAAACTACAGATGAACCTGTAGAGGATGATAAAACTACAGAAAATACAGATGCTACTAAGCCAAAGCCAAGTAAGATGCGTACTTTACCACCTATGGCTAAGCCCAAACCAATTGAGATGCAAACTATGAAACCGTGGCAAAAAGTAACCATGATGACATTTAAACCTTTTCGAAAAGAATCAACATCTAAATCAACCACAGATGAAATAAAAGATACTACAGAGAAAGAAATAGCTACTGAGACTGCGGATAAAACAGAAGCTGATAAAACTACAGATGAACCTATAGAGGATGATAAAACTACAGAAAACAAAGAGGTCACTAAGCCAAAGCCAAGTAAGATGCGTACTTTACCACCTATGGCTAAACCTAAACCAATTGAGATGCAAACTATGAAACCGTGGCAAAAAGTAACCATGATGACATTTAAACCTTTTCGAAAAGAATCAACATCTAAATCAACTACAGATGAAATAAAAGATACTACAGAGAAAGAAAAAGCTACTGAGACTGCGGATAAAACAGAAGCTGATAAAACTACAGATGAACCTGTAGAGGATGATAAAACTACAGAAAACACTGAGGCTACGAAGCCAAAGCCAAGTAAGATGCGTACTTTACCACCCATGGCTAAGCCTAAACCAATTGATATTCAAACTATGAAACCGTGGCAAAAAGTAACCATGATGAAATTTAAACCTTTTCGAAAAGAATCAACATATAAATCAACCACAGATGAAATAAAAGATACTACAAAGAAAGAAAAAGCTACTGAGACTGCGGACAAAACAGAAGCTGATAAAACTACAGATGAACCTATAGAAGATGATAAAACTACAGAAAACACAGAGAACAATAAGCCAAAGCCAAGTAAGATGCGTACTTTACCACCTATGGCTAAGCCTAAACCAATTGAGATGCAAACTATGAAACCGTGGCAAAAAGTAACCATGATGACATTTAAACCATTTCAAGGAAAGAAATCAACAACTACTAAGTCTACAGATGATGCAGCAGAGGCTGGGAAAACTAAATGTAATACAAATAAAACGGAGACCGGTGATGCTGAAACTGCCCAAGAGTCTAAGGTTTTGGAAATAAAATGGTCAGCTAAAATTGGTGCTTTAGCACCAGTAAGAAAGCCTACACCACTTAAAATGAAACGTATTAAACCATTACCAAAAATGGAAATGATGACTTTAAAACCTTTAAAGCAAAAAAAAACATCTACGATGATCGAAGATAAAACAATAGGCACTTCAGATGAAACAGAAGCTGATCAAGCTACAAAGCCAACCACACAAGCTACAGATGACAATACCACCAATGAAAAGAAAACTACTAAAGATAATAAAAAAGAAACTACGGAAGGTGAACAACAAATAACAACAGTTTCGGATCAAACAACTAAGAAACGTAAGAAACCTTTTAAAAAGGTAAAATTACTATCAATAAAAAAGAAGAAAACTAAAGAAGATAAGACAAAAACGACAGAAGCCCCGGAACAAACAACAAATTCTTGCAAAAAAACAAAAACTAAACTTACAAGAAAACCGAAAAATAAAACTACAAAAAAAGATAAAAGAACTAAATGTAATAAGAAACCTTTAAAAATAAACAAGAAATCTAAAAAACCTGATACAACAATTAATACAGATACAGCAGAAGGGTCGTGTTGTAAGAAAATAACTGGCTGTGATAAATCAACAGATAGAAATGAGAGGACTACGAAAAGCCTTGGGACAACAGTATCGGAGACTAAGATTACTACAGAAACCTCAAAAATTACAGAAGTCAAAACAGAACCGTCAACAACAGCACCTTCTAAAACATCAGAAGAGGAGACAACGGAAGAATCCAAATCTACAAAAGACACCAAAACGACAGAAAAACCTAAAACGACAGGAAACCCTAAAACGACAGAAAAGTCTAACACTACAGAAGAGTCGAAAACCACAGAAGACAAGAAAACTACCAAAGACACCAAGACGACAGGAAAACCAAAAACGACAGGAAACCCTAAAACGACAGAACAGTCTAACACTACACAAGAATCCAAAACCACAGAAGACTATAAAACCACAAAATACTCCAAAACTACTGTAGAATCAAACACGAAACAAAGGTCTGACAATACAGAAGAATCCAAAACGACAGAAAACTCCAAAACTACCGAAGAAACCAAAACAACAGAAAAACCTAAAACCACAGAAAAGTCTAAGACTACAGAAGAATCCAAAACTACAGAAGAATCCAAAACTACAGAAGACACAAAAACGACAGATAAACCTAAAATGACAAAAAAACCTAAAACGACAGAAAATCCAAAGACAACAGAAGAGTCTAACACTACAGAAAAATCCAAAACTACAGAAGAATCTAAAACTACAGAAGACTCCAATACTACTGTAGAATCCAAAACTACAGAAGAATCCAAATCTTCTGTAGAAACCAAAACTACAGAAGACAAGGAAACTACCAAAGACACCAAAACGACAGGAAAACCTAAAACGACAGGAAACCCTAAAACGACAGGAAACCCTAAAACAACAGAAGTGTCTAATACGACAGAAGAATCCAAAACGACAGAAGACACTAAAACGAGAAGTAAACCTAAAACGACAGAAAATCCAAAAACAACAGAAGAGTCTAACACTAAAGAAGAATACAAATCTACAGAATCCCAAACTACACAAGAGTCTGGTACTACAGAAGAATCTAAACCGACAGAAGACTCCAAAACTACCGCAAACACCAAAACAACAGAAAAACCTAAGACCACAGAAGAGTCCAACACTATAGAAGAATCAGAAAACACAGAAGACAAGAAAACTACCAAAGACACCAAAACGACAGGAAACCCTAAAACGACAGAAGAGTCTAACACTACAGAAGAATTCAAAACCACAGAAGACTCTAAAACTACTGTAGAATCCAAAACGACACAAGAGTCTGACACTACAGAAGAATCTAAACAGACAAAAGACTCCAAAACCACCGAAGTCACCAAAACAAAAGAGAAACCTAAAACCACCGAAGAGTCTAACACTACAGAAGAATCCAAAACCAAAGAAGACAAGAAAACTACCAAAGACACCAAAACGACAGAAAAGCCTAAAACGACAGGAAACCCTAAATGGACAGAAGAGTCTAACACTATAGAAGAATCCAAAACCAAAGTAGACAAGAAAACTACCAAAGACACCAAAACGACAGAAAAGCCTAAAACGACAGGAAACCCTAAAACGACAGAAGAGTCTAACACAACAGAAGAATCCAAAACCAAAGAAGACAGGAAAACTACCAAAGACACCAGAACGACAGAAAAGCCTAAAACGTCAGGAAACCCTAAATCGACAGAAGAGTCTAACACTACAGAAGAATCGAAAACCACAGAAGACAAGAAAACTACCAAATACACCAAAAGGACACGAAAACCTGAAACGACAGGAAACCCTAAATCGACAGAAGAGTCTAACACTACAGAAGAATCCAAAACCAAAGTAGACAAGAAAACTACCAAAGACACCAAAACGACAGGAAAACCTGAAACGACAGGAAACCCTAAAACGACAGAAGAGTCTAACTCTATAGAAGAATCTAATACCTCGGAAGACTCTAAAACTACAGAAGACACAAAAACGACAGGTAAACCTAAAACAACAGGAAACCCTAAAACGACAGAAGAGTCTAACACTACAGAAAAATCCAAAACTACAGAAGACAAGAAAACTACCAAAGACACCAAAACGACAGGAAACCCTAAAACGACAGAAGAGTCTAACACTACAGAAGAATCCAAAACGACAGAAGACTCTAAAACTGCAGAAGACGCAAAAACTACAGGAAACTCTAAAATGACAGAAGATTCTAACAGTACAGAAGAATCCAAAACTACAAAAGACAAGAAAACTACCAAAGATACCAAAACGACAGGAAAATCTAAAACGACAGGAAACCCTAAAACGACAGAAGAGTCTAATACTACAGAAGAATCTAAAACCACGGAAGACTCTAAAACTACAGAAGACACAAAAACGACAGGTAAACCTAAATCAACAGAAAAACCTAAAACGACAGAAAATCCAAAAACAACAGAAGATTCCAAAACTACTGTAGAATCTAACACGACAGAAAAACCTAAAACGACAGAACAGTCTAACACTACAGAAGGATCCAAATCTACAGAAAAACTTAAAACTAAGAAAGACTTTAAAACTACTGTAAAATTCCAAACAACAGAAATACCAAAAACAATAGAAGAGTCCAAAACTACAGAAGAATCGAAAACCACAGAAGACAAGAAAACTACCAAATACACCAAAACGACAGGAAAACCTGAAACGACAGGAAACCCTAAAACGACAGAAGAGTCTAACTCTATAGAAGAATCTAATACCTCGGAAGACTCTAAAACTACAGAAGACACAAAAACGACAGGTAAACCTAAAACAACAGGAAACCCTAAAACGACAGAAGAGTCTAACACTACAGAAAAATCCAAAACTACAGAAGACAAGAAAACTACCAAAGACACCAAAACGACAGGAAACCCTAAAACGACAGAAGAGTCTAACACTACAGAAGAATCCAAAACGACAGAAGACTCTAAAACTGCAGAAGACGCAAAAACTACAGGAAACTCTAAAACGACAGAAGAATCCAAAACTACAAAAGACAAGAAAACTACCAAAGACACCAAAACGACAGGAAACCCTAAAACGACAGAAGAGTCTAATACTACAGAAGAATCTAAAACCACGGAAGACTCTAAAACTACAGAAGACACAAAAACGACAGGTAAACCTAAATCGACAGAAAAACCTAAAACGACAGAAAATCCAAAAACAACAGAAGATTCCAAAACTACTGTAGAATCTAACACGACAGAAAAACCTAAAACGACAGAACAGTCTAATACTACAGAAGGATCCAAATCTACAGAAAAACTTAAAACTAAGAAAGACTCCAAAACTACTGTAAAATTCCAAACAACAGAAATACCAAAAACAATAGAAGAGTCCAAAACTACAGAAGGCTCCAAAACTACTGTAGAATCCAAAACGATAGAAAACTCTAAAACTGCAGAAAAATCCAAAGCTATAAAAGCCACAGAAGTAACAACAGAGAATTCTGCGATGTCTACAGAAACTGAATCTACTGATGACACGGATTACACGGATTTGACTGATGACATTGAGTCTACTACAGATTCAGGTCAGTAGAGATCACTTAGCCTACATAAATTTTTGGGTTATTTCTGAACGTGCCCGCAAGAAGATTTTTTTAGATATTGTTAGATCTGGTCAAAAGTTATAATCTGTGACTTGTTAAAGGGGTTTTAAAAAGTAATTTTCATACATTTTGACAAAATATCCTTTATCTTAATCATTAACTAGCCGTTCCCCGCGGTTTCACTCGCATTCCAGGATAGCCTTTAATACTCGGGGATAATTTAGCTTCCTATTAATGAAAGAATTTTTCGAATCCCACTGATAGTTCGAGAGATTAGCCCGTTTAAACAAACAAAAAAGTGAAAAGTATATTAGTGTATAGATAATAATATCCTGAGATATTCCTCAAACACGTTCATCTGATCCCAAACTAAGCAGAGCTGTACTATGGAAACCAGATAACTAATTCTAGTCTAGTTTGTTAAACAAAGCATATACAAATTCAGAAGCGAATACCAGGTATGTGTTTTTCAATTTGTATTTGCTTTTTTGGCCTCACTCCGTTGTTCCGAGCGCTCCATCTGCCTTGTTCTGTAATATGTGGTCACGAGAACCAAACGGGTGTGCCACAGCTAGGCCTCAGCTCAATCGGGCACTGGGAAGTGGGTCAAATTTAACATGCAAGATTCGATTACTGACACCGGACAGGCGAAACTAAATAAAAGCTCTACTTAATAATAAAAACGCATTATTTTTACAGGTGATGAATACACAGCAGCATAAAAGTGAAAACTACCTACCTAATAGCGAATTTTTGTTAAATGAAAAACGCCCTGATGTCTGCAATTCATCATAGGAACAGTGGATTATTAGCCTTATACCAAAGACTTTAAGTCCACTTTGGTGAACACATCACACACAACATGGACTCTGTGCCAAAATGGATCTTAAATCTTTAATATAAGGCATAATTATGCATTATAATTATTAATCAAAGTGTGAATGCACAATAAATTATTAAACTATTTTTTACAATTGAAGCAAACTACAAGATGGCTAGAAACAGACTGATTTATTTCCAAAATACCCACATACATATTAATAAAATATACAACATCTTTCCCTTTTAAATGAATTTTTTATACATATCAATTTAACATTATTTTAATAAAATATACAACATCTTACCCATTTTTTTTTTTTTTTTTTTTTTTTTTTTTACATATTAATTAGAACATTATTTTAGCACATATTTATTTCTACATAGCTTTTTGATCACTACGTGCATGCATGAGACTATACTTTATTTACATACCTAGTATTACATTAAGACAACTTTACTTCATCGTATTTCAGATAGGTATGTAACATTCGGTTGTTATTTGTATGTAGGTACATAAGTAATTCTATTTCAATAACAAAGTAAGCATATTCGATATGATAACTTATCGCATTAATAATAAAATATTGATATCATTACAAAATTGAACATAACAAATATATTTATTTTTTGACAAAAAAAATGTATTGATGTAAATTTAACAAGAAAATCACAAATAATAATTCAGTACACAGTTACATATACATATTATAATGGGTAATATAATAGCACAAACTTACGCGTACATCAGTAATTATAATAGTTTAATTATGTTGTTGCCGAATTTTGATTTTAGCGTCACGTGCAGCTACACGCTCACCGCGCGGAGAGGCGGTCGCGGGTAGTGGTGATGTATAGACTAACCGGTTATTTCTTAAGACATTATCGTTCTGTAAATTTTGAGTTGCATCATCGTAAACGTCATCATCGCTATCAGACTTGCCACCACAAACATTTGTCATATCCGCGGTGGCTGATGACGGAGCCACTGGTGGGGCCTTAATTAGGTGACGTCTTTTTTTTTTTTTTTTTTTTTTTTTTTTTTACTGTTTATAGGCCTGTGTTTGACCGCAATCTCACCATGGTAAGTGATGATGCGGCCGAAGGTGGTAAGCACTCAAAGCCTAGAAGGAACTGGCTCTCAAGTGCAGCTATCGGAACACACCGAAAGGTGCTTGGCGACAGATTTTCAACTTGAGGGTGGTAGCCAGCCAGGCGGGTACTACAAAGTACCCTACCACCGTGCTATGGTTTCCTCACGATGTTTTCCTTCACCGAAAGCTCAAGCTCATTGTAGGATTCGAACCCGGGACCTTCATCTCGGTATCCGACGTCACTACCACTGAGCTATCATCGTCTATTTCTCCTAAGGCGTTTGCCATTATTATCAATTATAAAGTAAGATCTTGGATATGGAGTGCGTCCACTTACACGAGCTTCGCGCCTCTTTGTACCATCCATTGTTATAACGCGATCTCCTATTTCTAGTTCTGGCAGTTTACGGGATTTGTTATCATAATTAATTTTAGTTAATGTTTGTTTCTGTATAATATTGAAATAATCGGTTTCAATGCTTGCCTTCGGTAGTAACTTTTCGGTATGAGCTGGCAATCGCGTATTTAGACTACGACCCATTAGAAGTCGAGCGGGACTATCGACGCCATCTCTAGGTGCACATCTATAGTTAAGCAACGCAATATAGAAATCAGAATTGTCATGGACTTAATCAGTAACGATTTGATTGTGCGAACAGCCCTTTCACTTCGCCCATTAGATTGCGGATAGTTTGGGGATGATGTTGTGTGGCTAAAACCCCAAGTTTTAGCAAAACAATTAAATTCCCTTGAAACATACGGGGTCGCATTATCAGTAACTAGCTCTTGTGGAATACCGTGACGAGCGAATTGATCCTTCATTGCCTTAATTAAGTTATTAGAAGTAATCGAACTTAGCGGACATACTTCAACAAAATTGGATAAATAATCCACTAACAACAAGAAATATTTTTTATTATACTCAAATATATCTGATCCCACTTTTGCCCATGGCAAATGAGGTATGTGGTGAGCGATCATTGGTTCGCGCTGCGGGGTCGGTGCGTGCAGCGCGCACGTCCGACAGCCGCGCACGACGCGCTCCACGTCGCGCGACATGCCCGCCCAGAACATCACTTCCCGAGCACGTCTTTTGCACCTGTCAATCCCAAGATGCCCTTCATGTACGCGCGAGACCATATCTGTACGAAGCTTTTTTGGAATAAATACTAAATTGTCTTTAAATATTACACCGTCAATATACGCAAATACCTCCCTGTAATCCCAATAAGTACGTACAACTTCATCACATTCATATTTATTTAACGGCCAACCCTTTCCTATATACTTTATTAAAATTTGACATTCACTATCTTCTTGTGTATGTTGTCTGATTAAATTAAATTTACTATCACTAAATCTGACATTTTCTATAAGAAAACATGTCTGTTCATTGATCTCATCCGACACCTTATCATGCATTAATTCTTTTTGGGGAGCTCGCGACAGCGTGTCTGCTATGAACATATATTTTCCTGGTTTGTACATTACAGAAAAGTCATACCTTTGAACGCGAAGCATCATACGTTGTAGCCGTATAGGTACTGAATCTAAAGATTTCTTAAAAAGTGCTTCCAATGGCTTGTGATCAGTTTCCACCAAAATATCACTTTTACCATAAACATATTGATGGAACCTTTCCAAAGCAAAAACTATTGCAAGCATTTCCTTCTCAATTTGAGCATAGCGTTGTTGCGTTTGTGTTAGGGTAAGGGACGCGAACTCAACCGGGCGGCCAGCCTGCAGCAGCACCGCTCCCAGCGCGTGCGAGCTTGCATCCACCGACACTACCGCTGGCTGGTCGGCTGCAAACAGAGCTAGAACCGGCGCGTTACACAAATCCTGTTTAAGTTGCTTAACCACCTCATCCTCATTAGAACCCCAACACCATTCAATATCTTTTTTTAATAAATTTCTTAATGGTGTAACCTTTTCTGAATAGTTTGGAATGAACTTACATAGATAATTGACCATTCCTAGAAACCTCTCCAACGCCTGCTTATCATTTGGAATTGGCATATTTAAAATAGATTTTAATTTTCCTTCATCAATTTTCATGCCATCTGAATTGAATTTGTGACCAAGGTAGGTCACCTCAGATACGCAAAACTCACATTTCTCCCGATTAAACTTAATACCTACTTGCATAGCTCGCTCTAAGAGCTTTTTCAAACGAGCATCATGTTCAGTTTTCGTGGATCCCCAGACGATGACGTCATCGATGAATGAATCTACACCATCTAAATCTTCTAGCATCTGTCTTACTTTAGCATGGAAAACTTCAGATGCTGAGTTTATACCATAAGGCAAACGTAAAAATTGGAATCGCCCAAACGGGGTGCCGAAAGTGCATAGATCAGCGCTATCATTATCAAGTTCAACCATCCAAAAACCGGATCTGGCATCAAGTTTGCTGAAATAGCTGGCACCTTTCAGTTTGCTAGCAATTTCAGTTAGAGTAGGCAAAGGGTAGTGTTGACGGCGTATGACTCGGTTCAATGGTCGAGGGTCTAAACATAGACGTAAACTACCATTTTTCTTTGCAGCTATCACGATTCCATTGACCCATGACGTAGGATGCATTACCTTCCTTATTACCCCTAGTTCCTCCATTCGAATTAATTCTTCTAGCAAACGATCCCTAACGCCTAACGGAATTTTCCTCACCGGACAAACACATGGTACGGCATCATTTTCAATTGGAATTTTATAAATTCCCGGTAATTTACCAAGGCCACTGAACAATTCGCTGTAATCATCGATGTTTAACGAGTAAATACGTGCAACTAGCCCTACTTTCTCTAAGGCAGACTTCCCTAAAATACTTTGACAGTCTTGTTCACACACAACGAATTTTAATGAATATTCGATATTCTTATACAACCATTTTATTACATATGATCCAATAATAGATAAGTAATTGCCACAAAACGACTGGGCCCTCGTACTATCAGGAATAATATCAAGAATAGAAAAACCTAAATTAAGAAAATTATACTTAGAAATAACATTTAAATCCGAACCCGTATCCAATTTGAACACGTGTTTTAGCATGTTTTTAGATAAATAAAGAGTTTCATACCATTTAGAGTCTGATTCAACATCTGTAAAGATGGTAGACACGTAAAACAAGTCATCATCGTTATCTTCTTGCACCTGGTACACCTTACCCGATCTACGAGTAGGACACACTTTTTTATAATGGCCCCTATTACCACATAAAAAGCATTTAATATTTCTGGCTACGCATTGCATGCCACCATCACAATAAGCATCAGCACACGATGCGCAGAGACGAGCTTGATCCGCCAACACCGTACTCGAGGTGTGCGGCACTGTATACTGGCGCTGGCGCATGCCGCCCGCGCCGCTAGGTCCATCGCCCGCGCCGCTGGATCCGCTGCTGGATCCGCCGCCGGCTCCGCCGCCGCGCGGTGAGATGCGAGCGCCCGCTCCCGTACCGAACGGTCGCCGCACGCCGCGCGCCCGCGCGCCTCCGCCGCCACCTCGCCAAGCTCCACGATTCCTCCACACAACATCGACTGCCATCTTCTTCTCAGTTTTAACACCGTCGATATGCCGACCATTATCGCTGGACATTTCATTCGATTAACATATCCGCATGGCCTTTTCTAGTGTTAGTTCGTCTGTGCGTAACAATCTATCGCGAACCGCACTATCTGCAACACCACAAACAATACGATCGCACAGCAAGCCATCTTCTAATTGTTCGAATTTACACTGGCGGCTCAACAGTTTCAACGCCGTGACATACTCATCGATACTTTCTCCATTCTCCTGGTTCCTCGTGAAGAATTTAAATCTTACGATAGTAGTGTTTGTCTTCGTTCCAAAGTAATCGTTAAATTTTTCTATCAATTTATTAACATCCTCACGATCTTGCTCATTCTCAAACTTGAATGTAGAATATAAGTCGTAACCTTCCGCCCCAATTAAATTGATTAATAAACTGGCTTGTACGTCACTCTTTTCCTTGTGTACTCCCGACGCTTTTAAAAACACTTTGAATTGTTTCAACCATTTACGCCATGCTTCCGCGCGACTAGCTGGACCACCTTCCAAAGCTAATTCCGGCGGTGGGCGAGCGTGCTCCATTACTACAAATATGTAATTCACCCGTAAACAGTCTTAGCACGTAATTATAACGCAGATTAATAGCAATAAACACTGATTTTGTATTAATTCACGTGCACCGCTGTCACCATGAAGCAAACTACAAGATGGCTAGAAACAGACTGATTTATTTCCAAAATACCCACATACATATTAATAAAATATACAACAACAATGCTTTGGCTTTATCATTTTAAACCCTTATCTTCAAGGTTATTGGCAAAAAGGATATTTTTAATTGCACCTCTGTTTAAAAATTACGCAAATTTAAAACTCTCCTCTAATTTACTTATTGCATATCAGAAAAAATACTGTTGTACAATTAAACTACCTGTTCATCAAAACAAGTTATCATCCAGAAGCGACACGGGGCACTCCAAATACAGTTGGTTAGGTTAGATTCGAACTGTGACAATATGATCATTCAGTCCAGTTTTGCATAAACCACTGAATACTCAGTTTGATTTATTTAGTGTGCGTATTTAGTGTGAAATTCAGTATTTTTGGTTCTAGTTTTGATTTGTTGTGTTGGAATAGAGATAATTAAAGCTTTAAATACATGCCTTGGCAAAATAGGGTATGGTTTTCGCTTCATTTTATTGCCACATGAAATATTAAGTTTTATTAGCTGTCCCCCGCGTTCCCGGGATAAAAATAGCAGCCTATAAATACTCTGGGATAATGTGGCTTCCTATTGGTGAAAGAATTTTTAGAATCCAACTGGTAAAGTCCAGATTTTTGCTCTTTTTCAAAAACTCTTCAGCTTTATTATATTATGGAGGTGCAAGGTGGATGACACCTCCATTTAAAAGGGAAGATCTTCCGCCAGGCTGGAGCATCGTGCCTGGAGACCGCGGTCCAACTGTACATGTCGGAGATGTATATATGCAGATTCTCGAGAAATCTTCGTAAGCGCGATTCAGGATAAAGTGGCGCGACGCCATCTATCTTTCAGTGTGTGAACTATCTCAATATTACTGATAGATGGCTGATAGATGTCGCTGCAATAAAAAATAGTCTAGTAGATACCGAGAACGCTCAGGTTCAGCTAACACGCTTTGATGTTCCCAGGTGAGGATCTTCATGTGTGTGAATAGATTACAGGGTTGGTAAATCACGATTTTTTCAGTGGTAGTGACGTCGGATGCCGAGACGAAGGTCCCGAGTTCGAATCCTACAATGACCTTGAGCTTTCGGTGAAGGAAAACATCGTGAGGAAACCATAGCACGGTGGTAGGGTACTTTGTAGCACCCACCTGGCTGGCTTACCACCCTCAAGTTGAAAATCTGTCGCCAAACACTTTTCGGTATGTTCCGACAGCTGCACTTGAGAGCCAGTTCCTTCTAGGCTTTGTGTGCTTACCACCTTCGGCCGCATCATTTACCTTTACATTACCATGGTGAGATTGCGGTCAAACCTATAAACAATAAAAAAAAAACGATTATTCCCCCTGGTGTTGCAAGCGTTTAAAGGCTACGGTAACTGCTCACCATCAGACTTGCTGTAAGCTTTTTAGGTACCTAGTACAGTATAAAAAAAAACTTACCTAGATGTCACAGTTAAAATCTTAAAACAAAAAAAAGAGGCACAGATAGTTAAAAAAAACAAAATTTTTGTTTGTAGGTAATCAATATATTTTGTTCTTAATAATCAATGTAACTAATACAAAAAAAATAGAATAATTACACTTTTATACACATCGAAATCTCCAACAGTAGGTTGTACACTAGCCTACCTCCACCGACCCGCAGTGGGCACGCGTGGTGGAGTATTTGCCCATTTCCTTTCACCCTCATTTGTAAAAGGAGACCTGAGGGCCAACCACAATCTCTTAAAACAATATTATTATAAGCTCATTTGACTTTTGTCCGTCTTTGACATTCGGCGTCAAAATAGGACAAAAGACAAATAAGGTTATTTTAACCTTATTTGTCTTTTGTTGAGGCGGGGAATATGTTTTTTTTTAAATAACTAAATATTACAGTGATTCGCGACCGTATTGGTTCATTTGGAAAATAGTGCTATGAATGTTTTTTTTTATAATATGAGCTATATTTGAACGTTCCTCTAAAAACCGAAAAACTGAATTTTACTGAATGTACAAAAATTGTTTGAACCTTCGCTAATCACTGAAATATTTTGCCATATTGTTCTGTTAAGGTATTTATATCAATAAAAACTTGAAAGAAATCAAATTTCGCCAAGCACCTTTCGGTGTGTTCCGATAGCTACACTTGAGAGCCAGTTCCTTCTAGGCTTTGTGTGCTTACCACCTACGGCCACATCATCACTTACCATGGTGAGATTGCGGTCAAACACAGGCCTATGAACAGTAAAAAAAAAATTTAAAAATAAAAATCCCGCCTCATGCTGAGCAACCATAAAGAAAAACAGGTATAAAAATACTAAACTTAATCAAGAAAAAAATAAACAATAAAAACTAAGCAGTTAGAGCCAGAGGTAATCTACTGCTAATGTCTATAAGCGACGGTGACCGCTTAACATCAGGTGGACGCTCTGCCTGCTTGTCAGCCTTCTGACAAAGCAGTAAAAGTTCTTCATTAAATGAGTTTTCTTTTAGGTTTAAAAGGAGTTCCTGAAACATAATTGGGTGGCGCTGTCCGCTACAGATAACTTGGCCAACGACGGAAATAATCCGTTGTTGCCACATTGGCCAACAACGGATGATATCCGTCCTTTTTAATTTCAAATCGACAAAATCAAAAAAAGTATATATACATATATTTATTTTAGTAAGTATTAAATAATATTAATATCAATGAACATGATTAAATGCAACCAAATTTCAGAACAGCAAAACTTAATTTTCGTTGCTTTTAGATAACTGCCCGTTTTGTTTCGTCCGAAATTAATAAGAGCCGGCAACACTGGTATGATGGATAGAACTAGAAATGACAGTAAGAGTTATTTTCACAGTAAATAACGCCATCCATTGAGACGTAAAGAAAATAAAATTAAATACCTACAAGAAAACTCCTCATTATAAACTGAATCGGAATCTAGTGTAGAAAACACTTATGGTATAAGGACTTCTACATTTTGATCCGCATCTCCGCTTTGATCCATTAAATCTATATACTGTACATTATTACTTATACATTCATCTATTCCAATCACGTCAATAATTCTATGATCCATAACCATACTTTGACTTTCGACTACATTTTCATTCACTTGAACATTTACATTTTCTTCAATAACTTCTTCACTATGATCTATATAATCTACGTCTAAAGCTGATCTTCCTTTGTTAACTCCGTATGCCACTGGTACTGTTTCACGTGTCACTATAAATTCTTCATCATCATCTATTTCTTCACAATCATCTAAAAGTTGTACATTTTTTTATTACACAACCTTGCCCTCAGTGTTTCTTTCAGGTACTATTCCGGGGGGGCCCCGGAGTAGCCTTACTGCCCCCCCGGGGCGTTTGGAACTTATACTCTATTTCACATAGGATGAGTCGTCAAGGTCAAGGGTTTTTTACCAATATCTAGTGAAATGCCATTTGATTACTCTGAAATAGTACTCACAATATTTCATGAAACCTCGATCTATCATAGTATTCCTTTATTATATCGAAATGAACATTTATTGAGAAATCTAATAAAATACCATGTGTCACCGAACTCATGCTATTTGAAATCTACTATAATTAATATCAATAGGCCGCTCGCTCACTTTCAACAACAAATTTACGTATATTCGCAACGAATATCCCTACAATTTGGCAAATTATTTAAACCTGGTATCATTTTAGAGCTGGAAACCCTTTATTGACTTGACGTGGCACTCAATCAGCACTCAAACACTTTCGAGAATATCGCCATCCCTTTTCCTCTAACGCTATCCCATAAGGCTCTCCCACCCTACTCCGCCCCCCCAGATCTTTTAACCGCCCCCCTGGAGAATTTTGCCTGAAAGAAACACTGTTTGACCTAATGGTATTATAATAAAGATAAGCTATCTTAATACTGAGCTGCGTTCAATTATTGTTCAATAAGGTGAATGCGATAGATAATACAGAACGTATGGCTACAGAAAGAGATAGCTATAATGTAGCCGCTAAGCCAAATTACGTCAATTGTCTGAATTTGTCTGCAACAATTAGCGCGCGCTAGTGCGGTATCTACCCTAAAATGAGATTATCAATTCGACACGTATGAATGTAATATTATTGGAACTGCAATATATTCACATAATGATAATCTATTAGGGCTTCCAAACAAATATACAATACTTCAGATTGTGACCATTCTTTTTTTATTGGCTTATATTTACCTCAACCTAGGGAACAGTGCAAGTTTCATCGAAATCTGTTCAGTAGTTTTCAAGATATGGAATAATAAGTGTGACGGCCTGGCTTATTGATACGAGCTACGGGTGTGGTGTCAAAGGGAAAAAAACATCTCAAAATCTTGGTCAAATTCGAGTGAATGTAAGAAAAACTATAAATTAAAAAATAATAAAGTAATTAAAAAAAATTAAACGAATCATTTTGACTTCAAATGATTAGTTATTTCATGATTTTTAGTGTATTATGAAGTAGATTTAATTAATTTAAATTACTTTATTTTTATTTTTTTAATATCGTTGGCTTATACCACTATGTGACTATGGCAAAGTATAATAGATAGTATCGAATAGAAGGCTGTGTCTATAAAATCTGTATTTAGTTACCGCTTTACAAATAACACCTATTAAAATGTGAAAAATAAATGGCGGATTGAATCTCATATTTTAATCCAACTGTATCTCATTAATCGCTGTATATTTCAGCAATGTGATTGTATTGCGATATGAGACAGTTGTTGTACAACATTGTGGAGCTGATATTTCTGTTTATTAGATGATACTTACCAATAATTTCTTCACAAGGTTGATCTTCACATACTTGATATATTACTAGCTCTTGGTCTATATCATCTGCAACATTTTCATCTAGAACAATGAATTAACATTTTAATTTTCAAAATCCTATCTATATGAGGTCCTTCTAAAGTCTTGGCGTATATTTTGGGGATGAATGTATAGGTATAATACATAGCTGATGGTTCAAGAGAAAAAAAAAGAAGGACCTTATACAGGTCGTTGTTTTGGTCAGCGACGAGCGACTCAGGGTCGATAATACAAATGAGACTGGTGATAAAAAAAATACAAAAAAATACTTAATTTTTTTAAATAATAAAAATAAAAACATTAAAAAAAATTGTACTTCCGCTCCTGGGTCGCTTTTCGCCGACCAAAAAAACACCCTGTATGTATGTATAATCTTTTCAATTAATTTTCAGTTTACACTGTCGGGTTTTTTGTTTCTTTTAATAATTCAATATTTAAATTACAATAAGGTGGGGAACCCCCCAAAATACCTCAGAGTCTGAAGACAAAGGTCTTCAATCAGTGCATGTTACCAGTGATGACATACGGGACAGAGACGTGGTCTTTTACTGCTGGCCGCATAAATAAGCTCAAAGTCACACAGCGAGCTATGGGACGAGCTATGCTCGGAATATCTCTACGTGACAGGGTCCGAAATTAGGACATTCGTATTAGAACGAAAACGACCGACATAGCTCGTAGAGTTAGTAAGCTGAAGTGGCAATGGGCAGGCCACATCGCTCGAAGAGCCGATAACCGCTGGGGAAGAAAGGTTCTCGAGTGGCGACCACGTATTGGAAAGCGCCGAGCGGGACGACCTCCCACTGCGGTGGACCGACGACCTGGTCAGAGTCGCTGGGCACCGCTGGATGCAAGCGGCCCAGAACCGTTCGAAGTGGAAATCAATGGGGGAGGCCTATGTTCAGCAGTGGACATCGAATGGGCTGATATGATGGGGAACCCCCCAAATGTTATTTTAGTCTACCAAATTAAAAATCAGAGTAAATTAATAAAATAATAATAAACTTACTGACTCCATGTTTCCCTTTCAATTTGAATATATGATGTTTCAACAGTACATTATTAAAGAATTCCTCTCCGCAATTGCATCTATGTATTTTCTTGCTTTCCTCCTCAATACAATGATCTTTTAAGATATGATCTTTAAAAAATCTTTGTTCCGTACAAATTTCTCTGCACATCACACAAATCTTCACATTCTTTGGTATCCGTAGACCTTTTAAACCCGAAATATCTATATCATACTTCCATGCTACAGTGTAACGGCTTGCATAGTAATCTTTAACGTCAAAATTAGTTAAACTACAGTTTTCAGTATCTTTAGTTCTATGGGTAGACGTATGCTTATAAAAAGTGCTACTAAATCTCGTTTGGTACCCGCAAACATCACATTTGTAGTAAAACGGATGAATTTTTAAATGTTCTTGAAGTTCAGATTTATTTTCACAACTTTGCAGGCAAATTTGACACGTAGATATACTTGGTATCTTATGGTACAAGAAGTGACTCCAAACATTTTGTAGTTTCAAAATTTTTGAGCATACAGGACACTCTATTCTTGCTTTTGATTTCCGGGATTTCGGTGAGTGTGCATGAGTTATGTGTACGGATAATAATCTTTTATTGAAAAATATGTTGTTACAGTATTCACAGATGAATATTTCACGTTCTATCCGTGTTGCGGTTGGTGAACTTAGGAAATGTACAGATTTTATGTGACGCAGTACTGCTGCGGCATCTGTGAACTGTCTTACGCATATCTGTAAGTAAATACAAGATATATTAAATTTGTTAAGTATTCAATATAGGTTATGGTAATGAAAAAAACTGTTTTATTTTAATATAGGGCAATAATAGTTTAATATATTTTTTTATACAGGTTGTTTTTTTGGTCAGCGACAAGCGACCCAGGAGCGGTAGTACAAAAATACATTTTCCAAAAATGGACTTAATTCCATTAAATACTGTAAATGCGTTGAGAAATACCTTATTCAATTTGAAATAAAATTACCGCAAAATATGGTCACTAGCCACGTGCACTGACTAGAGCTAGGCGCAAGCCGCCATCGCCCCACCCCTTTACCCCCTCGCACTCCCGCAGAGTATTACGTCTATATTTTAGCTTATAACATGATTTTCAAAATAATATTATCTTTATTATTATAAAAATAAAGTATTTTTTTATATATTTTTTAGCACCAGTATCAGTAGTATTATTGACCCTGAGTCGCTCGTCGCTGACCAAAACAACAACCTGTATAAAAAAATGCTCTCTAATTCAAAAATGAATATCGTGTTGATTAGTTACATTAATAAAGTAGGTCATTTATTTAGCTTTCAGGTTTTGTAGAATTGTGTATTAAGAAACAAATAGGTACTTTTTTAATATTAATTTTTAAATATGAAAGGTGTCAAATCACTACTGATCCAGTTGTGGCCACTAAGTTTCCAGCTAGGGGAATTCATTGACTGTCAAAATAACATCAAAATCAAATTCCTAGACATTTGTTTAGTATGCTTCAATAAGAATCCACGCAACAAATAAAAATTTGAGCAAGATATTTATCGATTAATTACCAAGGGTGACCCTTGGTAATTAATCTTGGTAATGGTTTCTTTTAAGAAATTAACAGAAATGATTATTTTTGCTTTTACAGTGTCACAAAAAAAATCCTATACACTTACGGCGCCACTGCAATTGCTTGTCAAAAGCTTGTTATCAAAGATTTTATTTACTATAGACAATAAACGATCTTAGGCTTCAACACATTATTTATTGACTTTCAAAATTGCAAGTGGCCAAAACCGGGGCTCCTGCCCTATATATTTATGGGCCAAGGTGATAATAAAGAATTATTAATATATTATTTTAACATTTTTAAATATCGATATTTATAAAAAAAAGCAATACATATATTTTAAAGTATAAAAACAGATCGCCACCAGCATCTGGAACAGGGTCATAGGTACCATGGTCAAGGCTCCAGAGGTAAATATTAACCTGTATAGCGATCAACACGCCACCGCAATCACGGCTTAAGTGTGCTATTAGCATGTCATTAAGTTACCACTCCATAGAGATTTTAACGCTATATTTCCTTTGCTGGTTCAGTGTTGCAAACAGTCGCTGCTTGATAAAGACCTCTTAATCATACCACTTTCTAAACTTCTACTGGTCTTGTCGAGAGCTTATTTATTTATTTATTTATTTATAGACGAGCAGCTTGTAAGCTGATGTGTCTATTTCACACAGCGTTGAAAGTCACTCCATACTTATACATAGTCCGTGCTTAACTACTTTCAGTACTTATCATTGACACTACTGCTAAGCATAGGTGCTATCTCTATTCAGTGAAAGAAATATCCACTCGAAATAAAGACTACAAGAGGCGGCTCCAAATCATCCTAATCAACTGGCAGTCCAATCAACAAATCCCATCCCATTTAATTGCTTAAAAAGGAAACCTATATAAGCTAAGCTTAGCAATATAATAAACTGGATGGCTCTCAATGGAGGCCACTAGTCACGACGATGACTTACATAAAAGGGGTTAGAACCTTTGTGGCATAGCTAGTCGCCGCCATTTTAGTTTTTTTTCAATGTCGCGGCGCACGATGAAACTGGTATATATGGGTAGAGGACACTTATACAAACAAAAAATGTTAATCAATATAGTGGCCTAAAGTGTCACGTTTCCGAGATATTTGGAGGTAAAGATCGCCATATGAGAATTATGACAATCATTAAAAATTAACTTATTACGTGTTTATATGCATTCAATTTAGGGTTTCGTTTTTCCCGACATTTTTCCGTTCCCGGAACCCGGGAATGAAAAAAAATATTTCCCGGGAAAAGTTGTTTTGTTATTTTTACCTATCAAAAGTCAATTAAAACACGTAGTTTAAATCAATTCGTTATTTATTTGTCTCAAAAGAAGTAAAAAAAAATCACATGTATTCTACCTACATTTGATTTTACGATGCAATATGATGTGATATTTTAAATCTCACACCTACGGTTGGGTTTCTTCCCGGGAATAACCCCAACTTCGAGTAAATTTCCAATTTGGTGGGAAAAAACCCGGGAATTTTCCCATTGGCTGGGAAAATACTCAAATGGTCACATTTAGTAGATTTTGCGTTTATAGCGAGAGAGACCTTTACCAAATCGTTTGAATAACATTTAACAAGATTTCTATGAGGGTCATACAAATATCATACAATAAAAAAAAAAATGTGACGAAGAAGTGCATTGTTGTTAAAAAAGGGACGTTTTGGGGTGTTTTGGGGTTTTGGGGTCGTAGAGGACAGGCGGCGGCCCCACACAATTCCCACGCCGCCCGGCTTGGTGGTAGTACACACGGCAACACATCAAGCTATACATTTCCAGTATAAGCTGATCTCGCATTGTATAGGATTTCCGTACAATGAGAGGTCAGCTTATATTGGAAATGTATAGCTTGATCTGTAGCCGTGTGTACATACTCATCCGACTGGCTAGAGATCACCTTTGTGAGTGAATCTGTCTGGAAGCAGTTCGCTTTGTTTCGATAGGGTTCACGAGAGCCAGCCCCCCTACATCCGAAGTGTGCGGCATGTATGATGGTGGGGTCTAGCGATGCGATTTGGGCGATCTCTGATTTGTGTGGCGTGTTGGGTTGACATGGGGGTCCCCTGACCCCTGAACCTGAGAGACCTGGTGAAACGGCTGTCCGCTGACCGCCCGCCGGCTAGTAGGGGACCCAATTTTGCAATATCAGGGGTCAGTCAGTCCACAGTAATATCAACGCCGTCCTTCAAAATCTTGAGAGAGATATAGATAACCTGCCCGAGCGATATATCGTATCATCTTATCTAGTGTGCATGTTCATCCGGAAGGGCATCTGTTGTCGACGTCTGAATAACCTAAAAGACAGAGACCTGTCTACTCTCTGGCTGCGCGTGGACTACGGTAAGTCTCATCGCGGCGACACTGAGACAACTCGCTTCTTTGAACGCGTCCAAGAAGCGACTGATACTGTGCTGGAACGGTGCCCCATAACCGGGTGATAGTCCTCGGAGACTTTAACGCCCACCATAGCGAGTTCAGTTCTTCGCGGACTTACCACGCTGGGAAAACCGTTTATGACTTTGCTTTCATTACGACTACGCAAGCACTACCCTTATTGATTGCCACTGGATAACTCGCGTGTCACGATAAATAACGTGTGAAACCACAGCGCAGAATGGTAGTACCAGCGAAGAAGAGTTTGTAGCGATTGAATTTATTGGAAAAGTGGATTGAGGTCAAAGATGTAAATATAATTTTTGAATTACAGGTCGAAGAGAAAACCTTTTGGGGATGCAACTTCATGTGGTCTTGAGTATCAAAAGTGAACCCGGTACCTTGGTGGAAGGCCATATGCGGTAGTTCTAGTACATGCAAAGTCCTTTCTCTCTGACTCCTACTTTCCAGGATATGTTCTTGGAGATCAACGTGATCGTGATCTTCTGGGGTACTGGGGTATGGCTTTATCAACCAAAATTCTTTAATTTCGGCAGTTCTATTAAGTCAAAATCAGAAACTACTGCTACAAAAGTATAAGAATCCTCTTTAGAGTTAAGTGGTACTTCATACCATTAATCGGAGCAGTTTCTGCAACAGCAAAGAACAACGTCCGGTTGTGGGTGGACTACTCATTTCACCTTCGGATGGATCTGCCAAGTACCGATGAATGACTTATCGGCAATGAGGAGTTGGTGAAGGCAAGGTCATAAGACTAACTCATTAGCGAAAGGTTGCTATATAATGAATACTGTAACCGTTTTTATCGAACCGCAGGGCATTGGGGTTGGGAGAATCCACACATTATATTTCCGGCATAACCAGAGTGAGCGTCTGGAGCGGCCAGGTTATGCCGGGCTTGTACCCAAAACGCCACAATGGTTGTCATCTGCAGTAATCTGCACTGTAGAGGGGGTGGGCTCTCGTGCAGAACGAGCACGCGTGCACACGCACGACGCTTACGTAGCCCGTCCCGAGTCCCGGGGGAACTGTGACAGAGGAACCCCTGAGGTCCGCGTGGGTCCGCGCGTAGGTAATGTAGGTACGTACAACAGCGAGTATGGTTGAAATAACAATCAAAAGCATCAACTAATATTTTTTTTTAGGTACAAAAAGCCATTTGAGTATTTTCCCGCCGTTCGGGAATATTCCCGTATTTTTCCATTCTTTCCCGTATTTTTCTTTTCTTCCCATATTTTTTCTTTCCCTGCCCATCCCTACTCACATCCCTTCGTGTGCCCAATAAGCTAAAAAAAAGGAGCGAAAGTATAAATTATCATAATGAAAGCGCATTACGTGTTTTACTTGACTTTTAATGAGTAAAAATTACTTATTTTTTATAATTTCTTTTCACAAAAGAGGATTTGTTGAATATTTTTTAAATAAAAATCCGCATTATCTCCGAAAATATACATTTTTTTAATCCAATTGAATGTCACTTTTATTTTCTCTAAAACTTGCAGTTCAGAACACACAAATGGCTACTAGAAAAAAAATCGGCCCAGTGCGAAACGACCCGCTGGCACGGGACCCTAAAATCACCTGTAGATAACGTGTTTTACAAATAACATTAACAAAAATTATTATATTTTTCTAAATGTGTATCTTAGGAGAAATTGAAATTTTTCAAAAAAAAAAAACTCTGATTCTTTGTCTCTGAAAATACTATAATTTATATGTAACTATATTTTTTTAATAAATTTGAATGTCACTTATTTTCATCAAAAATCTGTTCATGGTTCCTTTCAGCTTTTATCTGTAGTTCAGAAAATTTTGGTCGCGAATGTTACGGATACAGAAAATATACGTTCGATTTCGGTGGACATTTGTACTATGATTTTATGTAACAGTTTTGTGTATCAAAGGTGTTTCGTTAATTTTGATCAAGATTTACAGGTGTTTTAAGCATTCCATCTAATAAAGAAATTCCCGGGAATTCCCGGGAAACCGCAAAAAAAATCCCGACTTCGGGAACGACGTATTTCCCGATTCCCGGGACCCGGGAACGAAACCCTAATTCAATTGTATTCAAATAATAGTTCCCAGGTTGATTTATAAATTTTTTAGAAGAGAGTTAAACTAGGAGCACGAAATACGATATTTTTAATTACTTACCTACTAAACAGCATCGTAATATTCGCTATGAACCACAATATTGTCAAAGTAGCTCGGATCGTGACTTGTTTTCCATCTTGTCATTACTATACAAACAAAAATGACAATACTTGTCCTAAAATCTCATGTTACCAAGTTAATTGGAACTAAAGATCGCTAAGCAATGCTCTCTGGGCGCGAATTGAAATAGCGACGTAATAGTACATAATGATACATGTTTGCAAAGTTGGTTATTAATACTCGAGGCGTATGAAGCGCGTGAGCCATAGGCGAACGCAATAAGTGAGCCGAGAGTATAATAATCAATGCACACGCGTGTCATACGACGTTTTTCAACACACTTGCGAGGAAAAAACAGACTTGTATTTTTTAAGTAGATTTTTTGATAATAATCAAATCTACACAATGAGAACGTTTACAAATATGGCACACAAGGTTTTTTTTTGAGCTGTCAAACTATCTTACCCGTTTAAATTAAGATTGCTTGGTCTACACATATCACTTGCAGTGAGGTACAAACTTATCATAATCGGGATTATACCTTCATAAAACTGTGCGGTAATGTAAAGTAAAAAGTACAAATGGGTAATAGCTGCATTAAGATACTAAAAGTGGTGCAATAAATATTACTTTACGAGCGAGTGTGTTGAAAATAAATGAAAAAAACCCGGTCCCTCGGCCGGCCCGACCCGACCTAATAAAACTTCCACCTAAATGAAAGTCCCGTCTTCGTCGCAGACTGCTCACGTGCACACAATGCCCAAAAAGGGCGATAGATCAGACCCGATGAATTACAGTCCTATTGCCATCACCTCCCATTCTCTCCAATGTCATGGAGCGAGTGATCAACACGCAGCTCTTGAGATACCTAGAGGATCACGATTTGTTAAGGCGGCCCTCTGTGGCCGGCGCAACTTCAACGCAAGCATAGTCTAAAAGCTTTTTGTTTCATCCAACGTAATGTTTGACTGCGAAAAAAGAGAGACAGCATCAGAGCCGTCGGTTATCAGTCGGTAAATTCCGCTGATCACTCGCGGCCGCTTCGCTAGGTCGTCATTCATGATTTCGCATTCATAAAACTTGTTCCAGGAGTATACTTCTTGTGAAAAAATCTTACAAGTTTGTGAAAAAAAAGTTAGTTATTTAGAATCTCCAATACATTTGCAAGCCTGGTATCTAAATGTTTTCTTTATTTTTATAATTTATAGGTACATTAGATATGGCCAAAGTTCAGGCAAAAACGCTGTTTTTCGGAGGCTTTTCCTGAATTTGTTTCACACTTTTTTTAAATTACGCCTAGATACACGGCTAGATATAGTGCACAAGATACTAATTTGTTCAAAACATCTAACAAAAAATGTTTAACAACGCCATAATAAGTACAGAGGTTTTGTATGAAAAGTATGACGAATTGAGTCCTCTTAAGTGACCGACAATATGGCTTCCACCATAGTCCCTTGGCTGGTACCTTCTAGTGTATCTCTATGTGATGTGTCTATGTATACACTATACACTAGAAGTTCACCAGCCGAGTGGTCACTCGCCATCGAGAGTCAAGGTGGCGAAGGCGTTCGATTGGGTCTGGCACTGGGGTCTTCTAACGAAGTTACCAGCATATGGGTTTCCCGAGGGACTATGCAAATGGATCGCCAATGTTTTGTCCAGCAGATGCATACGAGCTGAGACATAAATGCTGGCTACCCGCAAGGGTCTGTACTGTCCCAAACACTGTTCCTGCTGCATATCAATGAAATGCTGTCTACTGACGGCATTCATTGTACAGAGGACGCTCATTGCAAATATTCCTCGTTTCGTGGTGGAGGAAAGCCGCGAACGGCTTGTATCTGAAATCGAGAGCACACTAATTAGTGTCTCCGATTACGGTCGACTAAACCTAGTCCATTTCAACCCCACTAAGACTCAAGTCTGCGCGTTCACCGCTAAGAAAACCCCATTTGCTGTGACTTCACAATTCCAGAACACGAACATCAGTGAAAGCATCTGGATCCTCGACATCGACATTTCTAACGTCGTCAATAGGCCGTCTAGAAGACAAGGTTAAGCTAGCATCCAAAAAACTCGAAGTGCTCAATAGAGCGACGCAGTACTTCACATCGGGGCAAAGGCTGCAACTTTACAAGTCGCAAGTCCGGCCTTATATGGAGTACTGCTCTTTCCTGGATACCAGTTTGGGCCTTTAGACTCGGTTCAGCGTGCTATTAGAATTGTCGACAAACCCGAGCTCACAAGCGGCTTAGGGCCCCACAATCTGAGGAGAGATTTTGCCTCCTTATGTGTGTTCTACCGCTTGTACAACGGACAGTGTTTTGTATAATTGTTTAACCTGATGCCCACGGCTACCTTCTACCATCGCAAGTCTCGCCATTGACGGGGAGTCCATCCTGACACATTGGAACCAAAATAGTTCCGAACTATGCGGTCTCAAAGGAGCTTTCTTCCGCGGACGCTTAGACTATGGAATGAGCTCCCGCCGTGGTTTTCCCAACGGAGTACAGCGTGGGGTTCCTTAAAAAAGGTGTGAAGAGATTTCTGTAGGGTCGGCAACGCGCGAGTGATACCCCTGGTGTTGCAAGCGTTCATAGGCTACGGTAACCGCTTATAATCAGGCGGGCCGTATATATGTTTGTTTGCTACCTAAGTAGTTTAAAAAAAATCCTTTTTTTTTAATGTTTGGGGTCACGGCTTGTTTCTATTATGTGTATTAATTTATTTTTAAAACCGTGATGCAATATTATTTGACCACAGTTTATTGCTTTTAAAAAAGAACATAAATTGTACTTAATCAACTTTAAACTATTGTCATTCTTCTCATATTATTTATACATCGATATTCCAAAATCTCGGAAACATTATATTTTAAGACAAGTATTGTCATTTTTGTTTAATAACGGAGACATGGAAAACAAGTTAACCACTACGATCCGAGCTACTTCACAACATTGTGTTTCATTGCGATGCGGTTTAGTAAGTAACCAATTAATGAACATTGTTTTTTCGAGTTTTTTGTCTTGCTATATTCTAATAAAAAGTTAAATCAACCTGGGAACTATTATCTGAACACAATATAATGCATATAAACACGTAATAAGTTCATTTTTAATTAATGTCGTTATTCTCATATGGCGATCTTTACCTCGAAATATCTCGGAAACGTGACACTTTAGGTGACCATATTGGGTAACATTTTTTGTTTGTATAAGTGTCCTCTACCCAAATATACCACTTACACCGTGCGCCGCCACATTGAAAAAAAATCAAAATGGCGGCGGGTGGCTATGCCAGCTCCCATACAAAAATGTTCGTACCCCTTTGCTCATAGTCTGATCACAGATAGACTGGTTAAAAAAAAAACTATTAATAGTGACTGTACAAGAGTTATGCGCCAGGGGTATGTGCATGCTACCATAAAATGAACAGCGAAATGATAGTTTGAAATAAATACGTATAATGAATGCCAATTTCTCATTTTTTTAAAAATTATTTTTCAAACAGTATATCAACTAAACTATGGCCTTCCTAATACACTAAAGGTAAGGTAAACGCACACTTAAATGAGATCAACGCGCCAATCGCATCTAACGATATGAATTTTAGAATTCTGTATATGAAATCTTATGAAAGCTCGCACACTCGCTCGCATCGAATCGTCCGAATCTGGAGATTTCCAATACAAATTCTTAAATTTGTTTCATTTGAAGCGTTCGGCTCCGATAAGTGTGCGTTCACCTTTAACAGCCCATATACATACATGTGTCTGAAAGAGACAAACAGTGTGGCAAGGAGACCCTCTTGTCAGATATCGACTTCTTAGCGTGGCCCAATTGTAGTGTATGATATTATCATATCTATGAATGCATTTATATGCAAACTGCTCACGATTCGCACAAGGTACAGTAGTACCCAATTAATATGGCTTACCTGCGCAGAAGATACATTTTCAAAGCGCGGGAAACGCTATTGGTCGGCAGCTGCCGCCATGTTAGCGCGCGTCGTGCGGAGGGGCGTGACTTGTGAGTGAGACGGAACTAACAGCTGCAGTGTATTATGAACCTTATAGTAGTGATCTAAGGTTGATTGTAAGCATTCTTTCGTTAAGCTTCGGGGCCATACTTTCTTTTCTGTGCGAACGAAGATTTACGACGCGCCATATCAGTTGGGTAATACTGTAATGTTGTTAATCCTATCACTCTTCATATTCTTACTCTATGGGTGCTCCTAACATTACCATCCTATATTTTTAAGCCGGGAAGGCAAAAAATATGCGAGTAAAAAGCGCGGGTCGATTATAAAACAATATAATTAATAATTACCTTGCAAAAATGGTTCTCTTTGTCACTCATCAATTCAATAAGATTTTCTAAATGAACCTCTTTTCTATGTATTTCTACATCGGTTTCATTCTGCCATTTACTGTCTTTGCAAAGATCGCAAGAATATGATTTCAGTGGTTTGTCATTCCTTTTCCCTTCGATTGGTGATCTCATTGTGTCTGAACTGTAACGGAACATTGTTATGGCTGCTTTATACTCTTTTTGAGAAGTGGAAACAGATTTATTCACTAAATATTAGATATTTTAATACAAAATAGAAAATTGGATGACGCTTTTTTGACGCAAGCACAGATCAAACGAAAATGACATATCTAGTGATGTGACGTAATGGATTGGAGTGATAGGAATTTTTAGTCGATGTTCATAGTTCCAGCGAGTTATGTTACTAATATTTTAATTTAAATGTCTTTTATTAGTTTATAATAATATAATATAGTCTCGCCTCAATTACACAATATAAATATATTGCTTGACTATCGCTGCCGCTTTACCGTTGTGATTTTTGTGATTCGAGGTCGAGTTAGCGAGTTCGCCAAATAAATAAATACATATTCCTAGAACACTTACAGGACCAAGTGCTACTTGAGTAATTATTATATCGCCCAGTTTGTGTGGGTGCTGACATTTAAAAAAATAACAAAGTGTATGACAGATTGTATATTTTTAAAAAATGGATATAATTTGTTGTACTTAGCTGAATGTAGAAACTTAATTGGCTTATGAGTTAAACATTGTTATTTTAACTTTATGTATTATTGCAGCTGTTTGTTTCTCAATAAATATAAAAATAAAAATAAAATGACACTGACAGATCTTATGGCGGGTAAAGGGATCCATTCACAGACCTACATGCTGGACGCCACGCCGCCCGCGCCGCTGAAAATCATTAGGTTGCAATCGGTTTCAATTTGAAACCACCTCAAGTTCTCCATTTCACCCGCGTTTCCGGGATATAATGTAGTAGAATGTTTATGATCGGATCAGTAGTTCCGGAGATTATCTCCTACGTCCAAACTTACAAACTACCTGTTTCTTACTAATACATAATAAAATCCTATACCTATTATAACTAGCTAACATAAGTACGTGATTGAAGTCACTGTATTGAAATGAGTAATTTTTGCTGAGTTTATTACCGACTCTTCTTAGAAAAATCAACCTTCCGAACTGGTATTAGAGTAAGACTTTTCATAAGTGCTTGCGAAGGTTTATTTGAATGAATGATTTTGAATTAGAAGTTGAACTAACTATGAAAGTAGGTATTATAAACGCGCGAAAGTTTGTAAGGATATTTGTTAGTTTTTCGCGCAAAGACTATTTGGATATTTGACATACATCGGCGGGATCTAGTTTATAATATTGGAGTCTTTTTTCACTAACTAATTCGACCATAGAGTAAGAATATTATTAGAGTGATAGCGTTAACAACATTACCTTGTGCAAAGCGTGAGCAATTTGCGTATAGATGCATTCACAGATATATCGTACACCAGTTGATTTACAGACAGACAAAAATACAATATGAGTTCATTGTAGTTTGTTCTCAGTAAAAGAATCGATAAAAATCGAGAAATTGGTATTCCTTATTTTCAATCGTTCAAACTATGAACGCGCAGTTAGTTTCAAGGCATCATGCACATACTCGGCACATATTCTAGTACAGTCGCTCTATTCATATTCCAACACTTTGCGTTCGACCTGCATAGCTTTGCATTTATTTTATGGGATAATAAAAATCGAATATCCAAACACACACAATTTATTAAAGAAGCACATAAACACAAAATAATTTTACTTCTCAGCAGAATCATCGCACCCTTTTTCTTTTTTAGCAGAGTATTCTTGTTTACTATTAGAAGATTCATTTTTAAAATTAGAAGATTTTTCTTTATCATCCGAAGATTCTGTTTTAGTATTAGTATGTTCTTTTTCACTACCAGAACTTTCATTTTTATTATCAGAATTTTCTTCTTTAACAAAAGTATTTTCGGTTTCGTCTTGTTTTTGTTTCTTTTTACCTCCACTACCATGATTATTATTACCATCATCCAAATATTGATTTATAATAACATTGGTTTGTTGATCATTTTTATTTTGGCTGTTTGAGCTTGTGTTGTCTGTATTGGTATTCTGTTCGCTGTTTGAATTTGTATTTTTGTTTTGACTATCATTATGATTACTGTTTTTACTGTCGTTACTATTTTTGTTATCATTTTTATTCTCGTTACTATTTTTGTTATCATTATTGTTTTTATTGGCGTTACTATTTTTGTTATCATTATCGTTTTTATTATTGTTATCATTTTTGTTTTTATTATTGGTATTATTATCGTTATTATTATCGTTATTATTATCATTATCATCCTCTTCACCTTCTCCTGAGCTACAAATTATGGCATTATTGAAATCATCTTGGCTGCAATCTTCTATTTCCTTCTTGATGACTTTGCCACACGATGAGACGTCTGAAAAAAATATATAAATAGATGTAGGATTTTGAATGAATAGATTTTCTCGATAAACGCTACAAATTTAAGAACTTCAAAACTAAACTGTGTAAAAGGCGCGAACATTGAGAGCGGCTAAGAACGTGTCTATCTGGGAGGTATACTGGACGACTCTGGAATGTTTCACTTGCGCGGGCGTTTTGCGGCAGTGCAGTAGGAAGGTATCGAAAATTCTTGCGAATCTATTATTATTATACATCTATGATTGGTATTAGTGCCTACCTGCTTAGATGGGTAGTACAAAACAAAATACCCTACCACCGTCTTTGCGATATGTGTCTTCATCGGAAAATTAAGCTACATTGCTCAGCTACTGAGATATCACTGCCATATTTTTATGGTAATGATAAGTTTACGAGTACTTATATAAAATCGCCATCCATTTTTAACCGACTTCAAAAAAAGGTTTCTCAATTCGACCGTGCCTATATTTTTTTTTGTGTGTTCGCGGGTAACTTCGTCGTTAAGAACCGATTTTGATGGTTATTTTTTGTTGGAAAAGAGATATCCCAAGGGTGGTACCGTGATAAGGAAACCAGGATCTGATGATGGTATCCCAGAGAAATCGAGGGGAACCTTCGAAATCAGTGTCAGATTAGAGTTATTTCATACTTTTTAGTTTATTTTGAAGGCGGTTTAATTTTTTTGTTATTGATGTCACACAACACAATTTATTATTACTTTTCCACCTTCTATTATTTTGCTTTTTTACTGTTTTATCTGTATATACACCGCGTGACTTTATATTCGTCTTATTATTTAAAAAAAACTTTTTTTTTAACATTTGTATCATTAAAAAGAGTCAAGTATTATTCATTATGACGCATGACGTAGTTTTACCTTAACCCTGTTACGAGCGCAGTGTACTCGACTCTTGCTCTGGGTTGGTATTTTCTACCATTTTATTCGTAAACTTTTATTTATCAACTCGATTTGTGATAATTCAAATTTTTTTTTTAATACAAAAATTATCTAAAAAAAAATTTTTCTTCATGATTAGTACCTTTTCATTGGGTACATTAAGAAAGCTGCGTTTCTAAGACGAATAAAAAGTCACGGTGTATGTTATTGGTGAAGTAATTGTGTTGTGTCACCTCAAAATAAATGTATTTTCTTTCTACCTTCTTTTCTTTTCTAAAAGCCAGACGATTTAGGTTTATTTAATACTTTTTGTCTGCGCCTGTGCCTGCAAAATCTATTATAGCAATGTCAATTTTCTGTATTACTGCCAATCGCTGTCATCAGGTGTCATTCACTTAATCTTACTTACTTCACATACATACGTCACGTTCTTACTTTAAAAAGCGAAATAAATTGTAAAAACAAGATTAAAAGCCAATATAATCAGACTACTTTGTTTCATTTATGTCCAAGAAGATACACTTTTTGGTGCAGGGCTTTTTAAAGCGTGTTTTTGTTTTTTTTTAACTCTAACTACAGAGTAGCAATGAGCGAGTGATACCTTGGGCCAAGGTGAATCGTATGCTTATTTGCTAGTAGTATAACAAAATATATTACCAGGATACCCATATTCCTTGATGCTTCCACCGCAGTATTTGGTCATACCTTAAAAAAAAGAATATTTTAAATAGGAGAGATATATAACACGTCGGTTAACTAAATCTGGCACATTCAACACATTTACACGTTCCGCTTGTGTAGTGTCTGTGAATAAGCGCGCGGCGTCACCTCGCACTGCATGCGCATCAACACTGTTCGTCTCTCTCGCACGCGGTCATGCTTATGAGTATGAAGGAGATAGTTATTTCACTTTGTTTGAAATTTATTCTGCTAATTACCACCACTGACAATGTGCTCTGATGGGCTAAGTCAAGGACACACTAACATTAACCAGTGATTGGTCGATACTGTTATTATTAATCAGTGCAACATCACTGGTTAAGGAGTTCGAGTGAGCATCAAGTAGGGTCACCGCTCACTGTAACAGCACGGCTACGCTTCAGCATTTACCTTGTCATACAAGTGAGGCCTTTAAATCGTATGCTTTATAGTACATTTTATAAAGACTAGATAAAATAGTTGACCCCTCGCGGCGCACGCGCTCGCCGCTCCAAGCCACTAGTCCTGCTGACCACACGCTTCCAGCGAGCGGTCCGCTCCCTTGCTGCGTGACGCCAGCAAGCGGTATCTTGCTTGGCGCCGCGCCATCAATGTGCCCGGCACCGGGCAAGGTGCCGCGCGCGAGCTGCCACCTCGCAGGCGACGCGCTGGCAGCTAGTGGTTGGATTGAGTTGAGGCGGTGCCGGCCCGTTGCTGAATGGTGCGATGCTGACATAGTGAGCGATGACCATTACTCACACATACGTAGGAAATATTTTGCTTCACTTTCATGGCGACGCTCCATCCAGATTGTTACGTACGTTTAGCTAAATTAAAAAATGAAGTAATTCTTACCATCAACGACATAATCTCCGACTGAAAAGAAAAATAAATTGTTTTAAAGGTTGCTGAACTGTGACAGTGAAGACAGACAGGTATACCTGACTGCTTTTTCACTAGTCGTTCCTATGGAGAAACATTTGCTTGCTGTCTGTTTGGTCTATGGAGGAGCAAGGTTGGATGGAAGATCCTTTTAAAGATTAATCTTTTGAATAGGTGCTGCTTGTTGGGGCTGGTCTGTTTAAGTTTGCTATTTAATTACTTATTAATTATTTATTCAGTCTACTTTGTAATTTTGCCGCGGCACCGGGGCACGCAATTGTTGTCAGTGCGATTAGAATGTAAATATTATGTATCTAATGAATCTAAGCTTGTTTTGAAAAGAGTAATTGCTGAGTTTAGTACCGGCTCTTCTCAGCAAATGCAACCTTCCGAACCGGTATTAGAGTATTAGACAGACTTTTCATAAGTGCCTGTAAAGGTCTATTTGAATTAAATGATTTTTGAGTCATCAGCAGGATTATCGTTCCTGGTTCCGCGGCCGCGCGGTCCAACTGTACATGTTGAGATCATAGACAAAACTTCGTCAGTGCCATATCAGTGCGATGTCACTGAGCTATTATTACTACGTATAGAGAAGACGCCACACATTACAACTATGTTCCGTTCAAGTAAGGCCATCCGGAAACACTTGTTGTTGTAGAACGATGACCGAAACGCGTAAGCGCCGTGAAAATCACGATGTTTGCGAGAAGAATACTCCTAAAAGCGTTCTGATAGCGCTACGAGTATCTACTGTCTGCTTAGACGACTAATTATTATTTCAGCGCTAAATAGAACTACAGTTGACTCAAAAAAAAATAGGACACAACCTTTGCTTGTGATAGCGTCTCTATACGTAGTAATTATAGCTCAATGTGCGATGTAGGTTCGTGTGGCGCCATCTACCTGTGTGTGCACGATCTTTGGGTAGCTCATAGATGAAACTATAAGTAACTAACTAATGCCAAGTTTCTATAAACAAAAGCGAACCGTTTTGCTTACCAATGGCAGACTTTTTTATTGCCAAACTGGGCATATAGATTTCGTAAGCTAATTTTACCTGTGATAGCTACTTCCATATCTGTAGCCTTAGCACGAACCACTTTCGTATCGCCTTCGTAGCGTCATCGTATCGAGTAGATGTCATTTTTGACAGAAGTTCTATCGTCTACTCGAAACCTAGCTTGCGAGCTACGTTAAATTCGTCTAGAAATTTTGAAACATACATTTTTGATTTTATTGGTACACAATATTAAAATATTTATTTCCAATAACATAAACTAAATGAAATAATCAGCTTATCTTATATTATTAGCTAACAATATAAGGTATTACATCATCATTCCCATGTAAATGTTTTCTTTTTCACCATTGAAATGTGATGAATGTGGAAATATTTTTGAACGTACAGCAAAGAGTTCACGTGTTTAAAGGTTTGAATTTAGAACATAACAGACGAAGAGGATGAGTCTTGTGACTCCGTTAGAAATAAACTCGACGATTTTCATTTTTAGATTTGTGTTTTAGCAGTTTTAGGGGATATCATATAAAGAGTGGCTCAACTTGAACTATTGACATCCCCTAACATTTATACACTTATTATAATTACGTATATATAGGATGTTTCAGAATCAATGGGTTAATTATGGCCTAAAAAATATTTTTTTCGGATAGTAGTCAAACAATACATGAGGCTCCCGAATTGAATGTGTTTTAGTTAAAACTAACTTAAATACTATATTAAATGTAGAATAAAATTAAATAAAATAATTTTAACTAAATGATTCACTATATTTAGTTATAAGATTATAAATAAAGAAATACAACTAAAAATCTTAATATTTAAAAAAAATAATACATTCAAAACATTTCAAATAAAACCTAAGATGCGAGGTGTTCACGTAACGCTCTCACTGAAAAAATCACGGAGACAAAGTCTACGTTAGCTGGCTTGCGAGTAGACGATACCATACGTCAGAATTAGTTCCAATTTCAAATTATATACCAAACCACGTTTACGTAGTGTGACGTGAGGTTAACGTAGTTGTTCGTGCTACCGATTTGAACGTTTGGCAGCATTCGAATGACACATTCCCATACAAATTTGAGTTAACTCTCTCGATACGAATACGTTACGCTTGCGATAGCTTTTCGTGCTAAGGCCTCTGCTCTGCTATGCAAAGCTTTGAGGTCTTTGCTTCATTATTAGTAAAGATATTATAAGAGTCTAATTATAACCGATAACGGTCCGTAAATTATAGGAATCAGCAGAATCATAAGAATCAGTAGAATCATAAGTAAGTAAGTTAGAAAGATTTAAATAGAAGTAAAACAAAAGAGCAAGAAACATACAGTAAGAATTAAAACTAGCTAAAATCCTTACTTCCTTACTACTATTATAAATGCGAGAGTGAGTTTGTTTGTTACGCCTTCACGCCTCAACTACTCAACGGATCATCATGAAAGGCAAATGCCCGTTTTGGGCCCACCGTGGACATTACTATACAAAGAAATGTTTGTTTATTAATTTTGATATTTAAAAATATGAATATTACATTCATTTAAACAGCTGCCACTTTAATAAACAATGTTTCGTATATTAAAAGAATTTTAATAGTCAACGACGTCAACGTTGCAAAATGTTGCCAGCGTTTAAATCACGTTTTTGTTATCGATACTAAATCGATTTTAATAAAAATACAACATTCATCAGAATACACAAATAGGACTTTGCTTACACAACGTAGTTCATAAGCCATTTAAAAAGGTGGTTTTAAGTAACAAAGCTATCAGTTATTTAGCTATTTAAAATAAAGAAGTAAATGAAGTTGATTAAAAAAGAAACGATTAATCGATTACGTGTTTTTATGTATTTTTTGTATATGACAACACTCGCTTGACATTTACTCTCAAATGAACTGTCATTTTGTCGACTGTTTGTTTCTTTCGTTGTGTTTTGATTACGATTTCTTTTACAACATAGATGATTATTATACTTGATTTACTACGACTTTGGCTTTGTTAAACGGAATCTGTGCTTACTACGAAGAACGACCACTGGCTTGAAATCAAGGATTACAGCTGCATTCATTTTGGATTTCGAACACTTTCATACAATATCTGAAGAACATTGTGTTAATTATTGTGGCTTTAACCTGGCGGGGATTCAAAGACATGCTTTGGAGCCCGAGGAAATTCTTACTATGTTGCAGCAGTGGGTTGCACCTCAACAGGTAAATAAATTATTTTAAAATAAATGTTTAGAATTACCTACATCATTGAACAATAACTGATAATTGTATAATTGTATTATTGTTTTAGTTAACAAGGGATAATCTTGTTTGCCACAACTGCTGGGAGGTAGTTACTGCAAGCTTTGTTTCCCCCAACAAGAACCAGAAAGCATGGGCCATCTAAATAGTTGTGTTAATTGTAATCGCTCAATTAGACCACTAAGAAGCCATTTGTTACGCTTACAGACAGATAGAGAGAATATCATTAGAAATGTAGTTATGGAATGGATTCAACCTCGAGAAGTAAGTTTTGAATCACTTTACAAAAGAATATAACCAACAAAGCAACCTTCTGAACCAGTATTAGTTTTAGTCAGACTTTTCATGCAAAGGTCTTTTTGTAAATGATTTTGAATTTGATACAAAATATTTATTGTATATGCCTCTGTTTGACCACAATCTCACTATAGTAAGTGATTATGTCACAAAGGTGGTAATCACACAAAGCCTAGAAAGGTAGTGGCTCTCAAGTACTGCTGCCGGAACACCTCAGTAGATGCTTGTTGATAGATTTTCAACTTGGGAGTGGTAGCCAACCAGGTCGGTTGACTACAAAGAACCCTACTCACGCTATGGTTTCCTCACATTTACCTACACCGAAATCTCAAACTCATTTTAGGATACAAACCTACAACCTACACAGCGGCATCCAATCTCACTACCACTGAGCTATCATCGCTTTATTTGTTTACTGTCTTATGTATGCTATGCTTGTTTTATTAGCCTAATCCTTGTGACTACCCAATAGTCTATAACTAAAGAACTTCTATTGTGTATTGTTTAAATTGCTTAGGGTACTAAACAGATTAATTACATAAGATTAAAAAATAAGATGTTATGTTAAAATGCTGTCAATGTATCAATTGAATGTTATGTAGAAAAAATAAAATAAAAGCTTATTAATTAAGAATACTTTTCAGATATTTTTTGTACCCCTATCCCTGTACCTTTAAAGAATGGAGTAAAATATAATAAGAACTGTTGTTTCTGGTTTATTTTTACACATCAAGCATAAAACAAACATAAATTCTTAATATTTTTTGCAGTAAGACATATTTTCATAATGTAAAATAACCTCAAAATGTTTTATTAATTTCTACTCTTTCTAAAACAATGGCATCCTTTTAAATATATTTTTTAGATATCTGATGAACATATGATTTTAAAACACTACATTATTATACTCATTATTGCTGTCCATCCTGGGCCCAAGACCCTATGGATCGTGGGCATTCCCCTTTGGCATGCAGATAGCCTATGGTATGGAGAAGTACATAGGCTACTTTTAATCCCGGAAACGCGAGTGAAACCGCAGGGGACAGCTAGTTATATATATAAACACAAAAGAGACAAAATATAAAAAATAGGTAGTATCTTAATAATACAATTAGTTTTTCGCATCGTCCAACAGTAGTAGAGTAGTAGTAGTTTGAGAGAGGTAGAGCATCGCGTTTATTCGCTCATAGAGCAGCTTGACTGGGGAAGTACCTCCACATTACAGAATACCGCAGCCAAATAACTTTATGTTGTGTAAAGTTGTGTTCCTGCGCGTGAGTAAGGTCGCCAGAGCTCATAGGGGAGGGGGGAAAGGTCGGTAACGCGTGAGCGACGCTTCGTGTGTTGCAAGCGTCCATATGGCTACGGTAACCGCTTACCATCAGGCGGGCCGTATGCTTGTTTACCGACTTAGTAGTATAAAAAAAAAAAAAAGTAGGTTGACCACTAGCCTACCTCCACCTCAGCGCAGTGGGTAGGCGTGGTGGAGTATTGCCCATTCCCTTTCACCTTGATTTGTGAAAGGAGGCCTGTGCTCAGCAGTGGGATATTACCTATAGGCTGATGAAAATTACGATATCAGTTATCTGGTTTTCATAGTACAAGCTCTGCTTAGATTGCGATCCGATGTTTTTTTTTTTTTACTGTTTATAGGCGTGTGTTTGACCGCAATCTCACCATGGTAAGTGTTGATGCGGCCGAAGGTGGTAAGCACACAAAGCCTAGAAGGAACTGGCTCTCAAGTGCAGCTATCGGAACACACCGTAAGGTGCTTGGCGACAGATTTTCAACTTGAGGGTGGTAGCCAGCCAGGCGTGTACTACAAAGTACCCTACCACCGTGCTATGGTTTCCTCACGATGTTTTCCTTCACCGAAAGCTCAAGCTCATTGTAGGATTCGAACCCGGGACCTTCATCTCGGTATCCGACGTCACTACCACTGAGCTATCATCGCCTTACAACATGAGATTGTGAAGAAAGTCCCAGGATATTTATTTTACGACCAGGAAGACAAGTATACTTACGACCAATTCTTCGACTGTTACCCAATGCAGCGGTAATAGCGGTCACTGTAAAAGATACGTTATTTTATGATTATTAAGATACATTTATCTTTGAAATACAGTCAAATTCTCAGCGGACAAATTTTTACGGTCATTTCTGTAGCAGCAAATGTTTGCAATCGCAAAAAAAAGTGATATATCAGTTTGGATATTTGGCAGCATATTTTGAAACTGCTAAATTAAATTGCACTAATGCATTTTAATTTAACTTAATTTATGTTTCTCTGTAAGTGAATTTTGTAAATTCTAAATGGTATTCTGAAAAAGGTTTAAATATTATTTACCACGTAATTACCTCTATAGAAGATTTTGTAGTAGTCTTCACTACGCCAACTATATTTACCTGTAATTAATTACAGTAAAACAAATATAGTAAAATACAATCTATGAAATAAATCCTCCATCACTGCTGCAATCGTCAAGGTTCCCAGCAGGCTAACAGCGTTTCCTCTTTGGATAGCATCTGCGAGCAAATCAGCGAGGTATAGGCAAAGCAGGGAGGGAGATAGCTCTTAGTGTCCTCTTAGATTCCGATATATTTATCAAAACATCAAGCCATCTTGTTCATCCATTCTATAAATCAGCCGAATGAATCTATGAATCAGTTTTCTTGCAGTGATTTGGCCCTTTCTAAACGAACTAAATGAGTTGCCTAGTTTTAAGCATCCTGTATTCGTTAAATAGATTAAGTTGAAATTGTATATCCACCCCAAATCCACCCACATAACAAACGATGATTTATAAATTATAAAGAGGGTAGTAGTGTTTTGTGTCCGGCCGTCTGTGTGATGTGCACTGCGCGCCGCACGATGTGCCGTTGTATGTTTGTGTAAGTCAATGTTATGTTTAATTTTTTAATATTTTTTGTTAGTATTTTTGTGGATTGTGAAGGCGAATGTGCAGTACCTGCACAAACCCGAAAGGTTTTTAGGTACTAAGTTACGAAATATGTTTGAAAATAAAATAAATAAAAAACACGAGCGTGCCTGTTTGCCGCCATGTTGATTTAAATTTAATGAAACTTTTTTTTTTATACCACTAAGGTGGCAAACAAGCATACGGCCCGCCTGATGGTAAGCGGTTACCGTAGCCTATGGACACTTGCAACACCAGGCGTTGCCGACCCTGCAGAAATCTCTTCACACCCTTTTTGAAGAATCCCATGGTGCACCACTATGGGGAGCTCATTCCACAGTCCGAGCGTCCGCGGAAGGAAGCTCCGTTGAGCCCGCACAGTACGAAACAATTCTGGTTTCAATGTGTGAGGATGGACACCCTGACGATGGCGAGAGTTGCGATGGTGGAAGTTAGCCGTGGACATCAAGTCGAACAATTCCTTGGAACACTCTCCGTTGTACAAGCGGTAGAACACACATAAGAAACTTACGATCAAATAAGCAAGACAGGTCCGAAATGTGCTTTGCAACAATCTTTTGTGTTCCTGTAAGTAGAGAATAAGATTATGTCTTTTCTATCATGTAGAGAAGATGGCCATATCGAAAAGAACCACCACGAGTCTTCAAGTAGATCTGAACTTACCACTCAACCCATCAATGCCTTTATTATTATGTTCCTTCAGAATCTTGTCGACTCGACTACTCACGTCATAAATGTCATACTCTGATATGACATTGTCGACATTGTCATATTTGCCTTCGTAACGGCTCCAGCCCCAATTTTTGCCGTAGTCTCTGTCACAGACGCCGCAACCTGGGATAAAGAGAAATATGTCATTAAGAGAAATCTGACAAAGATGACGGGATGGTAAGTGGTATGTCTATTATGGGTCATTTAGCATAAATAAATTAAAAAAAAAAAAAAATGTATGTTTTTAATAAATCTTATATGTAATAACTGTTGGTGTACCTTAATAAATAAATAAAAAAATAAATGTCAATATAGTCTGATTGCCCAAAAATATATTTAACAAAATGCTCTGATCTGATGAGCATTTTTTTACAGAAACTTGGTCCACGAAGGAAGGGATTTACAAAGCTTGTAAATTAATAAAATAATAACTTACTGTTTTTCCTCCGCCACAGAGAAGGCACGCAGAATAAAATCCGATGCGATGATATTATCACTATAAAAAAAAGTAAAATTAAAAAAAAATCGAAATCTTCAAAATAATGGTTTCCATATTTTATTGTAACAGTTTATTTTTAGTTTAAGCACCGATTCCACAGCTACTAGAGTTCTACGGTCAGAGTTCTGCGTGCAGTCTCCTTGACCGCCGCAGTCACTGTGAGTAATGATCAAAAGCGCAGCATAAGTTACAGTGAACGCGGAACGCAGAACTCTGACCGCAGAACTCTAGGCTGCTATGGGATATAGGCTCCTTAGAATGATCATGACAATATGTGAAGAAGGTCGCAGGTTATCAAATTGAACCTTTGAATATCGAAAATTCTTTTTGTGGTCTGATATCCCTCTGATATTATACAATTTTAAAGTGACGGTACATAAGGATAATTTCGAAAGAACTTGTTAAGTTTCCGTAGTGTAGCGGTTATCACGTGTGCTTCACACGCACAAGGCCCCCGGTTCGATCCCGGGCGGAAACATTGAATACGATTTTTTAACAGTCCAATTATATTGAGCAACAAAGTCATTATCTAAAATTTTTTGGCTTGTCTGTTATTTTATTTGCCCATCACAAAAACTACTCGACCTTTTGATGAAACTTATTTTGTGTAATTTTAGTTTTATTAAAAACTATCATTTTTTTATCTCGCAACAATGACGGTAGCTAGAGATATAAATAACAATAAACTATAAGTGTAATAGTACAATAATAGAAAAAGTTATTATAATAATAAATTAATTAACTAAAAGTTATATTATATGCATATATACAAAGACTACCTACTTAACTAATATATACAATCCCCAAGGTCTCCAAGGCCTCTGGGAAGGGTGCCCATAAGGCTGGCCACATTTCCTCGTTGGATAGCAATTCCTATCCGTTGACCGAGGAAGTGGCCAGCCCTGTGGTCAGCCGTGATCTCAATAAGTTTTTTCTTTATTGTTTTAAAAAGTCTATGGGCATCCGGGCACCACGGCCCGAGAGTTTCTACCGCGAAGGCCGCAAAGATGTGGCTATTTGTCAAGCCAGCATATTTGCGGCGCTTCGCGGCTTTCGCCGCTATTGCAGTGTAATAAACTTTTAAGTGTAATAAACTTTTAAGTGTAATAAACTTTACTTTAGAGGCGGCGGTGCTCCGTATTGTCATATGTCTTCGCTTAGGCGCCAAAATTTGCGAACCTCATACCTGTCGCAGTTGTAGTTGTCATGTTGATGATCAAGGACTCCATGGTCTTTCCTGCATAAAAAGTGCAGGTCGGATATACCGCCATGCCACGCTAAATGATTTAATCCGCCGGGCTCTTGCCACCGCCGGCGTCCCAGCTAAACTGGAACCCAGTGGCCTCTCCAGAGACGATGGCAAGAGACCTGATGGTGTGACATTAGTGCCGTGGCGATTAGGCCGTACTCTGGTGTGGGATGTTACCTGTGTAGATACTTTGGCAGCCTCCCACATCCATTGCACGCACCACAGAGCAGGAGCGGCCGCAGAAAATGCACAGTTCCTCAAACGCCGCAAGTACTCATTTCTAAATGACGACTATGAATTTGCGGCACTTGCGGTAGAGACCATGGGCCCTTGGTCATCTGACACTAAATCTGTAGTAGAAGACATTGGCAAGCGTTTGGTCTTGGCCTCTGGGGACTTGAGAGCCAAGTGCTTTTTTGCCCAGAGACTAAGCTTGACTATTCAGCGGGGTAATGCAGCTAGCATAATGGGTACCATGGATAATTTAGAAGATAACTTATTTTAAATATGTTTTTAAATTCCTTTATCTTTTTTCCTTTTTTTCGTTTTTCGTTTTTTCGTTTTTTATGCGGTCCGATTTTTTGAACTTTAAATGTAATAAACTTTAAGGTGTAATAAACTATAAGTATAATAAACAAAATATTACGTGTGTCATATTTAATTTGTATTTTTATGTTTATTTTCAGTCGGCTTTTTTGTTTCATTTAATAATTTTTAGATGGCACGTCGCGATCACCACGAGTGACGCGACAATCAAAGTGAATGCAGGTGAAGTCACGGATAAAAATTAGTTTAGTATTAAAAAAAATAACTTACTTTTCTGGTAAATATCTCCAACTGAAAAAATAAATAAAATTATGATACTGTTTTGTAGTGGCTTTAAGGTGTATTCTCACACGTCTGACAAAACATCTAAAGTTATTTACATGATTATTTTCTATAGTGTTTTATGCACAGATATATATCTAAATAAATGACGCGGGTGTATGCACTTCGCGTGCCAAAAACTGTGCCAAAAGGGAAGCAATGCATTTTGAAATTATTTCGCGCGGACAAGGAACTCGCATCAAGCCGGCTTTTCACTATGGGATATAATATAATATAATATATATTACATCTTGAGATATAATATTTTAACGCTCGTCATACAATGTATTAAAAAATATTTATAGTTCGGGATGTAATATAAAAAAATGTAAGACGGGCGATAAAATATATTATATCTCAAGATGTAATTTGTATTATATTATATCCCATAGTGAAAAGCCGGCTTAAGGCTGTATGTCCACCAGAGATGCGTAGCGATGGTTTTTTTTAGCTGACAAATAGGATCGCTTCATCATCACGTTATAGCTCTAATGGCAGCCTAACTAAAGCGCTCTTGACATTATGGTAGGTAAAAAAAAGTGACGGGCTTGGTTGTCATACGGATGGAGGGACTGCGTTATCTATTTAAATTTATGTCTGTGGGTTTATGAGTAAGAGGGCTAGTCTTTTAGGAATCGTCATAATATCAGCCAGGGTTGCTATCACCGATTTAGAGTAGGTATCTATCCTACTCTAAATCGGTGATAGCAACCCTGGCGTGTCCGGCAAGTAAGTGCAGTGCTCCAAGCCACGCTCCTTTTTTAGTTGCAACTTTAGCGAATTTAGTCGAATTTAGTCGAATTTAGGCGAATTTAGTCGCTAGCGGCATGTAGTGTAGGTGAAAGCTTAAAATTCCAAATTGTCTGCTAAAAGCTACGTTATAACTCTTCAACTTCACGGTAGTTGGACGAGTCAATTATGTTGCCCACACATGAGCGAAAATCACTCGGCGAAACTGTTGATATTTCGGACCAATTTGAACCTTAAGTACACGATTTGACAGGTATTTTGACCATAGAGGTATCATAGGGCTCCTTATTACAGTACACCTGATATGGCTTACCGATGTACCTGCGCAGAAGATACATTTTCAAAGCGCGGGAAATGCTATTGGTCGGCAGCTGCCGCCATGTGCGCCTCACGCGCGAGTGAGACCCAAATAGCAGCTGCACTGTATTATGAACCTTATAGTGGTCATCTAAGGTGCATTCTTTCGTTAATCTTCTGGCCATACTTTGTTTTCTGTGCGAACGAAGATTCACGACGCGCCTTATCAGATGGGTAATACCACGGAACAATAAAAACAATGGAAATGCGAAGTAGGCGTGACCCGTGTCGCCACTATTAAGCGTTGTTACGCTTAATCAACGCATATTTGATCCCAGTCGTATCTTAACACTACGTCTAGTCGGTAGTCTCGTCACATTCCTTGTTTTCCGTAAATATGCCTTACTGTTCAATTTTGGAGTGCAAGATTGATAGTACAACAAAGAAAAATCTTAATAATGGAAGTGTTTCATACCATCAGTTAGTACGATTTAATAGTTTTTCTATTAAAATCAAATTATTTCAATTCACTATTAATTTAATAGAAATTCAAGCTAAAATCATCCTTATGACTTTGCAATACATTTCATTTCATCATTTATTTTATTCTTTAAGTTTTTCGCTACTCACCCAGTGATGTAGTCAGGTTGGTTGGATGCTGGATTTATCGACATGCATATTTTAACAAAATATGAGCAAAAGTATTGAAATCAATGTGTCGTTTTTAAAATATGAATAGCCCTGTGTTTTACTACAAGCTTATTGTTTTAGTTCCTTTCTTAACCAACAGTTTTATTTTGGTTTCAGCAATGCAGTTGTAATGATACTACTGCAGGTTCTTCAAAAAGACTAGTTAACTCCGAGACGTAACCAAAAAAACAGAGTCGACGTTATGAATGTTCCGTGGACACGAAAAACTATAACCAGTTTTTCTGTACAATCTCATTCCGTAGGGTGTGGAATTCAATTAGAAAAAGAAAACGATGAAAATATTTATACTACAAGTGTTTCTAAGAGTTCAACACCGAGAAAAAAGAAATTAAAGATAAGATTTTGCGAATAAAATTAAAAAACAAGGCTTAAAAATAAAGGTGGCATTACGTGGAAGACAAGAATATATGGTTGTAGTAGCTTCTCTCTGCACTTGCATACCCCCTAGCTAAGTGAAAATTGTATGAATAAGCATAATAATGTATATATTGCATAAGTATATTGAACAAAAGCTGTAATATCAAAAGATCTTCCACAAAATAAAATGCCTTGCTGAGTTTCTTGCCGGAGTCTTCTCAGTTTAAATGTATATCGACCAGTGGTAAATTCAACTGTATGTACCAACTTAACGTTCATAAGTGGGCCTAAACTGAATAAATTACTTTTTGATTTAGAGATAGACGCGGAAAGTGACTTCATTTTATACTATGTAAATATTATGTTAAACGATTTTCACAATCAAGCAAATTAATCTAACGACAATTTTCTTAAATTAATAAATTTCTATTATTTAAACTTATTCGTTTATTTTGCCTTTTCCCCCACTTCATAATATTACCTCCTCTCACATACTGCGTGGCGTAAGGAGATGCCCAATTATCATAATAAAAGTTTTTGTTGAAAAAAAAAAAGCTTTTTTAGTTACTTTACTTGCATTGTCATCCAATATACTAATGTATACCAAATATCAAGTCAATCTCTCAAACAACCAAAAAACCATAATCAAAATTGGGTTTGTAAGTTGACCGGACTGAAATCATATAGGGGTTAAATTGTAATTAATTACAAGTTGAATAGGTTAGTTTTTTTTTGTCAATTCACAATAAAATTCAATCTTGATTCGTTCAAGTTTCATTTTTGGTAAAATATTTATGTGAATTGGGCCCAAGGTATCGATCAGTATCGATAATGTTATTCAATGTGTCACCGCACTGGTTGAGTGGCAGAATATATCGAAGTATGACGCAATTATCAACCATATGTTAAAGTACATTAAGATAATAATTGCGTCCACTGAGAATAGCGCCATCTAGAGGGGAATAGCGGAACTCGATCGTTCAATTGAATATAGATTGTTTGTAGATTACAAAACGTTGTATATTCTTTCTACGCTATAGCAAAATAAATTTTATAATTAGAGAGTGAAGATATATTTTTGAATATACGATATTGTGACTTGAGCTAATATTGTCTAAACTAGAAACGACTAATCAAATTAATTGTTTATTGGTGTGCAATACGTGAGTATCTATTTCTTTGTGTGAAATTTGGCGACAGCGGTTCTGATACATATTTTGACACTTCGCATTTCCACTGTTCTTTTTGTTCCGTGGGTAATACTGTACCACAGACTGTACCCACTGTTGACCCACTGTGTCCCTTGTAGGTGCTTACAATTTTTTTTTGTCACACGACATCTATTGTCTATTGCAGCAATGTCAATAAGCGTTTTTCTCATGAAACCTCTATGCTAAAAATACCTGTCAAATCGATATAAAAGCTTAGTCACGCCGTTTACGCAAGTTCTCAATAGCGCTGGCTGACTTTTTGGCGGGAACTTGCAGAGTGACGTTGTATTTTCATTTTTATTCTCATAAATTCGTGTATTTTGAGTTTGATTGCATATTATCGGTGGTATTTTATCCAATAAAGATCAATCCATGTGCACCAGTGAAGCGGAATGAAATGAATTATGTGTATCGTGACTTTTCAAGTTGTCTCAAGAAGTCCGTGAAAATTTTTAGTACAATGACCACCATTGTACAGTAGTACCCAATTAATATGGCTTACCGATGTACCTGCGCAGAAGATACATTTTCAAAGCGCGGGAAACGCTATTGGTCGTCAGCTGCCGCCATGTTAGCGCGCGCCGTGCGGAGGGGCGTGACTTGCGAGTGAGACGGAACTAACAGATGCAGCGTATTATGAACCTTATAGTAGTGATCTAAAGTTGATTGTAAGTTTTAAGCATTCTTTCGTTAATCTTCGGGGCCATACTTTCTTTTCTGTGCGAACGAAGATTCACGACGCGCCATATAAGTTGGATAATGGTGCCGATTCTGTTGTAAATCGCACTAAACTAATTTTAGTTACATCTCATCTCTTTCTTACGAACATGATTGAAAAAGAATAGAACATATTTTAAGTTGTCAAATTAATCTTTGCCGTCTTATTTTGCGCGTATTTAGGCGTAACCGCGATAAGTGGCGACTAAATTTATATTGAAAACAAGCATTGGACTAATTTGACAGAACTAAATTTCTTACATCCTTTTCTTATGTTCTTTGTTAGAAAGAGACATAGTGACATTAAAATTAGTTTGGTTGTGAACAACAGAATCAAGGCCAATACTGTACTAAAACATGACTATTATGGACGGTGACTGACTGAGGACTATGTGAAAGTGATTTATTGTGAATTTGTGACTAGAAGTTATAATATAACTAGAAAATGGCAAAATACACAAGCTGTGTGACGCCAACATCTTAAAAAAAAAATGCGCTGGCTGAATAATTTAATTTTTTAAATTGGAACGATTTGATAATTTAAATTTTTCCTTTATGGTATTCTTTTGTTTTTTTCTCTCTCTATCGCTTGTGTTTGAGCCTGACCCGCTACATATCCCGCGCCTTTTAATATAATTTTATTTAAATTCATGAGAAATATATCGAAAACATCACCTACACCCAGATAAACATACAGTTACACAATTTAACAACATTACACTACATTTTAACTACGGTGTAATTGGACTGCAAACGTCTTCGCAACTTGGGTAAGTGGTAGCTATAAGTCCTAAAATTTTTACATCGATTCCCTCAAGATCAGCGCATATCAACGGCCACAGGTGTGTCCCCGGCGTGATTAAAGCTGTTAACCATTTTTTCAGGTTTTTTTTTGAGCATAGAGGTATCATGTTTTTTTTAGGAAAAGCAAAAAAAGACCCCGTCTCTCTTTTGACTGGTTATTTTCAATCAGTTTAATCACAGTTTTTGAAATTCTATTTTTATCATAATCTTTATATATATAAAAATTACGTGTCACGTTGTTTGTCCGCGATGGACTCCTAAACTACTGAACCGATATTAAATTTGATCCAACTTTGTAATAAACGAAATACAGTGAAATTCATTAGATAGGGTAGGGTAGGGTAGGGTAGGGTAGGATAGGGTAGGGTGGGGTACGGTAGGGTAGGGTAGAGCTATCTAAGCGCCGCGCTTGGGGGGGTGAGCAGGTACGCGTTCAACACGAGAGCCCGCCCCCCTCTATAGCGCAGGTGGCGACCACCGTGGGGTTTTAGCCGGTAAAAGTCCGGCATAACCAGGCCGCTCCCCCCCAGGGCGGTCGGGTATCCTATGAGGATTTCACCACGCTAATAAAAAAAAAAAAAAAGGGTAGGGTAGGGACGAAGTTGCGCCGGGCAGCTAGTTATTTATATAGGTTATAATATAAGCAAAATATACTTACGTCCAGGCCATTGGTAATTAATTATTTCACCACTACCTCTGGAAGCTGAAAAAAATATTTATAAAAAAACATTATTTTATAATTATAAGGTATACGTAGTTCAAAAACAGTTACTTTTTTTGTAAAGTATACATTAGAGCACCAAAAACAATTTTTTTTTTATTAAAACTCGTCAAAATTGCGTAATTCTTATTTTTTTTTTAGTAAAAAATAAATTTCTTTCTGCTTCTTTAAACTTCATAGTTTTCTTTTTTTTACTGTTTATAGTCCTGTGTTTGACCGCAATCTCACCATGGTAAGTGATGATGCGGCCGAAGGCGGTGCACACACAAAGCCTAGAAGGAACTGGCTCTCAAGTGCAGCTGTCGCAACACCGAAAAGTTATACTCATTATTAAAAGTTGTGTCTTCATGTTATACAATTATACTAGCTCTCCCACGCGATTTCGCTCGCGTTCTCGATATAAAAAGTAGCATATATCCTTCTCCACACCATATCTGCACCAATTTTCATCGCGATCGTTCCATTAGTTTTTGAGTGATCAACAAACAAACAACCATACAGACAATAAAATAAAAGCAGATAATAAAATTAAAGCAGCTTTTTTAGGGTCAGTAATGTATATTAACCCTTACTTTTTTTAATACTAATTACTTAGGTACCTAGCAAACAAGCATACGGTCCGCCTGGTGGTAAGCGGTTACCGTAGCATATGGGCGCTTGCAACACCAGGGGCGTCACTAGCGCGTTGCCGTTTAATGTACAGATTTGGCTTCCTTACAATTTAAATTATAATTTTTATTTATTTAAAAAAACCAACAGCATATTTTCTTATACATAAGTAAACAAGTATAATATAAACTTAACATAAGCCAATTACAGGTTTTTCTGGATTAACCAAGAGCAATGGAGTGAGTGGATTACATTTTAATCTAAATAAATATGTATTTACGTATAAACGTAGAAAGTGTGTACAGTGTGTGTAAGGTAGTGTGTAAGAGTAAGAGTGTGTACGGGTGAGTAGTGGAAGTAGTGTTTGAGAGCGAATGTGCAATATTATTATAACTATTATATAGATATTAAAAAATCTCCACCACCACTACACCATTAAAAAAATAACAAAGTTCAAAATGTTTCCTGTCCTTATCATAAAATGAAATAATTGATCTTATTATTCATAATTTTGTCAGTTTAAGTTATTAAAAAAAAATACAAACCGAGTAAAACTGCTTCCGTGGAGTGCTCAAAATCCCCAGTGTTTTCTAGAAAAAATAAAAAAAAAAACATTAATTTTAGTCGTATTACGAAAAAGGTAGAAAATTAAAAAAATATGCGGTATAATAAACGATAGAGTTGATCCTTGGTACCTGAAACATATCCTGTATTTATTAAAAAAACAAAAAACACGTGCTTTTGTTCTGATCTACCTTCAAATCTTTAATTATTACAATAATCCGTCACCGTATATCTAAGAAAATACATTTTGTGTGTGTTCCGTACAACCTTATTTCAGTGCTGCTAATATTTCAATAATCTGAAGAAAACGTGGATCCACGGAAGACTAAGGGCATTGCTGGAACTGTGAATACCATATTTTCTTTTCCTTTTGGCTACGCCTCTTTCTGAAACCTTACCCAAAAGCGTAGCCATATTTTCCCTAACATTTTATACTTCATACAAAGGTTAACTATTTTGTAAAGAGTATTTTTTTATCGAATAATTCAGGTTTATTAATCTAGAATCAGCCCAAAAATTACAGTCCGCTATCCGCTCCTTATTTAGGTATTTTTAACCACCACTTTTAGAGAAAAAGTATTTGAATTTAGAACGCTGCGAATTGACATATCTAATGATAATGGCTCATTCAGTTGTCTCACGTCGAAACGTTCGAACGTAAAGCAAAAATTTCATCAGCGATAATTCGCTAATGAAATTTTTCGAATTCACAGCAGATCTTATGCAATTCATCAAATCCGAATCTTTTAATTAATTTTATGTTTTATAATGTACTTACTGTAGTTTGATAGTTCGTTGAATATACTGTTTGAATGTCTACATTTAGCTGAAATTGAAAAAAAATGATTACACCTCATTGTATGTGACAAAAAATTTAAATTATGTTGGGCTTTCGGTGAAGGAAAACATCGTGAGGAAACCATAGTACGGTGGTAGAGTACTTTGTAGTACCCGCCTGGCTGGCTACCACCCTCAAGTTGAAAATCTGTCGCCAAGCACCTTTCGGTGTGTTCCGACAGCTGCACTTGAGAGCCAGTTCCTTCTAGGCTTTGTGTGTGCACCACCTTCGGCCGCATCATCACTTAACATGGTGAGATTGCGGTCAAACACAGGCCTAAAAACAGTAAAACTAAAAAGTGACAAAACCAGTGACGTTTAGTTTGGACGCGTTTCTTCCGTTATGGCTTTAGAAATAGTGGCAAGAGTGTATACAGTACAGATGGCCTTCCTAAAATGATACACGATAGTCCGATAATTATTTTCAAATATTTGTTAGTTATTAGAATATATTTTTAATAAGAAAAAATAAAAACAGTTCGGTCTTTATCATAAGAGCACAAGGGGCCCGAGCCTAGGACCCCTCACGGGGGTCCCGAAAGGACATCATATTTGCTTTCACTCAATGATATTATAATAGAGATATGCTACCGTCATACTAAGCGGCGTTCAGTTATTGTTGAATTAGGTGAATGCGATAGATAATACGGAACGTATGGTACAGAAAGAGATAGCTATATGTAGCCGCTAAGCAAAATTAAGACAATGGTCTGAATTTGTCTGCAACAATTAGCGTGAATTAATGCGATATCCACCTTTTTTTATTATAATATCATTGCTTTCACTATACAATGTTTTTTTTTTAAGGTTAAAGCTCGCACACTTGCCCGCTTTGAATCGTCCGAATCTGGATAAGATTTCTAAACAGCCCCCCTAGACAAGATGGTTGTCGACAATCGCCATCGTTAGTAAACGATCAACCTTTGTATGGGATTGAAATTTCAAATCGAATTATCCCGTGACTTTTAACAATCTCTTATGTCAATCCCATACAAAGATTGTCGTTTACTAACGATGGCGATTGTCAACAACTATCTTGTCTTATGATGAATTCTAAAATTCGTTTCGTTCGATGCATGCGGCTCGGATAAATGTGTGTTCACCTATAGGTAAATAGTAAGAATAACATTTAACATTCTAAATTAAAACGTTAATTAGATCAGTTTTTAATTTTAATCAGGATAAAAGTATTAAATCATAGCAGAAAAATGTTTTTTGTTATTAACTTTTTTAATTTCCAACGGAGCCCCAAATTCTTGTATGGCCAAGGGCCCCAACATTGCTTAAGACGGCCCTGAATAAAAACCTCATGAAAAAGAACTTACGGTTTACTCCCCTAGCGAAGTAACCTGAAAATAATAATATAAATTATGTTTTTATCAATAAACAGTTTATCAATAAATAGTAACAAAAAATATAATATTTACCGAAACAACCGAACACTCGATCTCCCTGAGAATACATTAAAATTTAATTAATACAAATCAAAACAATAAGATCGATTAGGATAAATAAATAAAAATTAGGAGACATTTTTATAGAAAAGGTTGATCGTACTTTATTGTCACCATCCAGCGTCAGATCACGAAAATCGTAAATTTTTCTTTAGGATATTACAGTAGTACCCAACTAATATGGCTTACCGATGTACCTGCGCAGAAGATACATGTTCACAGCTAGGGAAACGCTATTGGTCGGCAGCTGCCGCCATGTTAGCGCGCGCCGTGCGGAGGGGCCTCACGCGCGAGTGAGACGAAACTAACAGCTGCAGTGTATTATGAACCTTATAGTAGTGATCTATGGTTGATTGTAAGTTTTAAGCATTCTTTCGTTAATCTTCGGGGCCATAATTTCTTTTCTGTGCGAACGAAGATTCACGACGCGCCATATCAGTTGGGTACTACTGTAAATCATATCATCGATGAAAAATCCCTTCAGAGTAGTTAATCTATGGCAGAAGTCATATTTGACAAGAGGGTATCTCTCCTTGTCGCACTATGTTTGTCTCTTTTTGACACATGGCTGTACCTATATGGTTTGTGAAAAGTTACCTATTATGAAGGCCCTATTATGTGATAAACTACAGTGCAAATTAATCACTTCATCAAACCCCCTTATTAATAAATAAGGTGTAAGTCAAGTAAGCGCAGTGAAGCGCTCATGGTGTAGCATGATTAGCCGTTCTTAATCGATCGGCAAAGTTAAGCTACCACAGTCGTGGTCGGTACCTGGATGGGTGACCGCCTAGTGGTATTTCAAATCGAGCGTTTCCGTGCTTCGGAAGGCACGTAAAGCCGTTGGTCCCGGTTATCACTTAATTGTGATAGTCGTTAAGCTAGTTGGATGCCTCCTAGGCGGCTTGAAAAATTCCAACAGTAGGTTGACCACTAGCCTACCTCCACCGATCCGCAGTGGGCACGCGTGGTGGAGTATTGCCCATTCCCTTTCACCTTCATTTGTGAAAGGAGGCCTGTGCTCAGCAGTGGGACATTATAGGCTGATGATGATGAAGTCAAGTAATAGTAATACCTAGGTTTTAAATATATCCGTCACTTTCTAATGTCATATTAGTTATTTAATATTTAGTTGTATAATAAGGGGTCAAAGAATTTAAAACGTCCAGAAGGATAGTCGCCTCTATGGGAACACGAAATAAACAAGCCATAATTGACAGTATTTAAAAGTAATAAGTTTAGGTAATTATAAGTGACTAAATCGCAATACTTACACATGGAAGGTTAGTTTTTTAGTTTTTCCTTGGTTTTTATAAGTGTTGTGACAGTATTTCAATATGCTAGTTGGCATTTTTATTTAATCAGTACAGCGAGTATGACGCGATGACAGCCGTGCGCAGTACGAACTGAGTGCGATTTGCTCAGGAGCCCCTCAAGCGGAGTGATATTAAATGTCATGCTTTAGTAAGGCTGACTATCCATCTGGGTAGAGGCACGATGCCCTATGAAAATCTTTGTAAGGGGTATTAAAATACGAATGTGGGTGTATCACATGAAGCGAAGCGAGTGTGATAATAATATCACATGAGAGTTTTAATACCTAATTATGTACAGTTGCATATAAGACTTTTTTTACACCCATGTTCATTTTTGTAAACAACAAAGTAACTGTAATGATCAATGCACACGCGTGTCATATGACGTTTTTAACACACTTGCGAGGGAAAAAACAGACTTATATTTTTTTAAGTTGATTTTTTGAAAATCATCACTAACACAATGAGAACGTTAACAAATATGGCGCGCAGATTTATTTTCAAATTATTATATCCAGTTAAATTAAGAATGCTTCGTCTACACACATATCACTTACAGTGAGGAACAAACTTAATATAATCAGGATAATATCATAAAACACTAGTGCGCTAATGTAAAGTAAAAAGTACCAGTTCGTAATAAGCTGTCTTATGACACTAAAATCGGTGCAATAAGAGCCACTTTACGAGCGAGTGTGTTGAAAATAAAGTTATGGACACTGGTTACATACCTTGTAGCTATATCTTCGATGATGGCCCTTGCTGATGGTAACTCTCTTGCCGCCGTGACGTGACGGTGAAGCCACCACTATTGCTAGCTGAAAAAAAAAACAACGGATTGCACTCCGGGAGTGCATGCAGAAGTGAAAACTTGAATATTAACGCTGTGCATTATTGATATTTTGGAATGGTTAGGGAATAATTTTGCACGAATTGCTTTAATTATCAGTATAAAAGCACATTTTAGTCAAGTCATTTTATGTGGTAAAATACAATATTCATTTATCGTACACAAACATGACAATTTATATTACATTAAAAATTTTACACTTCAGAACTATTCAAATTATTTTACATTAAAAAGTTTATCTCTCAGAAAAATCAACTTCCATCCATAAACACACACGAACATTCGCGCAAGCGCCCTGCGCTGCCTAAACGAAACAGCAGGCGCAGGCATACATTTTCGCCGCACGGTAGAAAGAGAGAGGGGCATACTTTCTCTCCTACTCTCCCTCCGTCTTACGAATTTTCGATCAGGGTCACGTGACCTGACGCGAGTTTAACCTTTTTTACCCTAAAAACAGTTTCTTCAAAAAGTGCACAACGCCGCTAAAAAGTTTTAACTTTTAAAAAAAAATTTGAGTTAATTAACTCCTCAAGCGACATATTTGAAACAACTGAGATGTGGACGGCCAAGACCCCGAAACATTGTTTCTGTAAACATGAAAACTTGATAAATTAATTTATTTCCACCAGAACGCACAGAATAAAAATAGGTAGGTACACACAAAATAATAACAATAATAAAGAAAAATAAAACAGTAGCAACAATAATAATAATCTGTGCGTCACAGTGTAAAAAAGGCCCCGACTCAGTATAAAGTTGTGGGAGCTACCACGTAGTATCCCTTTAGTAGTTTGTGGAGCTACCCACAACACTGGGACCCAATTCTCAGCCACTCGAATTCATCACTTAATCGAAATAAAGTTCGAACTCGTACTTTTTTCGAATGTAAATCAAGTTAGGCTATTCTAACAATTTCGAAGACGCCATTTTCTCTCATTTTTCGAGGGCTAGCGCTCGAACTGCTTCGACTGGTCGGGACTGTTCGAAACGTATTTCGAATGCGAACTATTAAACGTCAAAAAGTTAGGTTGTCATTTGGAAACGTAATGACATATAAGCCTAAGGATTTTCGTTACGCACAGACAATATTTTTTTATATACATTTATAATTATTATATAAAATTGATTAACTTATGACATAAAAAGTGTAAAACGTTGTTTTAAATATTTTAGATTCATTAAGATCTTTTTAAATTTTAATTTAAGATATAACATTATCGCGTACGTTAACAAAACGCAATTATCAAGTGAAACGAAACGCATCTTGCAATTTGTATCTATCATAATGGCAACATTTATTCCGTACACTCGAACTTAGTTCGATTAGTGTCGAGAATACAGGAATACTCGAAATTTTACGGTCGAACTAACACTCGTAATGTAAGTTCGATTCAAAGGCTAGTTCGAGGGAAGTGAGAATTGGGTCCCTGATATTCTGTCGGCAGCTTGTGACGCGTGAGTCACGAACATCGGCGAGTAGGTACAAGAAATATAAAAATCAAAGCAAGAAACCAGAATGTAAAAAGAAGGTAAAAGTTGCGAATATGTTGGAACAAATAATTAAAATAAATTAAACATGCAGTGAAAGATTTAAGTGCTGTTAAAAGGAAAACGAAAAACTTCTATATCAACCACGAGAGCCCCGGTAAAACGACCAATCAAAACTAAAACATCATATTCCAGAAACTTTGTATCTGAAACATGTTTCTCATTGAATACATGGCTTTAGGATTACAGTACGCTGAGGTAGTAGAATACCAAAAAGAGTGGAAACAGGAAAGGTAGGCTTTTGCCCTGCAGTGGGACAGTTCAGGCTAATAATAAAATACCTAATAATACATTTTTTAAACTTACCAGGGTAACAAAGATGGTTAATTTTAGAATCATTTCAATTACCTACACTAATCGACTCAGAAAAAGTAAGAGTTAATTCTCTTTATATACTGGAAAAGTTGTTATTTTCTCATTGTTGTTGTAAATATGTGCCAAGACCGATCAGTCTTTAGCATGATTAAAAGCCATTTATCCAATTTCGGCCCCAGAAGGGCACAATAGGTCACATTTACTGAAGTTACCACCGGTTCGGAACTCGGCCTCCAACTGAGAAGAATCCGGCAAGAAACTCAGCAAGGTTACATTTTTTAAATATTTTTTGGACAATTTATGTTTGGCTTTTGAAAACCTAACTAATATATATTATGAATGCGAAAGTGAGTTTGTTTGTTTTGACATACAGTGGTACCTAACCTACAGATTACATGGTAAAATAATCATTGCTCTAGTGTCATTATCCAGAGAGGAAACTGAGGATTACGTTTGTATGGAACAAACGCCATCAGCATTTCCTACGAACGGCTAATCATGTTACACCAAGATCGCTTCTTAAAGACGTATGCTTGTATCATACTGTAAATGATGAAAATTAGCACGCAGGTAGATCGTAATCTGGAATTTGGTACCAAACCGGGTGAAAGTAGGTAATTCATGAGCTGATAATGATAAGGATCCCTAAAAAGGATTAAAATAAAGTCTATTGTTGTCATAGCTTGATTTATAAGTTTGTGATTACATAAAAATATAAACATCTGTTTAAATGTTAGCTAATAATATGTGCTTTATTTTTATTATATCATTGACATTATCATCACCCTTTGTACCCTCTATCTGTCCTTTATTGTCTATATACGATGGTAGGTTACACGTCGGTTAACTAAATCTGGCACGTGCAACACATTTACTGATCTGTCCATCTCTCTCGCGCGCGGTCAAGCTTATGAGTATGAACGAGACGGTTATTGTTTTGTTTTTGCTACGGCTCATAAATATAGTGTTCCTTTTTTGCATACGTCCGTTAGAATTGACTGATTGATTAAAAGCAGTAATGTAATAAAACATACTGTATCGTGAAATTATATAAGTGTGAGTATTGGAACGTGCCAGGTTTAGTTAACCGACATTTGTACGACTCACTAATACTATTTCTTCTGAAGGAAGCACTGTTGTACAAGTAATCCATTCAAGAAGTAGGTGTAAAGCCTATGGAGTGCGCGTCGACACGATTTTGTTTCAAACACAAGTAACCGATTGCTATGGGGGAACCGATTTTGATTGGCAGGCGCAAACAAGACTGGTGCTCATTTATAATTTGTTTGAGTTTTGTAATCGGTTTTGATTATTATTTGTATTAGAAATAACAGCAAACATAAAAGACTGGTCTGCGATGCCAAGATTATGGGTTCAATTTAGAAAAAGAAACAGGTAATATGATTTTAAAAGCATTTTTTTAAAATATTTATTGGATTTTGAAAATAATAAAGATTTGAGTACGTTTCTTCTAAATTTTTTTTTGGAATCTTATTGTTTTTTTGTAATAAATCTCCGTCTGTTATCAATAGAATTAACGACAATTTACATATGCCTAAAATATCATATGTTTGGTGAGTGCGGTATATTTGCACGCGCTGTCCTCGGGCTTTATACTTCTCGAATCCATTATGGCGAAACTGTAGCTCTGCCCATGTTATATTTTTTCAATAAATAAATAAAATAATAAATATCCTGGGACATTCCTCACACACGGTCATCTGATCCCAAACTAAGCAAAGCTTGTACTATGAAAACCAGATAACTGATATAATACATATACTACTTTTGTTTGTAAATACATACTTATTATACATAATTACACCCAGACTCAGGACATACAGACATGTTCATGCACACAAATGCATGTCCTGTGTGGGAATCGAACCCACGACCTGCGGCGCTATAGGTTAAGACGCCACGTCTTAACCAACTGCGCAAACTGGCCCGTCACCAAGGACCAAGTCAATAAGTCATATTAGTTCAGATAAGTAAGCAATTAGATGTGTCGGTGTCTATGAAATGAAATGAAATGAAATGAAATGAAATGAAATGAAAAATATTTATTCTTGCGCGCCATTCGACGCAAATAAAACTAACTAGACACAGATAAGTATTAATATTTATACTATTTATAGTTTATAATCACAAACAACACAGAAGTTATTGGCTACTATTTTAGCTACCACGAGAATTACAGGTGGCAACACCACATAAGCCTTCCGCCATCTTTGATAAAGCCAACTTCCAATTTAGGCTGCATTCCGAATTGATGCTATAATCGCTGTAATCGATTTTAGCGTGCTTAAACCCGTTCCATATTACCGTGAGCGCCCTCACGATGTCCCGTGAAACGTCATAGATGACGTCATGACATGCGCCATCTTGCGCTCACACCGACCATGCCCTAAACTGATATCACCGTGAGCGCTGTCAAAAGTGACGGCAAAAATCTAATAAGATTCTTGGTTTTCTATTTGGCAAAGATACTTTTTATGATTTTATGAGAGAAAAATAATAAAAAAAGCAGATATTCCTTTTTGCGAGTCAACTTATAAAAGATATAAGGAGTCCTAGCGCATTGATAATTCAGATTTTAATTAAATTCACAAATGTTCTGTTTTGAATACTGTGAGCGCGATAACGGGCGTTCCGAATTGTTGATAGTTATCAGCTGTCATAAGCGTGATATCTAATTCGGTACGCAAATTATTGCTGTGATCGCTGTGATCGATATTATCCATTTCGGAATGTACCCTTAATGATAAACATACGTAATCTGTGAATAAACAATAGAATAGGTACAATCGTGATGCTTCTGTGATGTGATGTGATGAGTGATACAATTTTATCTAATTAACAAGAAGTACAGTACACATTAAAGTTGAATAATAAGTAACAATATAACAATTTTAAATCTTGTGTAAACAATATAAGTTTTTGCGTCGTATGTGCGCAAAAACAGGAACCTGCTCAGCTTAGCTGGGAAATTAGGACTAGCCTAATGTCTGCAGCGCTGATTTTCAGCAAGAACCGATGAGCGACGCAATTCGCTCCCACCAGTGGAAAAATTGATATCCAGTAAGTACTTATTACATATTAAAACAATCGAAGTATAGGTACAACAACAAACAGTGATTGAACTTAATAATACTTTAATGCAATAGTTATATTTATTATTTTACTCTTTGCTTTAATGTAAAATGCTAGTGCCTTTTTCCAATACAAAAGAAAAAGAAATGTATATATGTATAGGGCTCGATAAACCGGTAACACGTCATATTTTCGCTGGGTATAGTTAGTATGCCAGAACCGTGACTATGACGCATCGGCTAGTCGCAGCTAAGCCCAAAAACGAACACAATAAATAATAAAATTAAACAAGACAACTATGAATAAAAATAAATAAATAAGCCTCCAGTACAACATAATATAATCTGAATATGTAAGCGACAAAAATAGAAGTATAAATTTAAGTACATAAATAAAATAAATATACCATTTTTTATTTTTTATTTCAGGACTGGTGTTACTTCTAATGCAGCCATATTAATACCAACCAAGGCATGAAAGGGCAGGCGCATAAGGCACACCCCTTTTTGATAACACACCATTGCAAGATAGCTTTTATACTTTAGGTAATTGTTATCATGTACTATTATCATTTATTGTTGCTATTTTTTTTTTATAATAATATCTATGATACCTGCTGGATCTGCAAATAATGATTTTTTAAATGTGTTAAAAAGGTTTTTTTTGATTTCAGGCTACGTTTCTCGGTGTGTTACCACAGGTGTTACAGCAGCTGCACTTGAGAGCCAGATCCTTCTAGGCTTCGTGTGTTTACCATTTTCGGCCACATCATCACTGGTAAAATTCCTGTCAAAACATAGGCACGGTAAAAAAAAACTAGGAATGAGTGAGTAATGCTCTCCCGGGAACTTCGGTTTCCTATATTTTCAGAGATCAGTAAGCACATCAGAAAATACAATCCCATCAAAAACATTCTGTAAAAAACTAGCCAAGTCTCGATGGAGCTGCTTGTTTATCTCTAAAAAGTAATGAAATCTAGACAAAGTCGTGCCAAGTCTAAGGTTCCTTACTGCGATTTCTTTATTATTATAGTTAATGTTGTGTGACTTGTTGAATATTTTTTGTAAAGGCGGTATGTCGATCTCTAAGTTTGGTTGGGCTCTTGTGTTTTCTAATCAGGGTCACCAGGTACTCCAGATCTTCGATTATCCTAGTTTTTATAGTTTTCCCTTTATGTGGTCATTAAACCCTAACTCTGTACCAAATTTCAGCTCTCTAAGTTTATGGGAAGTACTAGTTCTATTTTGATGATCATGAATGAGTGAGTGAGTGATTGAGTGAGTGAGTTTCATAAATGTGAAACTTTGCTTTCGCTTAACTTCGGAACTAAATGACCTACAGACTTGAAATTTTGGATTTTAAGTATGTGATTATAGCTTTACTGGATGACGAAAATTTCTGCGTTCGGGTCTTATCCAGAGGTTCTCAAATAGGGGCCTGAAAATGCGGCGAAAAGGTTCCAGTAAAGGATGGTACGGCAGTGTTTGCTTCGCGCTCGACTCGGCGGGGGCACTGCCGTGCCCCCGATTTTAATTTGTGTAAAATCAACCAAGTAGCTTGGCTTTATATTTCGTCAAAGTGCTGATTTTAAAGACATGAACACGTTAATATTGCTTTACAATGCTTTTGTTAGGACTCAATTGGAATACGCATCCATAGTCTGGAATCCTGTGTATGATAAATATATAAAACAATTAGAAGGAATTCAAAATAAATTTGTTAAGCGTTTAGAGTACAGATTTAATAATATCAGCATGAGATTTTATCATTGGAAAAGCGACGTGAACATAGGGACCACATTTTTCTAAACAAAATAATAAATAACATTATTGATTCCCCATATCTTTTAAATAAAATAGATTTTAAGTGTTCCAAGCTTCGTACACGCAAAAGGCATATTTTCTTTACACCTATTTGTTGTTCTAACTATACTAAAAACCGATTTATAGTGAGAGCCTGTAATAGTTACAACCATTCTTATAGTCACGTCGATATTTTTCACGAGAGGATGAGCGCCTTTCGCAGCCGTTTAAAGTCAGATTGTTTTTTTTTTTTGTATAATTTGTTTGAGAGTTACATATTTTGTTTGTTTTCAATTAATTAAGTTTGCACCTGTCTATTCATAAGATAAAAAACAATGTTAATATCTAGCAGTAGAAACTGTTTTGGCAACTGTGTTACAATTTTTTTTTAAGAGGAAACGCTGGTGGCGTTTGTTCCATACAAACGTAATCCTCAGTTTCCTCTTTGGATAATGACACTAGAGCTATGATTATTTTACCATGCAATCTGTAGGTACCACTGTATGTCTCTCGGTTGTGTTTTTTTCCATACATTAATTATTATAAGAATTAGAAGCCTTCTAAATGACAAAAACTGACCATTTTTACTGCCCTTATCAGACGTTCAGCAAACAAATATGACGAATATAAAAAATAAAAGGAAAACCGACAGACATAGCCAAATTATATTCTTAAAAAAAATAAAACAAAACGATCCAGTATTGGAGGAGGAAACTGGGGATTACGAAATAGCGATTTCGTCTATTTTAAATAGGTATAATCGATCCAAGCTGCAGTTGTCTCTATCGTCCCTCATACATTTATATCCCAGCAACAGCGCGACAGCAATAGATTTGTTAAATACCTATTTTTCAAATTTCATGCAGCCATCCTTTCCTCTTAAGTTTGAATTGTATAAAAATTGCCGTTTGTTTCTTTAATAAATAAAAATAAAAATAAGTTCACGTAATTAACTGAGCCAGCCCGAAGCGCAAGCGAAGCGTCTCCATTTCACCTTGGCCAAGAATTCGTTTATACAAGAAGTCTTAGAGAATCCAATATATAACAAGAAATATAAAGCCCGTGGAGTGCGCGTCGACACGATTTTGTTTCAAACACAACTCACCGATTCCTATGGGGGAACTGATTTTGATTGGCAGGCGCAAAGACTGGTGGTCATTTATAATTTGTTTGTTTTGTAATCGGTTTTGATTATTATTTATATTAGAAAATAACAGCAAACGTAAAAGAGGCGTTACTTCCTCGTAGTCAAACTTTTTAGTCCAAATGGTTTGACCACAAGGAATAAAATTTCCTCGTGGTCAAACTAATAAATTAAAAAAAAACACTAATATTTTCGATATTATGATAGGGTCGAAGCTAAAATGTAAATAAGTTTTTCTTAAAAACGTAACTTTTAATACAAGCTTGTGTTGGTGTCTGTACTTGCATTGCCTTCCAATATACTAATGTATACCAAATATCAAGTCAATCCAACCACTGGAAGTGGGTGAAATTTGACTTGCAAGATTCCACCCGAACAAACATATTATAGTTACATACATTGCAAGTTAAATAAAGCTTGTACAGTAGTACCCAACTGATATGGCTTACCGATGTACCTGCGCAGAAGATACATTTTCAAAGCGCGGGAAACGCTATCGGTTGGCCGCTGCCGCCATGTGTGCGGAGGGGCGTGACTTGCGAGTGAGACGGAACTAACAACTGCAGTGTATTATGAACCTTATAGTAGTGATCTAAGGTTAATTGTAAGTTTTAATCTTCGGAGCCACTTTCTTTTCGTGCGAACGAAGATTTACGACGCGCCTTATCAGTTGGGTAATACTGTAATAAGTTATTGTTAAGAAATTCATTTTTAATACAAGCTTTTTTTGTTGACTGTACTTGCATTGTCATCCAATATACAGTAGTGCAAGTCGGTGGAAGTTTGACCACAAGGAAACACAATTCCTCGTGGTCAAACCAGTTGGACTAAAAAGTTTGACTACGAGGAAGTAACCAAAAGAGGACTGGTCTGCGATGCTGAGATGATGGCTTCAATTTTGAAAAAGAAAGAGGAAGAACAGCCGGGCTGACATACGAAAGCATAGTCCAAGCTAAAACGGAGACGCTTCGCTCGATCTGCGCGCTTACTCAGTCAATTAGAAACAAGAGATGACCGAGTACAGAAACCAACGAGACTATAAAATATTCTAAATCCAATCACCGATGTTCATGCGCCGAGTGCCGATAAGCAAACCCACCAAAAACATTTTTATGTAAAATGTTGCCGCCAAGACATATAGCTCGGACTGTCAAAAAGTTATCAGATCTCATGTAGAGCCAAGCTTATAACTCTACATGCACTTACTCTACAAGCCCTAACTTCACAAACTAAGCTAAGCTACGCTTACTAAGCTTGGCTCTACATGAGATCTGATAACTTTTTGACAGTCCGAGCTATATGTCTTGGCGGCAACATTTTACATAAAAATGTTTTTGGTGGGATTTCACTTCTTTTTGTAAGTTGCTTATGTTTTTTTTTTGTTTGAAATTTCCAAGTTTTATAATTTTTTTGTTGTTTGTGTACTAATACAAGCTTACATACCAAATTTCAGCTTTCTAGGACTTCAGGAAGTACCCTATGAGTTTTGATGATCATCAGTGAGTCAGTGACGAAATCGGGGTTTTTTAGATATCAATAAAATCTAAAGTATAAGAGCTATCTTATTGAAACTTAATATGTTTAATAATTTTACTATTGACATCATGTCCTGAGAATTTGGTTTATCTGGTATAATCCAAACCCAAGTTATGAGGGTTCAAAAAAACGACGAAGCGCTTCGAGAAAAGGTAGGTAGTGCCCTTTCGCTTCGCTTGGCTGTCTTGGCGGGGGGCACTTCAGATACTCGTAGATGGGATTTAGTGTCTAGTGTGTACTAGTGTCACCTAGTGTCGAGATTTGCTTGCTGCACAATTTATGAGATTCACACTGTATGGTATTGTGGTCGTAAAATCAAGTTGCTGGAATGAATGGACTAAGTAATTATAGACAATTATTATATAATTCTACGTTGTGATGTACCTGCATGCAAAACTCATTATGATTTGATGCGCCGTTGAGGCATCAAGAAGTAACATAGATGAATGAATGAAATATTCTTTATTGTATAGACTAACACAGAACACATGATAATAGTAACGCAAATTTATCTTTAACATAGGTATATTTATTAATAATATAAATTAATATAATTTAAACTCACTTTCGAATTCATTATATCGACACTTGAAAGGAAATCGTCCCAAAGTGATATTGACAATGATTTACGGACCGATTTCGGTTAAAATTAAGACTCTTATGTCTTTACTAATAATGAAGCAAAAACCTCAACGCTATACAGGTCGTTGTTTTGTTCAGCGACAAGCGACTCAGGGTCGATAATACAAATGAATGCTAAAAAAATATAAAAAAATACTTTATTTTTTTTAAATAATAAAAATAAAAAAATTAAAATTTTGAAAATCATGTAATAAGCTAAAGTGCAGACATAATACTCAACGGGAGTACGAGGTAGTTAAGGGGTGGGGCGATGGCGGCTTGTGCCTAGCTCTAGTCTGTGCACGTGCCTAGTAACCATACTTTGCGGTAATTTTATTTCAAATTGAATAAGGTATTTCTCATCATATTTAAAGTATTTAATGGAATTAAGTCCATTTTTGGGGAATATATATTTTGTACTACCGCTCCTGGGTCGCTTGTCGCCGACCAAAACAACACCCTGTACCTATAGCAGACCCTCCCATAATGGAAGTGTATTGAAAAACGTCGTATGACACGCGTGTGCATTGATCATTACACTCTCGGCTCCCTTATCGCGTTCGCCTGCGCTTAATATCGCCTCGTCTGTAACTACCAACTTTGCACACATGTATCATAATACTATTAAGTTCCAATATTTGAAAAAGAAAATCTTTTAATTTCACCTAATTATTAGATTAAAATGATTTTAACAGCAGAAATACGAGTGGCGGAATGGGGGAAGTGAAAATAAAAATACAAATTTATTTTTCCATTTCAATATTATTATATTCACCTGCTACTTTGTCTGATATTTAAATAACATTATGTATACGTTCGAAATAAGAAATGTTTTATCTTTGCCTGCAAAATATGCTGAAACTAAATCCTTAACTTCTTTGTTACTTGAAAATGTCTATGCTGGGAGCTAGGTCACAGGCAACAAGGTGGTTCAGCCAAAATGTCGAAGCCCACCTTCTGCAGGGTGGCCATCGCAAGATGGCTTTTTTGGACAGGCGCGTTGTCGTGTATTTATGCCAGCCAGCTATTTATTTATTTTTTTTGTTTTATTTCTGCTTCATGGCAATCTGTTTTTCAACAATAAGCCACTCTTTTGTCCGATTTAATTTTCTGGGAATAGTCTGGGTTAAAGAGAGATTATGTCCAGCGACTAAACTCTCACTCTTGGTTGAATCTAGAGGTCAGATTCGGGACGCTATGTCTCTTTAGTCTTCGAAATTGAAGACTACCAATCCCTCCCAGTTGATAGGCGAGCTCGTTGATATGGGTAGATAATCGCTGCTGGTAGTTCTTGCTATAACCTGCTACTTCCTGTTTGACTGTTTTGATGTTAAGATCTTTCTGAATGAGACTGTTGCTCACGTACCAAGGTATGTTAAACATGGTTCTCATTGTTTTGTTTTGAAACCTTTCAAGGATCTCTATGTTACTGTTGCTAGTAGTTCCCCAGAGTTGGATCCCGTATGTCCAGATAGGTTTGATAATCGTTTTGTATATGCTCATTTTGCTGTTATTATTCAATTGAGAATTATGTCCAACCAGCCAAAACATGCTTCTCAATTTTATGTCTAATTGCTTTCTTTTTGACCAGATATGTTTTCGCCAGGTAAGCCTTCTGTCTAGATGCATGCCCAAGTATTTTGCACTATCTGCTTGGGGGATCTGCTTGTTATTGATTTTTACTGGAGGACATGTCTGTTTCCTTAAAGTAAAGGTAACATGAGTAGATTTGCTCTGATTTGCCTTGATTCGCCAAAGATTCATCCATTTTTCAACTGCAGTAATGTGTGTTTGAAGGTTAGTTGACGCAATGGCTGGATTATCATGGACCGATAAAAGGGCCGTGTCATCGGCATAGGTTGCTGCTATGGTGTTGTCATTTAAAGGCAAATCTGAGGTGAAAATCAGGTAAAGCGTCGGACCCAGTATGCTCCCTTGTGGGACACCGGACCTAATATGGTATAGCTCGGAACATTCATTTCCATACTTCACTTCGAAGCACCTGTTATTTAAGTACGACTTGATTATATGGAAGAAGGCGTGAGGTAAAAGTTTCTTTAATTTGTAGAGTAGGCCTTCATGCCACACTTTATCGAAGGCTTGACTAATGTCCAGGAACACAGCTGAGCAATACTCTTTATTTTCGAAGGCTCTGCTGATTATGTCTACAAGTCTGTGGACCTGTTCAATAGTCCCGTGTTTTTCTCTAAAACCAAACTGGTGTGAAGGTATGACGTTGAATAAATGTTCTCTCATTCGGTTTAGCAATAGTTTTTCAAGTATTTTCCCTACTACTGGTAAAAGGCTGATGGGTCTATACGAAGCCACTTCATGGGATGGCTTTCCGGGTTTAGGAATCATCACAACCTGTGCTATTTTCCATTGGCTTGGAAAGTGAGAAAGTCGTTCGCTATTTATTGGCATATTTTTTTAATGATATCAATCGTAATTTTTATTTAAATGCCGCCTGAACTTTTTGACGAGAAGTGTATAGTATAGAAGTGATGGGAGGACAGGATTAAAAAAAACACTCTCTAATATTATTCGTTAATTTTTATTTGAAATAAAAACGCATACACAACTATAAAGATACAATTTAGTAAACTAATATACGTTTGATTCTGTTGCAAATCACCAAACTAATTATAATTACACCATATTTTATTCTTAAAAATATGTTTGTAAATGATAAAAAATGTTAAATTATGGAGGTGAAAGGTGGATGACACCTCCATTTAAAAGGGAAGGTCTTCCGCCAGGCTGGGTCATCGTGCCTGGGGACCGCGGTCCAACTGTACATGTCGGACAGTTGTATATATGCAGATCGGCGAGAAAACTTCTTAAGCGCGATGCAGGATGTTGTGGCGCCATCTATCTTTATGTGTGTGAACTATATCAGTGTAACTGATAGATGGCTGATAGATGTCACTATAAAATTCCGCCCGATTGTTTTTTTTAACACGCTTTTATTAGCTTCACCTGTATGTATGTAAAGGAATCTTCGAACGTAATTTTCACCAACTTCCAGACGTTAGATTAAACTAAAATTTTGCACGCTTATCAAGTACCGATGACAATACAATAATTTGGTACCATCGAGCTGATCTGATGATGGATCCGGAAGGTAGGCACTGGAACTCCATAACGGAGCAACGTTTCCTAGCCGTGTTTGGACTTGTTGGAATTGTCATGAAATGAACTTTGACCATGTATCGTTTTCAGGGTCTGATGATGGAGTAGGAGAGTAAGCACTGGAACTCCATAGTGGAGCATCGTATACTAGCCGTGTTTGGGTTTGTTGGAATTGTCGTGAGATGAACTTGGACCATGTATAGTTTTCAGGGTCTGATGATGGAGTAGGAGGGTAGGCACTGGAACTCCATAACGGAGCAACGTTTCCTAGGCGTGTTTGGGCTTGTTGGAATTGTCGTAAGATGAACTTTGACCATATATGGTTTTCAGAGTCTGATGATGGAGTAGGAGGGTAAGCACTGGAACTCCATAGTGGAGCATCGTATCCTAGCCGTGTTTGGGGTTGTTGGAAATGTCGTGAGATGAATTTTGACCATGTATAGTTTTCAGGGTCTGATGATGAAGTCGGAGGGTTGGCACTGGAACCCCATAGCGGAGCATCGTATTCTAGCCCTGTTTGGGCGTATTGGAATCGTATTATGCGCATTTTGCCCAAATATGGTTTTCTGAGTCTGTTGGTGGAGTCAAAGAGTAGGCACTGAAGCTAAATACTTATTAAAAATGTGAAAGAAAGTTATTTTGGGTGAAAATATGGTATAAGTAACATAATAAAATGGTATGAATAATTTATGTTGTCTAAAAAATAAAAAATAAATTACAGCTTAAAAAAACTAAAAAAACACGCTTTAAAAAGCCCTGCACTAAAAAGTGTTAAATAATTATAAAATTGAACCTAAATATATTCTCTGTCTATCCCGTAAGGGCCTAAAAGTAAGAAATTTTTGTAATTAAGTTCAATATTTGAATGAAAAGCGTGGGGCGCTTTTCCTTGTAACCTAATAGAATTTCTAAGCATTATCATTATCATGAAGAAATATCGTAATTTACAAAATGAATAGCGCCACACACTTTTCATTCAAATATTGAACTTAATTACAAAAATTGCTTACATTTAGGCCCTTACGGGATAGACAGAGAATATATTTAGGTTCAATTTTATAATTATTTAACACTTTTTAGAGCAGGGCTTTTTAAAGCGTGTTTTTTTAGTTTTTTTAAACTGTAATTTTTTACGATTGTGGATTGATATTTTTGACATTGGTGCCGATTCTGTTGTAAATCGCACTAAACTAATTTTAGTCACATCAAATATCTTTCTTACAAACATTATTGAAAAAGGATAAAACATATTTAAAGCTGTCAAATTAGTCTTTGCCGTCTTCATTTGTGGGTATTTAGACGTAACCGCGATAGTCGGCGACTAAATTTATATTGAAAACAAGCTTTGGACTAACAGGACTAAATTTCTTTCATCCTTTTCTTATGTTCTTTGTAAGAAAGACACATAGTGAGAATAAAATTAGTTTAGTTGTAAACAACAGAATCAGCACCATTACATTACATTTCTCATGAAATTTGTGTCAAAGTATCATTGCTCTGGTATTGCAAACGTCTATGTACGATAACCATTTTCGATCAGGCGAGCCGTAGCTTATACACACTCTCCTGGTATCCCACTTTACTGGTATAAAAAATATGTTTTCGGGTGACAGTTTTTTACAATTTCTATTTGTTATTATTAACTATACTAACTAAGCTATGTTAATTATCATGTCTTTTCATTTATTTAAAACAGAATCAGTTTCTATAAAATCTGAAGACGAGGAAGACGATGAAGACGATGAAGATGATGAAGAGAATGAAGACGATGAAGTTTGATCAATAGTTCGTTCATTATTTAAAGACCCATTCTTGTTTTTCAATGTACTTTCAATGGTTTCTTGTTTCGAACTTTCATTATTAATGTGTACTTCTTTCTTCGATTCTTCACTAGTGTTTACATATTTGGAATCTTCAAAACGTGTTTGGTCTGCATTGTTATTTTGTCCATTATTTTCTTGTTTGCCGGTGTCTTCACGAGTTTTTTTTTTATTTTTCGTATGAGAATCAGTTTCATCACTTTCTTCAGTAGCTTTTTTGCCTTGATTTATTTTATCTTGAATGGTTTCTTGTTTCGAACTTTCATTATTAATGTGTACTTCTTTCTTCGATTCTTTACTAATGTTTACATATTTGGAATGTTTAAAACGTGTTTGGTCCGCATTGTTATTTCCTCCATTATTTTCTTGTTTGCCGGTGTCTTCACGAGTTTTTTTATTATTTTTCGTATGAGAATCAGTTTCATCACAGTCTTCAGTAGCTTCTTTGCCTCGATTTATTTTGCTTTTAATGGTTTCTTGTTTCGAACTTTCATTATTAATGTGTACTTCTTTCTTCGATTCTTTACTAATGTTTACATATTTGGAATCTTTAAAACGTGTTTGGTCCGCATTGTTATTTCCTCCATTATTTTCTTGTTTGCCGGTGTCTTCACGAGTTTTTTTATTATTTTTCGTATGAGAATCAGTTTCATCACAGTCTTCAGTAGCTTCTTTGCCTCGATTTATTTTGCTTTTAATGGTTTCTTGTTTCGAACTTTCATTATTAATGTGTACTTCTTTCTTCGATTCTTTACTAATGTTTACATATTTGGAATCTTTAAAACGTGTTTGGTCCGCATTGTTATTTCCTCCATTATTTTCTTGTTTGCCGGTGTCTTCACGAGTTTTTTTATTATTTTTCGTATGAGAATCAGTTTCATCACAGTCTTCAGTAGCTTCTTTGCCTCGATTTATTTTGCTTTTAATGGTTTCTTGTTTCGAACTTTCATTATTAATGTGTACTTCTTTCTTCGATTCTTTACTAATGTTTACATATTTGGAATCTTTAAAACGTGTTTGGTCCGCATTGTTATTTCCTCCATTATTTTCTTGTTTGCCGGTGTCTTCACGAGTTTTTTTATTATTTTTCGTATGAGAATCAGTTTCATCACAGTCTTCAGTAGCTTCTTTGCCTCGATTTATTTTGCTTTTAATGGTTTCTTGTTTCGAACTTTCATTATTAATGTGTACTTCTTTCTTCGATTCTTTACTAATGTTTACATATTTGGAATCTTTAAAACGTGTTTGGTCCGCATTGTTATTTCCTCCATTATTTTCTTGTTTGCCGGTGTCTTCACGAGTTTTTTTATTATTTTTCGTATGAGAATCAGTTTCATCACAGTCTTCAGTAGCTTCTTTGCCTCGATTTATTTTGCTTTTAATGGTTTCTTGTTTCGAACTTTCATTATTAATGTGTACTTCTTTCTTCGATTCTTTACTAATGTTTACATATTTGGAATCTTTAAAACGTGTTTGGTCCGCATTGTTATTTCCTCCATTATTTTCTTGTTTGCCGGTGTCTTCACGAGTTTTTTTATTATTTTTCGTATGAGAATCAGTTTCATCACAGTCTTCAGTAGCTTCTTTGCCTCGATTTATTTTGCTTTTAATGGTTTCTTGTTTCGAACTTTCATTATTAATGTGTACTTCTTTCTTCGATTCTTTACTAATGTTTACATATTTGGAATCTTTAAAACGTGTTTGGTCCGCATTGTTATTTCCTCCATTATTTTCTTGTTTGCCGGTGTCTTCACGAGTTTTTTTATTATTTTTCGTATGAGAATCAGTTTCATCACAGTCTTCAGTAGCTTCTTTGCCTCGATTTATTTTGCTTTTAATGGTTTCTTGTTTCGAACTTTCATTATTAATGTGTACTTCTTTCTTCGATTCTTTACTAATGTTTACATATTTGGAATCTTTAAAACGTGTTTGGTCCGCATTGTTATTTCCTCCATTATTTTCTTGTTTGCCGGTGTCTTCACGAGTTTTTTTATTATTTTTCGTATGAGAATCAGTTTCATCACAGTCTTCAGTAGCTTCTTTGCCTCGATTTATTTTGCTTTTAATGGTTTCTTGTTTCAAACTTTCATTATTAATGTGTACTTCTTTCTTCGATTCTTTACTAATGTTTACATATTTGGAATCTTTAAAACGTGTTTGGTCCGCATTGTTATTTCCTCCATTATTTTCTTGTTTGCCGGTGTCTTCACGAGTTTTTTTATTATTTTTCGTATGAGAATCAGTTTCATCACAGTCTTCAGTAGCTTCTTTGCCTCGATTTATTTTGCTTTTAATGGTTTCTTGTTTCGAACTTTCATTATTAATGTGTACTTCTTTCTTCGATTCTTTACTAATGTTTACATATTTGGAATCTTTAAAACGTGTTTGGTCCGCATTGTTATTTCCTCCATTATTTTCTTGTTTGCCGGTGTCTTCACGAGTTTTTTTATTATTTTTCGTATGAGAATCAGTTTCATCACAGTCTTCAGTAGCTTCTTTGCCTCGATTTATTTTGCTTTTAATGGTTTCTTGTTTCGAACTTTCATTATTAATGTGTACTTCTTTCTTCGATTCTTTACTAATGTTTACATATTTGGAATCTTTAAAACGTGTTTGGTCCGCATTGTTATTTCCTCCATTATTTTCTTGTTTGCCGGTGTCTTCACGAGTTTTTTTATTATTTTTCGTATGAGAATCAGTTTCATCACAGTCTTCAGTAGCTTCTTTGCCTCGATTTATTTTGCTTTTAATGGTTTCTTGTTTCGAACTTTCATTATTAATGTGTACTTCTTTCTTCGATTCTTTACTAATGTTTACATATTTGGAATCTTTAAAACGTGTTTGGTCCGCATTGTTATTTCCTCCATTATTTTCTTGTTTGCCGGTGTCTTCACGAGTTTTTTTATTATTTTTCGTATGAGAATCAGTTTCATCACAGTCTTCAGTAGCTTCTTTGCCTCGATTTATTTTGCTTTTAATGGTTTCTTGTTTCGAACTTTCATTATTAATGTGTACTTCTTTCTTCGATTCTTTACTAATGTTTACATATTTGGAATCTTTAAAACGTGTTTGGTCCGCATTGTTATTTCCTCCATTATTTTCTTGTTTGCCGGTGTCTTCACGAGTTTTTTTATTATTTTTCGTATGAGAATCAGTTTCATCACAGTCTTCAGTAGCTTCTTTGCCTCGATTTATTTTGCTTTTAATGGTTTCTTGTTTCGAACTTTCATTATTAATGTGTACTTCTTTCTTCGATTCTTTACTAATGTTTACATATTTGGAATCTTTAAAACGTGTTTGGTCCGCATTGTTATTTCCTCCAATATTTTCTTGTTTGCCGGTGTCTTCGTTTCGGTTTCTATTGTACAAAGATTCACTTGTGGTAGTAGTTTGATAGCTAGTTTTACGTTCAGTTCTTTTATTATCTCTTTGATTTAATTTATATGTGGATTCTGGTTCTTCTTTAGTTTTTTCATCATTATTAGATTCTTGTTTTTCAGTGTCTGTTTCAGTAGAATACGAGCTAGTTTGTGAACTAGCAGTCATCGTTTTTGAGGTTTTAGTTTCACTGTTTTCACTGGTAGATTTAACACTAGTAGTTCCCTGGTCTTTGCTTTCATGATCACTTGAAGAACTATCGTCAGCAACTAATATAGAATCGTCTGTTTCTATAGCACCATTGTATTTATCCAAAGTACATTCTGTTATTTTTTTCCTTACTTCTGTTTTTGTTGATGATATATCTGCAAACATATAAAATGGTTTTATATTTTAATGTCGTTTACTGTGACAAAAGTCGCGAGTTTTAATTTTATAATTAAAGGGAAAAATGGAGAATAAATGAAAACTCAGTGATAAGATGCTATTTAGTAGATAAGTCAGGTTGAAAATTAAATACCTCACGTTCACTGTCGCAGAAAAAAGTATTAAAATTCTCCATATTACGTCCAAATGAAATATTGTGAGGACTTGGTAAAAGTTATGTGAAAGTTAATGTGCGGACTATATAAAAGTGATATTATAAATAAAATGTATACGACTTTGTATGACATGGTCATGAACAAATTTAAAAAAAAACGCGCTGCCGATCGATTGCTGAAAATCTCTTCAGACCCTTTTTGAAGAACCCCACCTACTCTTAGACCTTTTTCAAATAGCAAAGGCATTCTTTCAATCATTATTAGAGCAGACCATAGATATAAATAGATGACGCGAGACTTCCTGGTCAAAAGATGTGCAAAAAAGGAGCGATGCTCTTCTTTTAAAACTGTTTCTTGCGGACAGACAACTCGCATGCGGCTGCATGTCCACCAGACATGTGTAGCGAGGGATGTGTTTAGATGAGATTTCTGTCTGTGGCTACTATATTGCTTGGAATATAAATAATTTTATTTCTGTACTTACCTATACCGTTGCTCTTGAATATACTGTGCACATATGCGTAAAAAGCTGTAAAAGTATAAAAAAACGTTATTTTATAGTCATTGGCAATGATTTTATAAGTAAAAGAGGTAGATAGGTTATAAGCGCTCCGCAAGTGGCACCGTTAAGAGTGCGTACCAAGCCAGAAAAATATGGCAATGTCAGATGAAACAAACTTATGTCTAATCTTCGCGTGGAGATGAGATGGAGATAGCGTGTTTCGCGGAACAAAAATTAACTAAGCGCTTTTTATCTAAATAACTCGTAAAGTATAGAATATTTAAAAAAATCGTTAGTAGCAGCCCTAGGTCATATGTTAGTGATATTATTTATCGAATTTGTGTCTTAATTAGATACACCATGAACGAATAAAACCGAAAATTCATTATTATTAGAGGTAGCTTTGTGATTTTTTTCTATCGAGGAAATTTTATTCCATTATGTTTTTGTTCAGATAGAACCCTCGCGTATATAATGAAAATACCCATATAAAAATATTTTTTCATTTAAATACTATTTACTTGGGTAAATTTCAATTCTAAGATTGTTATTTTGCTTTATACGCACTCTTAAAACTGTGCTAGTTATCTCACTTTAGCTTGACGCGTCAGAGCGTCTACGTCACCACATGTAGGTGTGCCATTTATAAAGTTCAAATCTTGTGTAGGTAACCTATCTACCTCTTTACTTATAATATCATTGCTCATCGGCAAATTTTTAATTCGTTGATGTTATGTCATAGACGTAAAAAAAAAGGATGGAGCGACGCCTTGTAAAATGAAGCACATATTTCCTGTTTTTGTGTGAGTTAAGTCAGTACTGGCACACGCAGGCAGTGTCTTATTGTCACTGTCGACATATTTATGTTAAATAAAGTTTATGGTTATTAAGATTTTATTTCGTATTAACTGACATAATTAAGTAAAAAAATAAAAAAAAAATGTAGAATTTATTTTATATTTATGTATGTGAAAGTAGCTGAGCACTCCGAAATTTTATACAAAAATCTTGAAATGACTTCAAAGTACACTAAAAAGCAATCAAATACTGATCTAATGACAATGAAACAAGAAGTGTACCCTTTAAAAATAACAAGAATTTTCCAAAACGGTTAATAAATGACGGATTTATGAGGTAACAAACATACAAAAAAAATACAACCGAATTGAGAACCTCCTCCTTTTTTTGAAGTCGGTTAAATAGTACAATCATCGTTTTAAAATATTAAACAATATAGAGTTAAATGAATTTCCCGGGACATTCCTCACACACGGTCATCTGATCCCAAACTAAGCAGAGCTTGTACTATGGAAACCAAATAACTGATATACTAATACCACATAATACTACTTACGGGCCCGTCAAATTGCCTCCGAATTTATCAGATAGCCATATGTGAATATTGTCCCAGTTTCTTAAAGTATAATCATTTCATATATCTTAAACGAAAGCACTTACCATCAAGAGCGTAGTTCCCAACTGAAAATGAAATATATAAAAAATAAATAAAAACTTTTTAATGAAATATCATGACATTAACGCGCTACGGATTTACCCGTGTTCCTGAGAAACTTATTATTTTCTCGAATAGAAAGTACTCTGTGTTATTCCAGAACACAATATTTCTAATGCCAAATTTCATCCAAATCCATTCATTAGATTTTGCGTGAAAGAATAACTAACTTCACATTCTCACAAACCTACATTCCCAGGATAAAAATTAACTTATATCCTTTTCCAAATCATTGGCTATCTGCACGCAAAATTTCATCGCGATCAGTTCAACAGTCAAACAAACTCACACTCATATTTAAAAGTTAAGGATTAATTAGTGTAGTGAATTACTGACGCTGTAAAAGAAAATAATATCGTCTACAATAGTAAATAGTAAAATAAAAAAACGGCCAAGTGCGAGTCGGACTCACGCACTGAGGGGTTCCGTACAGACTTGTAGGTATGTAAATAGTTCGTTCTTCACGGGAATCAGGTCTCGAAGATTTTCCCCTTTTTCCGATTATGTAATTTACTCCTTACTCGTGCTACATGACCTTGCTCCTTGCCAATTTTCATAATTCTAGGTCAACGGGAAGTACCCTATAGGTTTTGATTCCCTTGCGATCATTAAAATATGCGGCATAAACGGCCGTATCTTTTTTTTGCGTTGACTTAGAAGTTTGATTTATTCACTACTCCAAGGAATTGCGGACCTGAGTATTTGATATTATTTTCAGCTTGATACCTCCACGCGTTCCTGAGAAAAAGGGCCTTGACAGACGGACAGACAGACATGCAAACAGGCAGACGAACAACAAAGTGATCCTATAAGGGTTCCGTTTTTTTTTTCTTTTGAGGTACGGATCCCTAAAAACAAGGTGGGTGTCAAATTATCTATTAGGTAGCTGTCCCCCGCTGTTTCACCGACATGATTATATTTTATTATGTGGATTTTTCACTATCAAAAAAGCCGGTGGTGTGGCTGAATATACACAGTTTAAAAGTTTAATTAAAAAATATATTTTTTAATGTAACTTTTCGGAAAAAAAAATGGAATGTATTAAAGAAAATATATACTTACGTTGCTCATTGTAAGAGTTAGATAAACCTCCTACGATAATAAATACTGAAAATAAAGAGTTATATATTTTTAGTAAATTATTCAGTAATCAAAATTTTTAAGTTTTAAAAAAATAACTCATATGTTACAAAAAGCTGCCATGTTAATTTTTCATTAAAAAAAGTGCTAACATAATAATATTTTGTACTTCTAGCAAGCAAGACAAACGTCCTGTCAAAAATGCCAAACTAAAAAGTGTTTTTAATTTTTGCCCCCAATTTTCTTCATTCTGCAAAAATCTTATTGAGACTATAATGAACTAAAAAAAAATAAACAAATCGGTCTAACCCTTCTCATGTGATACAAACAGCATAAACTTTTTATTTATACAGGGAGAAGATTTCGAGATGGCATATTTTCGAAACCTATGTTGGGTTAGTCATGCTGAAAAACTTTTACTATGGGAACAACACAGAAATTCTCAAAAAAAAAACTTTTCATACAATAGGTCAAAATGTGTTTTCTTTTATATTATTAATTAAACGGACTTTCGTTTGGCTACTGACCCGCCCATAAAGGACATTAACGAAGCCTTAAGATGGAGCACGCTTACTCAGGAGAAACCTATTCATTTTTTTAACACTTTACATAATTTAAAACGTCACAATACTCACAATGTTTGACACATAACATCAAATCTGTATGAGACCATTGCTTGTTTTCATCTGTAATATAAAAAATGCATTAAATTCTGCAAATCATAAAAAATAATAAAACAAAGAAGCACTTAAGTCGCAGGAAACAAAAAAATATAAAATTTTTAAACATGACTTTACAAATACAGAACTTTTTGAACTTTTTAGTTCAAAATGTTTGCTGTCATTACAAAATGTCATATTTGTGATAGTATATCATAGTTACTGGATGTTGTTTACAAAGTTTGAGTTTGATATCCAAATTAAGAGTACTTGGTTACGGAAACCGCGTGCCATCATACCCTATGCTTGTTTGCTAATAAGTAGAAAATAAATACCTTTGAATAGTTGCCCTATGCTGTATATGCTCCATGTGATGACCCTATGGGATCCTGTGGTATAAAAAATCATTTTTACTTTTTAAGCCTTAAAAATGGTTTTGATTCGTGACAAAGCGGAGGTTGTTATATCATATGACATTAAATTTTTAATGTTGGTAATAAAGAATACAACAGTGTTTTAATTTTCATGTGTATTTTTAACTAAAACTGTAAACTTAAGGCACATTTTAAAAAACATTTCCGTCTTCTTGCAAATTTCCGACTTTTTGTCTGGACTTTTTACAGAAGACTTTCAAACTGAAATAAATTTGTCGTGACTTCTGTTTTTGCAGTTAGAATTTTGAAAGATTTTAAGTAATAATAATTAAGTTCTAAGTAATAATAAATGAGTTCTAAGTAATAATAAATGAGTTCTAAGTAATAATAAATGGTTAATTATTTTACTTTTACTGACCAAAGCAGCATCAAGATTTTTCAGTAACCCAGAAGAACTTGTTTAAAATCGGAACTCAATAACGTACCTTTTAGACTATTTATATCGCATCCGTGGTACTTCTTCGTCAACGTCTCGATCTGAATCCATACATTGTGAAGCTGGTACTCCTTGATTACCTCCTGTGAGCCACTGTACTGACACTCATATCTCTTCCATCCCCATCTCTTGCCATAGTCGTGGTTGCAGACCCAAGGTACGTGGCCATGACCTGGAGAATATGTTCAAATCAAAGTCAGGAATGGTAAGGCGAGGCCCCGGGCTTCAGGAGCCCCGAACGTGTGTTAGCAAAAAATCTTTATACTTCACTTGGGCTTCGCTGCAATCAGGTAGAAGGGCAAAAAACAAATTTTAAAACAGGGCCCGTCTATTGCAATCTACGCCACTGGTTTAGGCATGAGAGATATCTTTTACATAAACCAAATAATTCTGGCAAATTTTTCTTTACTGTGTAGGTAAAGTCCGGTATTTGACCACAATATCTATGGTAAGCACACAAAGATAGAAAGGAAATGGCTCTCAAGTGCAGCTGTCGGAACACACCGGTAGGTTCTTGACAACAGATTCTAAACTTAAGTGTGGTAGCCAGTCAGGCGGGTCCAACAAAGCTACCCTACCACCGTGCTATGATTTTCTCAAGATGTATGGCTCGTTTTAGGATTCGAACCCGGTACCTCCGTCACGGCTTTCAACGTGAGTACCATTGAGCTATTATCGCCTTATATCATTCTTAATCCAAAAGTGTTACTATTCCGTAGCATACTTTAGAGAAAATTTATGTTATGATGACTCAATTTACTGTTATGTAATACAGACAGACTTATTAGTTTAGAGATAATAATGAAATAATAATGTGATAATAATGTAATTTAATTAAGACTTATTACTAATAAATGTTGCAATGCCCTTACAGAGTCATGTTGTAGACTAATAAGATATTGTAACACCTATATATGTACTACATGAAGCAATGAATGAATAAATAAATGAAATTAAAACGTAAGGAAGTAACACTCACCCCCCGGCTAATTTATCGTCTCTCGCAGTAGTATAACCCATACACAAACACAAAATGTGTGCGGACAGACCAGTGATCTCGATAGTAGTAGTAAGTAACTATCGTTATTATCACAGTAATAAGAGGAACAGTATGTTGCCTCGGCAGTGTCCTTGAGATAATTACCTAAGCCCGTGCACAAGGCCTGTCTGCTACGATGATGAACGATAGTGCTGATGATGATGTGTAGGGAGCCTGCTTTTAGGCTATGGACTATGGAATCCGAGATTATAAGGTTTGTGGTCATACATAATATCAATGAAATATGATATGGGTAAGAAAGGAGTGAATGCTGGTATAACGGATAGAAGAGACGAATGGAAGAAGCGTACATATTGCGACGACCACAAATTATTGGGAACACGGCAGGCAGATGACGATGATGTCATAAGAATATCAATAAATTCAAATGAAATAAACATTAGATTAAATAAATAGTAGAAATAATTACCAGCTCGAACGCTTTTCAGGACCGACGGGTGTAGATGCAGTTTTGGCACACAGAGTATAATTCTTATTGTGGCGATGACCACTGGAAAGAAAATGTATAGTGTTAAATAAAGAACGAAAATAGAAAGAGTAAAAAATAAAAATACTTTTGAACTTTTTAAAACGGCATTCGTGTTAAGAAAAAAATCACCCCTTTTTAACCCTTCGTCATAAAATTTTTTTTCTACTTTTTTATCGTGTAAAGTTAACCTTGTGTCCCTTTGTGTCCCGTTAAACTAATTTGTGAAAGGAGGCCTGTGCTCAGTAATGGGACATTAAAAGCTAATGATGATGATTTATCATCATATTCTCCGTGCGTAAAATATTTTTTCTTCAAGAATCAATATAATGTATGCATTTGTTAAAATACAAATTGGTCTCAAATAATTTTCGAAAATTTACTTTGGCAATAATAATATAATATTTTCATTTAGGTATAATATTTTTACATAAATTTATTTTCTCAAGCTGTATAAATAATGTTTTTACAATGCAAGTAAGTAATTACCTACCATTATTGTTAATTTTGTAATGTTTGTTCAAAATGTGCGTATGTTATATACTTATATATTATGTAAGAAAAAAAAACTGTGCGTGTGACTAAAAAATAGCACACATTTTTATATATTTTTTTCTTTTTATATTTAGGTAATTCTTTTTATTTTTAATATCACTTTTTATTTCAATTTATTGTTATTAAGAGTTCAGAGTTACTTGAAATAAATTTACATATTTTATTAATTATTATATATTTTTTTTAAATAAAATTCACGATATAATAATAATCCCGCACAGAATACCGTTACTTTAAAAAAAAATAGGTACAGAAAAACCATTTTCTAGGCAATAACTGCACTTATTACTACTGCTCTGAATCAGTTTTTGTCACAAAAATCACATGGCATATAACTCATTATATTAAAAAATATTGTAGGCATTATCTACATAAAAAATATAATTAAAAAAAATGTTATTTTTTTATTTCAGAAATAAGAATAATACTCACTGCGTTCGAATAAAGTTCCAACTGAAAAAAAGACACATTATGTATTACTTACTATTTAATTTTTATAAATAAAAATCAATGTTTAAAGCAATTCTTATAAAACCCAGATTGTAAGATAGCCCCGGCTCGTTTTGTAACGTTAGAAAGAGACGGATAAATTGAATAGCAGATTTTTTCAGTAAAGCTCTTTGGATAGGGTTTTATTTGACCACAATCTCACCATGGTAAGTGATGATGTGGCCGAAGGTGGTAAGCACACAAAGCCTAGAAGTAAATTAGTACATTGAACGCATACTCACGTCCTGGAGTATTCTGATTGATTATCCCCGAGCATCCTTTTGTCGCTGTAAAGTAAAATATATAACTTTATGTAAATCAGAAACTACCAGGGGGCCAACCACTATCTCTTTAAACAATTATTTTAATAACCTTACTTATTTCTTTTTTGACTTAGGATGTCAAAAAAGGACAAACTACCATCTCTTAAAACAATAATATTAATAACCTTACTTTTTCTTTGTCCTTTTTTGACGTAGGATGTCAAAAAAGGACAAACCACCCTCTCTTAAAACAATATTATTAATAACCTTACGTTTTTCTTTGTCCTTTTTTGACGAAAAAGGACGTGACACAAGTAAGGTACGGACACAAATATTATTGTCGATTTTAAACAGCGTAATTAGTGGTCTTGATGACGTTCTTCTACAATATTGATGACATTTACAAAGTTCTCATTCTGCATAATGTAATTTTTTTTTTGTTTTATACCTAAGATAGATCTAATAGATAATACTTTTTAGTCACACCACATAATTGAAAAAATACATTAATATCCACAAAGCCGAGCTACAGTTATAATTTGTAAAAGACCTAGGAGAATCTGATTTATGTGGGGTTTATTTTCCAATTAAACTTTTCATTAATTAGTGTGGATCAAAACATATATTCCCTTTAAGTACACCGCTGTAAGTTACCCCTACCCTTCTCTATTAAACAGAGGAGCTCCAGTGACCAGTGATAGCCAGCCGACAGCAGACGTGCACTTCGTAATTCTGCTAAGAAATCGATTTTTGATCGAATTTGGCCGTGTGTACTTTTGACATTTATTACGTCAGTACAGTAGTACCCAACTGATAAGGCGCGTCGTGAATCTTCGTTCGCACAGAAAAGATAATATGGCCCCGAAGGTTAAGGAAAGAATGCTTGAAACTTACAATCAACCTTAGTTCACTACTATAAGGTTCATAATACACTGCAGCTGTTAGTTCCGTCTACTCGCGCGTGACGCCTCTCCGCACGGCGCGCGCTAACATGGTGGCAGCTGCCGACCAAATTGAAAATGTATCTTCTGCGCAGGTACATCGGTAAGCCATATCAGTTGGGTACTACTGTATGCTGATACGCAGGGAGACTGTACATATGATAGACGCTTGTAACACCAGGGGTTTCGCGTGTTGCCAACCCTGCAATAATCTCCTCTCACCCAGGTTTGAAGAGGAGTTTCGAGGAGTCGCTGTGGCGGCAGCAGAAGGGACATACCCCCTCTTTCTCTACTGAGATTTTCTATAGTGGCCACCTTCACCAACCTCTCGGTCATAAAAGACGGCACACTATACCAGGCAACCCCTTACGAGGCGTCTGGGACCATCTGCGGTAGGTCACGCCGCCAGAGTACTCGCCCCTGGTACTCAAGAGAAAATGTGAGTCGCACCGTGATCACTCACTACCATTTGTCCAGAATGGTACCGGAGCAGTCAAAGTCGCTCACCACACGCACCCCAGCACGCCAGCGCTAGCATGAGCACAAACCACAGCAGAAGGGACAAAGCGCAGTATTATTCAGTACTGCACCGCTGATCGCCTAACTTAACTCACCTAATAGTAATCCATTCATGCAGTCATCAAAAGTGGCCGGCATTTCTGTAAGGAGAAATTGATGATTAAATGACATTTCGTATGAATTTATATAGGTACCTATACTAGGGGTCGCACATGACTGAGTCATTTACGGACCCCGGTATCGGTTAAGATTTATTCAAAATCAAATCAAAATCAAAAAGTCATTTATTCATTTAGTAAGGCACTTATGAACGTTACATTGGTACATACAGTTGAATTTACCACCGGTTCGGAATACACTTACAGCCTTACTCATAAACGCTATTTAAAGTTAAGTCATACTTAAAACAGTTATTTAAAAAAATCTTCACTCATAAACGGTATTTATCCCTATTCACTGCTTAAAAACGTTATTTAAAGAGCTGTCAAATTAAACAACCTACGACCCTTGTTTAACGGGCTAAATAGCAAAATGGTCGCCAAATAAACAGCTGTTGCTTGATTGCTGTACAATATTTTTCATTGATTTCCGAAAATAAGCTGGATATATGATGTTAGATTATATAGAAACACCATAAATTATATAAATTACTTAAACTTGTACCTCGATGACCGAGCTTTGCTCGTTTTTTTTTTTTTTGGTAAATCATATTAGTTTTTCTCACAAAAGAACTTGAAAAAAAAAGCGAAAATAATTATCATCTGGACTCGAACAGGGTCTTCTGGTTTTGGGACCGCCCGATTTCCCACCTGGCTATGATAACCTTGTAAATGGTGGCGAAATTTACCTTCGTATTCTAATGATATTGAAGCAGTTTTTCATTCCCTGAAAACACGGATAAAACGACGTTTTCTAAAAATGAAACCTAGCTAAATCGATTTATCGCCCCCGAAACCCATTGGAGCTGTTTCCGAGATTAAGATCAAATACAATATAATATTATTATAAACCACATAATAAAACTTTTCAAATTGTTGCTGTTTCTTTTTTTTAAAACCTCCATAACTGTCAAATTTATGGTCTTGACGTTGGTGTCGCCATATATAATATTATTTTTGCTCTTTAAATCCTTCAATAACTAAATCATGATTAAAATGCGTTTATGAGTAAAGAAAAGTTAAACACTGAATAACATTTTAAATAGTATTTAGCTATATACTATTTAATCGGTTATTTAAGAGATTTTTATGAGTAAGACCGTTAAACTAAGAAGACTCCGGCAAGAAACTTAACTATTGAAATTAAGACTCTTATATCTTTACTAATAATGAAGCAAAGACCTCAAAGCTTTGCATAGCAGACTCCCATATGGAAGTAGCTATCACAGGTAAAATTAGCTTACGAAATGATCCATATTCCCAGTTTGGTAAGTAAAATGATTCGTTTTTGTTTATTGAAACCGGGCATAAAATAAGTCCGAAAAAGTATTTGTTTGGCATACTACATAACGAGAAGAAGAAACAATACAAAAGAAGAAGGTAAACCAAAGGGTGTGTGATGTGTAAAACGCATGGTAGGTAGTGTGCTTGGTAGTGTGTGTGTGTTTTTTTTTATTAAAATAATGTATGACTAATGCATTATTATATAATAGTCACAGATTATATAATATTATATGTCTGTAATAGTACAGTATGATACATGTGTGCAAAGTTGGTCATTACACGCAAGGCGGCGTGAGCCGCAGGCGAACGTGATAAGGGAGCCGAGAGTGTAATGATCAATGCACACGCGTGTCATACGACGTTTTTCAACACACTTGCGAGGATAAACACAGATTTGTATTTTAGAAGTTGACTTGATTTGATTTGACTTGATAGGACTTGACAGGACATAATATTAACTTGATTTGGCCTGATTTGGGCTTGATTTGGCCTGATTTGGTTTGATTTGGCTTGATTTGGCCCTGATTTGGCTTAATTTGGCCTGATTTGGCTGGATTTGGCCTGATTTAGCCTGATTTGGCTTGATACCATATTTTTAGCCGCAATAAAAACAGTTTTATCCGGATAAACTAAAAATGCTTCGTCTACACACATACTACTTACAGTGAGATACAAACTTAAAATAATCGGGATAATATTATAAAACACTTGTGCGGTAATGTAAAGTAAAAAGCACCAGTTCGTAATAAGCTGTCTTATTATACTAAAATCGGTGCAATAAGAGTCACTTTACAAGCGAGTGTGTTGAAAAAATCTCCCCTTTTTTTGCTGCTCGAAGGTCCCGGGTGCAAATCCTACACTGAGCTTGAGCTTTCGCTGAAACATCATGAGGAAACCATAACACGGTGGTAGGATACTTGGTAGTACCCACCTGGCTGGCTACCACCCTCAAGTTGAAAATCTGTCGCCAAGCATTTATCGGTGTGTTCCGACAGCTGCACTTGAGAGCCAGTTCCTTCTAGGCTTTGTGTGCCTACCACCTTCGGCCGCATCATCACTTACCATGGTGAGGTTGTGGTTCAAACAACGGCCCGATTTTCCATGGTCAGATAAGTGGTATCAAATTGTTAATTTGAAGGAGTTTGTGTACACTTGTCAGAAGAATAGCTTAACCGAGGTTTATCTTACTACCTAGTATATCAGTTATCTGGTTTCCATAGTACAAGCTCTGCTTAGTTTGGGATCAGATGACCGTGTGTGAGGAATGTCCCAGGAATTTTTTTTTAAATATTGATTACTTACGTTCTAATGCCAAAGTATTGAAAATTTCATTAGCATTTCCCGCTGAACCTGCAAACAAAAATTAAATTACAATCCATATTTTCGAACCCGAAGTTCCATATTTCAGAACATCATCATCAGCCTATAATGTCCCACTGCTGAGCACAGGCCTCCTTTCACAAATTAGAGTGAAAGGCAATGGGCGTGCCCACTGCGGATCGGTGGAGGTAGGCTAGTGGTCAACCTACTGTTGGATTTTTCAAGCCGCCTGGGAGGCCTCCAACTAGCTTAACGACTATCACAATTAAGTGATAATCGGGACCAACGGCGCGGCGTACCTTCCGAAGCACGGAAACGCTCGATTTGAAATACCACTAGGCGGTCAACCAACCAGGTACCGACCACGACGGTGGTAGCTTAACTTTGCCAATCGCTAAAGAACGGCTAATCATGCTACACCACGAGCGCCTCTGCGAGAGTTCAGTACAATATTTACAAACTCATCTTTTCTATGAAGAAAAACGTCAAAAAAGACGTTTCTTGTGTGGGGCCTTTAATTTTAAACTTTATTTCATTTTTACTATTTGTTGTTATAGCGGCAATAGAAATACATATTTTGTTAACATTTCAGTTGTCTACCTTTTACGGTTCATGAGATACAGCCCACTGACAGACAGACGGAGAGCGGAGGCTTAGCAACAGGGGAACCCTTTGGGTGCCAACCTCTAAAAAGAGTTTTAAGTTTTTACTGAAATATTTAAAAAATCTAACTCATTTGGAACCTAGTAACATATTTTATGAGTGAGCGTTCAACTAATCAGTGAAAATCATTGACTCCACAGAGCGCCGAATCAAATCACGCTCGCGCCGACGCGTGATTTAATACAGTTCTCTGAGATTGACGTATAGTTTATCTAATAAATAGGGCACGTAAATTATATCATAGTTGTCATTGTTACGTTATTTACGTAACAATTTTAGTTATATAGCGTTTTTTGAGTGCTAGGGATAGAAACCAAAATTATGAGAACATTAAATATACTTACTCTGTATGCCTGTCGCAAAGAAACCTGAAACAAAAATTATAATTAATGAGACATTTCGTGTTTATGTTTGTTAATCGTCGCTTTAAACCCCAATATAATAATTAAATGAACTGTTTTACAAAAAAACTTAAACCGACTTCAAAGTACACTAAGAAGTAATCAAATCCTGATCTGGTGACAATGGGACCAAACGGGAAGTGTACCCTTTTAAATTAATAAATTATTATTATTTAAATTATTGTAATTATGTATATTAAGTATGTATTTACAAACAAAATGTAGTATATGTATATTATATCAGATATCTGGTTTCCATAGTACAAGCTCTGCTTAGTTTGGGATCAGATGACCGTGTGTGAGGAATGTCCCAGTATATTAATTATTATTTATTAAATAAAAAATAATTTTCCATATCGGTTAATAAATGACGGAGATATGAGGTAACAAACATAAAAATAATAATAATATAATTGAGAACGTTAAAAAGTCAGTTAAAATACAATGAATGCAGATATAATATTAAAAATTTCATAATTCATAATATCTTCGAAACCTACATCGAAAGGAATTCACAATTATGAAAGTTACACGCATCCATTTCAATTTACAAAATAAAGCTGCTTCGTGTGGCAGATCTTGGTAACGGTGGCTGCCACGCACGTCATACTTGTGACTAATTGCTGCTTGTGGGGGCTGGTCTGCCTGGGTCTGCTATATTATGTATTGTGACTTACCCATGCAGGATAATGGTCCAGAAGACTGAAAAAAAAAACATTGATCATTATTAAATTTGTAGAGAGGTAGAGACTATTTCCTCTGAGAGCAACTACAGAATTCAAAATCATTTATTCAAATAAATAAATTAAGAAAAGTTTGACTCTAATAATACGCTTGCCTTGGGAGTAAGTAACTCCACCTTACAGGATACCGCAACCAAAAAACAATGCTATGTTCCTGCGTCTGACTAAGGTTGATCTCTCATTGGGGAGAGGGAAAGGGTTGTGTTGTGAACAGGTGCTGCTTGTGGGGGCTGGTCTGCTTAAGTTTGCTATTTATTTACTTATTAAATATTGATTCAGTCTACTTTGTAGTTTTGCCACCGCGCCGGGGCACGTAATTGTTGTCAGTGCGATTAGAATGTAAATATTATGTAATGAATCTAAGCTTGTTTTGAAAAGAGTAATTGCTGAATGTCCCAGGATATTTTTTTAAATAATTCCCGGCGGTGCCTAAATATATACCTGAGTTTTATGGTGTGCATGGTGGTGTTGGTGTCCTTCGTGTTTGTGGTGGCGTGAGTGGATTCTCACGCTATGCCACGGTCGGCAGAACTCTACGGGTCCCGCTGCCGCTACGGCCACCTGAAATAAGAATAGTCGTCGCACAAAGGTCGAAATTCGAGCATCCAATAAAATGTTCACCCCTCATACTCTGAAAGTAGACCATTCATAGTTCATCTAACTAAGGCTTAGTATATTTTAGCTAAGCAGACCCACGAAGCGTGGAAAAGAGATATCACAATCCTTATGAACACTTTGCGAGAGAGAAAGAGACGCATACACAATAGTGACGTGAGCCAATTTCATTTCGAATAAGAGCCCATAGCGTCCTGCGCACTTTTCCACCCTATGGTCGAAAAGTATATGGAGGTGGATGACACCTCCATTTAAAAGCGAAGATCTTCCGCCAGGCTGGGTCATCGTGTCTGGGGACCGCGGTCCAACTGTACATGTCCGACACTTGTATATATGCAGATTCTCGAGAAAACTTCTTATGCGCGATGCAGGATATAGGATAGTGTGGCGCCACGCCATCTATCTTTCAGTGTGTGAACTATCTCAGTGTTACTGATAGATGGCTGATAGATGTCGCTACAAGTAATTTTCAACCCACTTCATAGATACTTTTATGTCTACTTTCAGAGTTGTGAGATGAAAAGATTTTGTCATTTCAATATTAAATTGTTCCATCAAATTCTTGTTCGGGTCTATCTTTTGTCTGGTATACATAAAAATAACGTTGTCTGTAGCTGAATTCAACCGTATCTTTTCTCCAAAGAAAATTATACTTTCCACATTGGAAATTATTTCGATACATCCCTTTTATTCGCCATCTTTTCTCCAAAGTATTTTCTGTTTTTTAAGTATCTTACATTATCATACACCTGTCAAGCCAGAAATCCATATATCTATTTATTAAAATGAATCCCTATTTCCCTTGGTCACGTCATAACTTGAAAACGACTTTATCGAGATCATCCATATTTTTATTTTAAGTTTTCTTATTAGTAAACTTTTCAAAAGAAACATTTTTTTTAAACTTAGCACATGAGCCCATACTATTTAGTACGTAACAAGAATAAGAATACACCATCAGATTTTATTTAATTTAGTTATTTATCCCTATTTGTTTCTTTGGGAAAGTTGTTTGTTATCATGAGTACAATCATGTGCCTAAGTATCGTTTACTAATTACCAGTCATCCTATATAATTTTATTTCTTGTAACTCAGGTCCATCCTATCGTATCTTTTACAATCTTTTATTAGTTTACTCAGTACTTATTCATCATCATTTACCTGCCATGTCTGTTCCCAATCACTTGTGGTCGGCGCAATATGTACGCTTCTTCCATTCTGCTCTTCTATACGTCACACCAACATTCACTCCTTTCTTACTTATCCATGCTTTTCAGTCTCTCTCTTCCCGTATATCACTTCCCTTTAATATTCATTATTCTTTCGGTCCCATGGCTTTTATCCCTTTATTTCAAACCATAACAAACGGTAAAATTTCCTTGGGGTACTCTGTTATATCGTATAAATTGATGAAAGAGGTAGTACCCAACTGATATGGCTTACCAATGTACCTGCGCAGAAGATACATTTACAAACACGGGAAACCGCTATTGGTCGGCAGCTGCCGCCATGTTAGCGTGCGCCGTGCAGAGGGGCGTGACTTGCGAGTGAAACAGAACTAACAACTGAAGTGTAAACCTTATAGATGTGATCTAAGGTTGATTGTAAGTTTTAAGCATTCTTTCATTAATCTTCGGGGCCATACTTTCTTTTATGTGCGAATGAAGATTCACGACGCGCCATATCAGTTGGGTACTACTGTACCTAACTGTCCTGCTTTGCTCTCAACTCATCCTTTTTCGTACAGTTCATCTTCTACTTCTACGCTTACTTATATTATAAAGAGGTAAAGTTTGGAAGCACGTACGTAGGAGATAATCTTCTGAAATACTATTCTTTCACTAATCGGCTGTCCCATTTCAAAACCTAGTAAGGGACAATTTTTACAAAAATCGTTTTATTGCATAACCTAGTAAGTCCCTACCAAATACAAAAACACCAGCGTTTCAAACTCACATTAAAGTGGATATATTTAAACACCGATACCTGTAAGTGCACCATTCACTCCCTCGTGACCACTTTAAAACCTAGTAAGTCACTTTAACCAATTCAAAACCTAGTAAGTCTCTGAACTTGCTAGGTTCTTAAATGGTAACTTAATGGTTAACAAAACCTAGCAAGTAATATTACTACGTTTCAGATTCAGATTCAGATTCAGATTCTTTATTTTTGCAAGAACATGGTATTCATATATTACGTTATGAAACTAATTACTACATGATACTATGTTATGTCAATTATCAAAGTTTAAAATATGTAATATACACGGTGTATGTGTATGTATATACGGTGGTAGGGTACTTTGTAGTACCCGCCTGGCTGGCTACCACCCTCATGTTGAAAATCTGTCGCCAAGCACCTTTCGGTGTGTAGCTAGCTGCACTTGAGAGCCAGTTCCTTCTAGGCTTTGTGTGCTTACCACCTTCGGCCACATCATCACTTACCATGGTGAGATTGCGGTCAAACACAGGCCTATAAACAGTAAAAAAAAAAAATATATACACATATATTTCTAACTAGCTTTATAGCCCGCGACTTCGTCCGCGTAGATTATTTCTTTTTTCTAGATATGAATCATTGTAACAATATAGAGCTTTGGTCATGGCTATTGTCCGCCACTACGTGTGATATTGACAAAAGTTCAGGTAGATTAAGAGCTCATATGCGAGGATGCCACATTAAACTGAACCAGTCCTGCCGCAAATCAACTCTAGCAAATTTCAGAGCTTTTCCCTGTAACTACAAACCTTAATTAGGAACTGTTATCTTTTAAATTCAAACGGAAGGTGATTTGGGATCAATGGTATACGCGGCAAGAAGACTGTTTCTCCTCTGGCAGAACCAGTAAATATTTTGGCCTCATGCTTGTAGTCTAGTTCCACAACACAATTTTGGAGGCCTTATCTCTCTTTCTCTCTATAGTCTTTCCCTCATGTCTGAGGATCGTGGTCAACATCGGGTTTGCTTCTAGAGCGAATGATCTGCCTTCACTGGTTTCTGTCTTCTGGTTTCTGTAAAACTTGGAGGACGATGAGTCTTTTACTTGATCGGACCATCTTGTTGGTGAACGACCACGTAGTCGTTTTCCTTCCGTGTTCCCAACTATGATCAGATTTCCAAACTTTCATCGCCTTTGCGCACCATGTGGCCGAAATACGAAAAAATACGTTGGTGGCATATGGTGGACAATCGTGTTTTAATTTGGAGCTGCGATAGGATTGATGCATTGTTGCGTTTAGCGGTCCAAGGTATTTCATACATCTGTCTCCAGCACCACATCTCGAATGCATCAATCCTTTTTCTTTCTCGGGCCAGTATAGTCCACGCTTTCACTCCATACATGAAAATGAGGAATACCAATGCTCGTATTAACCGGATCTTTGTTTTAATCGGATTAATAAATAATAAATTTAGTGTACTTCCATACACAAATTCATCCCCCTTTTTACCCTTTCGGGATCGGAATTATCAAAAACGTTGAGGCACATATAAATTAATTTTCAATCGTCAACCTAAACACAAAATTTGAAGGTCCTAACTTCGAAACTGATGGACTTTCATATAAACTTGCATCCCCTATTTTACCCCCTTAAGGATGGAATATCCAAAAATCCTTAGTGGTTGCCTACACTGTGTAATAATATATTAAGTGACGTTTACTTTGAAACTGAATGACTTACATACATCCCATACCTTTTCACCCTGTCGGGGGTGGAATTGTTAAAAAAGCTGAAACATGTATAAATTAATTTTCAATCGTTAGCCTAAATACAAAATTTGAATTTTTCCACCCCTAACAGGGTAAAATAAGGGATGAAAGTTTGTATGCAAGTCCGTCAGTTTTGAAGTTAGGATAACTTCAAAACTGACGGACTTGCATACAAACTTTCATCCCTTATTTTACCCTGTTAGGGGTGGAATTTCCAAAAATCCTTCCTTAGTGGATGCCTACACCGTATAATAATACATTTAGTGAAGTTTAATTTGAAATTAAAGGACTTGCATACACAACTTCATCCCCCTTTTCCTCCCTTCGGTGGTGGAATAATCACAAACGCTGAGATTACTATACATTAATTTTCAATCGTCAGCCTAAACACAAAATTTGAAGATCCTAACTTCAAAACTGACGGACTTGCATACAAACTTTCATCCCTTAGTTTACCCTGTTAGGGGTGGAATTTCCAAAAATCCTTCCTTAGTGGATGCCTACACCGTATAATAGTACATTTAGTGAAGTTTACTTTGAAATTGATGGACTTGCATACACAACTTCATCCCCCTTTTCCTCCCTTCGGTGGTGAGATTATTACAAACGCTGAGATAACTATACATTAATTTTTAATCGTCAACCTAAACACAAAATTTGAAGATCCTAACTTCAAAACTGACGGACTTGCATACAAACTGTCATCCCCTATTTTACGCTCTTAGGGGTGGAATTTCCAAAAATCGTTCCTTAGTGGATCCCTCCACTATATAAGGTATCTTTGTGCAAAATTTCAAATCTCTAGATCCAGCGGTTTGGGCTGTGCGTTGATATATCAACAATCAGTTTATCATTTTATATATTAAGATACTGTGTGTTCATAATTTTTTACCTAAAATAAATACTTTTCATAGGCTGACCTATTTTACGTTTATGCGCTCTCCTGTAAAATTTCGTTTACTAGGTTTTGAAATGGGGCAGCCGTAATAGGAAGCTACATTATCCTAGAGGCTACTTTTTATCCCGGGAACGTGGAGATAACTTGTAATTAATAAAGATAAGACTTACCAGTGCAGCAACACTCAAAAATGTTAAGTTGACCATTTCAATTTCGAGACGCTACTGCTAGTAATTTTCAAAATTGCTCATTTATAACATAATCATAAAATCTTCGTTAGTTTACACAGTTGGTAAGCATTAATTCAAGCAAAATTTAATTATTATTGATTTATGGTTAAAGTTTAATTTTGTGATATATATTTTTTTTCAACTGTGTAAATACACTATGTTACGTCTTGAGGGTTAAACACAAACATTCAATGACAGAAACATTGTTTATTTATAATTAGCTGTGGTGTTATATGTTATGTTTTTCAGTTTATTAGAGTCAATCATCATTAGCTAAATTAAGTATTCATAATACACCGCTGTACCATCGCAAATCTCGCCATAGACGGGGAGTCCATCATCACACTTTGGAACGCGGACGCTCAGGCTGTGGAATGAGAATCGCCGCCGTGATTTTTCCAAGTACAGCATGGGGTTCTTCCAAAAGGGTGTGAAGAGATTTTTGCAGGGTTCCAAACGGGTAAGTAATGCCCTTGTTGTTGCAAGCGTCCATAGGCTTTGGTGACACATTCGATCTGGCTATAATGAGATCCTACAATTAGAGAGACTACAATTTATGATATATCTTTTTTTTTCTTTTTTTTTATACCACTAAGGTGGCAAACAAGCATACGGCTCGCCTGATGGTAAGCGGTTATCGTAGCCTATGGACACTTGCAACACTAGGGGTATCACTCGCGCGTTGCCGACCCTGCAGAAATCTCTTCACACCTTTTTTGAAGAACCCTACGCTGTACTTCATTGGGAAAACCACGGCGGGGAGCTCATTCCACAAACTGAGCGTCCGCGGAAGGAAGCTCCGTTGAGCCCGCACAGTTCGAAACAATTCTGGTTTCAATGTGTGAGGATGGACTCCCTGTCGATGGCGAGAGTTGCGATGGTGGAAGGTAGCCGTGGGCATCAAGTCGAACAATTCTTTAGAACACTCTCCGTTGTACAAGCGGTAGAACACACATATGGAGGCAAAGTCTCTCCTCTGACTGAGGGGCTCTAAACCGCTTGTGAGCTCGGGATCGTCAACAATTCTGATGGCACGACGCTGAACCGAGTCTAAAGGCCCAAGCTGGTATCCAGGTGCTCCTGCCCATAGATGACAGCAGTACTCCATATGAGGCCGGACTTGCGACCTTTCATATCTTTATTCCCCCAACTTTTTAACCGACTTCAAAAGGAGGAGGTTATCAATTCGAATGTTTATATGTTTTTTTTTATGTATGTTCGGGCATAACTCCGTCATATATGGACGGATTTGCAAAACCCTTTTTTTTCGATAGGTGTTTATTCCGAAATGGTCTCATTAAAATTTCATATAGATCTGATGATGAGTTTCGGAGACAGACAACGAAACTCTTCAAAAAATGACAGCAAATCAACCGCGATTGCTGCTATCGGACGGTCGCTCACTTCCCTCTAATATCATGGAGGAGTGCAATGGCTGCCACACGCGTCATACTTGTGAACAGGTGCTGCTTGTGGGGGCTGGTTTGCTATTTATTTACTTATTAAATATCGAGTCAGTCTACTTAGTAGTTTTGCCGCCGCGCCGGGGCATGCAATTGTTGTCAGTGCGATTAGAATGTAAATATTATGTAATGAATCTAAGCTTGTTTTGAAAAGAGTAATTGCTGAGTTTATTGCCGGCTCTTCTCAGCAAATTGCAACCTTCCGAACCGGTATTAGAGTATTAGAGTTAGACTTTTCATAAGTGTCTGCGAAGGTCAATTTGAATAAATGATTTTAATTTTAACACAATTTTAAAAGCATCCTAGGGTGCCCTGACCTCTCGACGACTGTTGACCTTTAGCATCGTTGTCAGGGGTAGAACGAATGAGACGTCAATGACGAAAAAAATACAACGCAAAACACTATAATTATGCAAATTGTATTAGTATAATGCAGAACCTGTTTAAATATTAAAATTATAACGTATGAACGTTCATTGAACAATGAATTAGTTACTTAATTTCATATTCAATGTTATTAAATATAAGGTTAATTAAAGTTTACGTCATTTAAATAATAATTATCATTAGGTTGTTTCGTCTACCACATCTTTGGCGAGTATTTAAGGTCCTAATAAATTAGTGAACTTCCTCTTGAGGGATGAATGTATAGGTCATTAGTAATCAAAAAATAATATTAGAAAAATAATACGAGGAGAGTCTCTATGCAAGTCCAAGAAGATTTTTTGTTGATATGTGATCATAGACCCGATAAACTGAACGCGCCCTAATGCTTGTGCTGCCACCTACGGTGAACCGTGGTCCCTCTCTCTTCTTGTCTGTGCCCCTGCCCGCCTCGCACGTTCTAAATACTGTTTTATAATATTATAATATTCACTCACAATAAACCTTATTAAAGATACTTCTTTCTTTCATTTGCATGATTTTTTTCCACGGAAAAATATTATACATTCATCCCTCAAGAGGAAGTTCACAAATTTATTAGGACCTTATATAATGAGAAGACCCCTAAAAGAGTGGGGGGAGGTATCTCAATTGGTGCAAACAAGATCAGCAACCTTCGGTCCAGATATTCAGAGCAGGAGCTAGCCGAACTGTTTGGAAAGGTAGATCGGGAGAGCGAGATATTTGGTCTTTCGGTAAACAAATCAAAGACATGAAATCATGGTCATTGATCGGACTGGACAACTTGAACTGTCGGGCCTGGAATTTGTTAAAGAGTTTGTCTACCTGGGCTCAATTATCAGTGATGATGGAGGTTGTGAGAAAGAGATTCGAAGACGTACACAGATGGCAAAGGAGCAATAAGCAACCTGCATAGAATTTGGAGTAACAGGAATGTCTTTAATAACACCAAAATGAGGCTTGTGCGATGTATAGTGGTCTCGTTTTTTCTCTACGGGTCCGAGTCATGTTCAATACGAGCTGTGGACAGGAAAAAGATTGAGGCCTTCGAAATGTGGTGTTGGAGGAGAATGTTCCGCATACCATGGACAGCAAAACGAACCAACATTTCTATTCTCAGCCAACTCAACATCAAGGCAAGGTTATCCACGATCTGCTACCAAAGAGTCCTGAGATACTTTGGTTATATTGCCTGAAGACAACCAGATTATCTGGACAGACTGGTTATAGTGGGAAAAATAGAGGGCAAAAGACCGCGGGGTCGATCACCTACCCGATGGTCCGAACAAATAAAGGTGATCACGGGACTCTCCGTCACTCTGAGACAAGCCGAAGACAGAGTGGTGTTAGTGAGAAATGTGAATATTAAACATTATTTTGCATTTTTATATGATTTAGCCTCTAACAGTTAGGGCCTATTTTTTTCGACGCGTGAACAGCTTTGATACTCAATCTGGATATATTATCTTATGCTAGCCAAGCTGATGCGTTGGAGGAAAAAGCTCGATAAATTTTGATGACAATTTACGAGCGTGGTTCGTTTTTTTTTTTAGTACAAGCCTTTTTAACGCGTTATTTTTATATACTTAGCTGATATACACGGTACAGTTTCTTAAAACAGATAAAGTAATTTATCAAAGATTTATGTTATACTAGCTATCCCGCGCGGTTTCACCCGCTTTCCCGAGGGATCATGTTTTCTCGGGATAAAAAGTATCATATGTGTTAATCCAGAATATATTCTATCTGTATGCCAAATTTCATCCAAATCCGTTCAGTAGTTTTTGCGTGAAAGAGTAATAAACGTACTCACAAACTTTCGCATTTATAATATTAGTAGGATAGGACTAATACGTTAACAAACAAGGGTACGGCCTTGGTGGTAAACGGTTACTGTAACCTTTGGACGCTTGAAACATCCAGGCCATCACTCACGCGTTACGAACCTTCCCTCCCCAATGAGCTCTGGCGACCTTACTCACGCGCAGGAACACAACATAAAGTTATATCGCTGCGGTGTTCTGTACGATGGAGGATTTCCAATGGAGCTATTATTTGAGAAATCGCTTTGCTCTACACAACAATTATTGTTAGCAACCTCGAGTTGATAGTACAAATAGGCATGTATTTAATGCCTTAAGGTGGCCCTCTGTGGCCGGCGCAACTTCAACGCAAGTATAGTCTAAAAGCTTGTTGTTTCATCCAACGTAATGTTTGACTGCGAAAAAAGAGAGACAGCATCAGCGCCGTTGGTTATCAGTCGGTAAATTCCGCTGATCACTCGCGGCCGCTTCGCTAGGTCGTCATTCATGATTTCGCATTTATAAAACTTGTTCCAGGAGTATACTTCTTGTGAAAAAGTCTTACAAGTTTGTGAAAAAAAAATTTGTTATTTAGAATCTCAAATACATTTGCAAGCCTGGTATCTAAATGTTTTCTTTACTTTTACAATTTATAGGTACATTAGATATGGCCAAAGTTCAGGCAAAAACGCTGTTTTTCGGAGGCTTTGACTGAATTTGTTTCACACTTTTTTTAAATTACGCCTAGATACACGGCTAGATATAGTGCACAAGATACTAATTTGTTCAAAACATCTAACGAAAAATGTTTAACAACGCCATGATAAGTACAGAGGTTTTATATGAAAAGAATGACGAATTGAGTCCTCTTAACTATTAATTCTCTCTATTCCAACACAACAAATCAAAACTAGAACCAAAAATACTGAATTGCACACTAAATAAATCAAACTGAGAATCAGTTTTATGGTATATGCACAACTGTTTGAACTGAATGATCATGTAGCGCGATATTGTCACAGTTCTAACCTAACCAACTGTATTTGGAGTGTCCCGAGTCGGTTCTGGATGATAGAACATGTTTAGATGAATATGTAGTATAATTGTACAACAGTAATTTTTCTAATATGCAATAAGTAAATAAGAGGAGAGTTTTAAGTTTGCGTAATTTTTAAACAGAGATGTAATTAACTAAACTTAAACATCCCGTACAAATACCATGTATGATTCATAAGGCAAAACAGAACAAACGTTTCATTGAAACTAGTGTAACATTTAGTCAGTTTGATATTGAATATTAAATAAATATAGATAAATGTCACCTTAGAAATAACACATTATAATTAACAAGTGATATGTTAATTTGTTTTTGAGAAAGGTACAAAGTATTAATAAAATATCCATTATATACTATACTATATTATCAAGCCCGCTTTTCAAATTCAAAATCATTTATTCAAATAGACCTTCGCAGGCACTTATGAAAAGTCTGACTCTAATACCGGTTCGGAAGGTTTGCATTTGCTGAGAAGAGCCGGCAATAAACTCAGCAATTACTCTTTTCAAAACAAGCTTAGATTCATTACATAATATTTACAGAGTTATGCCCGAACACATATAAAAAAAAAAAAAACTAACATCTGAATTGATAACCTCCTCCTTTTTGAAGTCGGTTTATTTATTTATTTAATTTGGATACCCAACAAAGAAATTCTGGTAAACTTCACATACAAATAACAATAATCACAGTTTACTCACCTAGTGTTTCTTCAATTACAGAACATCACAGAAAGCACAAAAATAATAAATACAATAATGACAAAAAGAAACAATTAAAATTCAATATTATTATTAATTATTAATAGAATAAGTGCATTGGAAAAAAATAATAATAAAAAGATAACAAAGTATAAATATTTGAATTTAAGAATAGTCATAATTAACTTGAAAGGCAGAACAAACCATATTATCAATATGGTCAACAAAACTAAGTCGACTGTCCAAATATAATCCCAAATCCCGGATCACTGCTACTGTTAGCTTGTTTCCATTGATAATATATAGAGATTGGATTTTTCGGCGTTTTCTGGTAAACTTTATGTGGTAACATTTGGTACAGTTAAGGCGGCCCTCTGTGGCCGGCGCAACTTCAACGCAAGCATAGTCTAAAAGCTTGTTGTTTCATCCAACGTAATGTTTGACTGCGAAAAAAGAGAGACAGCATCAGAGCCGTCGGTTATCAGTCGGTAAATTCCGCTGATCACTCGCGGCCGCTTTGCTAGGTCGTCATTCATGATTTCGCATTCATAAAACTTGTCCCAGGAGTATACTTCTTGTGAAAAAATCTTACAAGTTTGTAAAAAAAAAGGTAGTTATTTAGAATCTCCAATACATTTGCAAGCCTGGTATCTAAATGTTTTCTTTACTTTTACAATTTATAGGTACATTAGATATGGCCAAAGTTCAGGCAAAAACGCTGTTTTTCGGAGGCTTTGACTGAATTTGTTTCACACTTTTTTTTAATTACGCCTAGATACACGGCTAGATATAGTGCTCAAGATCCTAATTTGTTCAAAACATCTAACGAAAAATGTTTAACAACGCCATAATAAGTACAGAGGTTTTGTATGAAAAGTATGACGAATTGAGTCCTCTTAAGTAGCATTTATAAAAATATTAAGTCAGATACAGTACGGCGAGTTTCAAGAGACACTAGTTTAAATTGACTTAACCTATCATCATATGATCTTGTGTTCCTAACGTTAAACTTGAAAGCAAGGTGGCGGACCAGTCTCTTCTGTATTCTTTCGATACGAGTTATGTGGATCTCGTATGTTGGATTCCAAACAGTGCAGCAGTATTCCAATTTACTTCGGACATAGCTGTTATACAAAAGAAGTGTAGTGGATGGCTTCTAGGATCGCAATACAAATCCGAGCGCCTGAAAGGCAGAACAAACCATATTATCAATATGGTCAACAAAACTAAGTCGACTGTCCAAATATAATCCCAAATCCCGGATCACTGCTACTTCTGTTAGCTTGTTTCCATTGATAATATATAGAGATTGGATTTTTCGGCGTTTTCTGGTAAACTTTATGTGGTAACATTTGATACAGTTAAGGTACATTTTATTAACCGTGCACCATCGACTCAAGCCATCAATATCCGCTTGCAGTAAATCAATATCAGATTCATTCGAAATTACGCGAGTCAACTTCAAATCATCAGCGAAAAGGTAAGGCGTAGAATATTTGAATACTAGAGAAATATCATTAATGAAAATATTGAAAAATAAAGGCCCCAAATTAGAGCCCTGTGGTTAGGGATTGCAATCCGGATACTTCGAAATTCGAAAATGACTAAAAAATCCGGATATTTGGGCCTATTTATAAATCCGAATATTCAGAATCAAATCCGGTTTTTTCGAATTTAAGGTTAACATCAGTTACGAGGCGGGAAATTTGTTTTTTTTTTTTTTTTTTAACTTCATAGAACAATATGGATAGATATTTCAGTGATTCGTGACCAGTAGTTCTGTTTGATATAATAAATGGTAGAAGGGTTTTCTATAATAAAAGACGCCAACTTCAATGTACGCCATGTTTATTAACTGTGTAGTGATGTCCATATACAAAGACTATCTTACATACTAAACTAGTGTTGTACTACAACTAACTGATATCCAACATCCCCCGGTTATGAAACAAACAACTTTTAACATTGATAATCAGCAAGATACAAAGGTTTTCTTATTTGCCTACCTGACCTTGATTTTAATACATTACCCGTAGGATGCTCTAAGTTATAACTATTATCATTTACAATGTTAGGAGTAATACATGGAACACTAATACTTGTACTTCTGCAAGTGTCACTCTCTATCTCAAAATCTAAATCTGGTTTTACAATAAAGTTATTTCTACTATGATTTAAATGTTTTTCATTTCTTACAACAATATTTCCTTTCTCATTTTTTACTTTGAAAGATCTAGGACCAACTTCCTTAATAATTTTCCCCGGTAACCAAGATTTATTAGGTAAATTTTGTAATTGTACATTATCCCCCGGATTAAAAGATTTTTTAACTTTAGCCGTTTTGTTATAATTGTTCCTGGATCTTTCTCTGTTTTCAAACATTTTTTCTTTTACATTTATAGGTATCTTAGGCATTAACACATTTTTTGTGCAAGGTAAGTTTGTTCTTAATATTCTAGACATAAGTAACTCTGAAGGACTATATTCTAAACCTGCAACTGGTGTAGTTCTATAATGTAATAAAGATACATAAAAATCAGATCCACTTTCTACACATTTTTTCATTATGTTTTTGACAATACCTACTGCTTTTTCAGACATACCATTTGATTGTGGAAATCTAGGACTTAAATGAATTACATCTATTTCAAACTCTTTAGCAAACTGTTTAAACTTAGTACTAGCAAATGGCATATTATCACACACTATATACTTTGGAATGCCATGAGTAGCAAATATAATTTTTAACTTGAAAATTACCATCTCAGCAGTTTTATCATCCAGTTTCTTTACCTCAATCCATTTAGAATAATAATCAATCAATACTAGGTAATCTATACCTTTAAATGTGAAAATATCAGTACCTACTTTAATAAAAGGCAATTCAGGAATCTCATGAGATATAAGCGGTTGTTTAGCATTACTTGGTCTACATTTTTCACAAGTTTTACAAGACAAGACAAAATTTTCTATATCTTGTGACATTCCTGTCCAAAATAGTATTTTTCTAGCTCTCTTTTTACATTTTACAACCCCTGCATGTCCTGAATGCAAAATCGTTAACATTTCCTTTCTTATATTCTTAGGAGTTACTATTCTATCTTTATAATATATAACACTGTTTTTTACATGAATATCTCTTCTTAATTTGTATAATATTTTTAACTCTTTAATAAGTATATTTTTATCATTTTTAGGCCATCCATTGTTATACCAAGTTAAAATTTGTTGTAAATTAATGTCATTTTTGGTTTCTCTTTGTAATAACTGTAATTTTGCATCTGATATAGGTAAATCACATTCTAATAAACCACATCTGTCTCAACACAATGTACTAACTCTTTTAATGTAGGCTCAATTTTAGCATTATTAGTAATATAATGCCTTGACAAATAATCTGCAATGTACATTTGCGAACCCGGAATATATTTTATCTCAAAATCATATTTTAAAAGTTTAAGAACCATACGTTGCAATCTAGCTGATATTTTATTAATATCTTTATTCATAATAGCTACTAGTGGTTTGTGATCAGTCTCTACTAATATTTTTCTACCATAAATAAACTGGTGATATTTATCCATTGCTGCACAAATGGCAAACAGTTCTTTTTCTATGGGTGCCCACCTAGTTTGACACTCTGTATAACTTCTTGAATAGAAAGAAATAGGTTTCCCATCTTGTAATAGACATGCTCCCATTCCTGACTTTGAACTATCTGTTTGTAATGTTAAAGTTCCCTTAGATTTTAATATTGCTAAAGTAGGGGTACAGCTTAACTTCTTTTTAATCTCTATAAAAGCTTGAGATTGAACTTCACTCCATTTAAACTCAGAATCCTTTTTTAACAAGTCTCGTAATGGCTCAGTAGTTTTTGCATATTGTGGAATAAATTTACTCAGATAATTACACATCCCTAAGAATTTTTGCAATTCTTTTATATTTTTAGGTGGTTGTAGGTCTAAAATAGCTTTTATATTATTAGGATCTACTTCTATTCCTGACTGAGAAATATGCAACCCTACATATTTAACGTGGTCACACCTGTACTGTAATTTATTACTATTAAATTTTACATTATGTTGTCTAGCCCTTTCTATAACCTGTTTTAAAATCTTATCATGTATTGTCTGATTTTCCCCACTGATAATTAAATCGTCATAGTATATGTCAACACCTTGTATATCACTAAAAATACTATTATTTATTCGCTGCATAACCTCTGGAGCTGAAGAAATACCAAAGGGCATTCTATTAAATTTATATCTCCCATATGGAGTACCAAAAGTACACAACTTTTTTTTATCATTTAGCATTATTTGAAAAAATCCATCCTTCATATCTAATACAGTAAATACTTTTTTACCTGCTAGGTTATTATATATCTCTTCAGGTGATGGAATTTGATAGTTTTCCCTTAATATATTATTATTTAATTCTTTAGGGTCTAAACAGAGTCGTAATGTCTTATCTGGCTTTTCTACAATTACTAAATTATTACACCATTCAGTAGGACCTTCTACTTTTTCTATTATACCTCTTTTTTCATAATTATTTAATGTTTCCTTCAATCTATCTCTAATAGCTTGAGGAATTCTTCTTATTGGCTTTATAACAGGCTCTGCATTTTCTTTCAGCTTTATATTATATGTACCTATGTTTCCTAAACCTGTAAAAACATCAATATTATCTTTTATAAACTTTTCTTTTTCCTTTATGTAGTTATCTGTCAGTGCTATATCATTTACTCGCTGTATTAACTTTAATCTAGTACAATCAGGTAACCCTAATACCGGTTTTACTGGTAAGTCAATTATGTGAAATCTTAATGTTTCTATCTTATTTCTGACTAAGCAACCTATCTCTATTGTACCTAAAGCTTCAATTTTCTGTCCATTGTACACTAATAATTTAATCTTGCATTTATTTAGTTTCACATTAGGAATATTTTTTATTTTATCATATATATCTTTAGTTAATGTATTACAATCTGCACCTGTATCTATTTTAAATTCTACCATATTCCCTTCAATATATATTTTTTCTAACCATTCACACTTTATGCTATTTACCATTATACTCTCCAGCTTGAAGTCCTCGCTATCATCGCTAGATGTAGTTTCATTTTCTTGCAATGCGCTTACATTTTTCTTCTTGGCTTTGCAAACCGTAGCAAAATGGTTGTATTTGTTACATTTTGTGCACTGTTTTCTATATGCAGGACAGTTTTTGTATTCATGCTTTTTACCACACTTGCCACATGCTTTATTGTAGTTAAAGTTTTTTGTTCGTAAGGCATCTACATTTTTTATTTTGCCTTCTTTTTTATCAAAGGTTTTAATTTGTTGCCTTCCTTGTTCTGACGCTCTGCATATTTTAATAGCTTGGTCGAAGGTCAACTTATCTTCCCTCAGTAATCTTTCTTTTGTAGATTGGTCTGATATGCCAATAATTGTCATCATCGTAAGCATCCTATCCTGAAGATTATCTAATTCGCAATCCTCCGCAAGGTTCTTTAGTTTGGTGACAAATTGATCTATATTCTCGCCATTTTGTTTTACATTAAGAAACTCGTATGTTTTTAATATTAGATTCTTTCTTGGTTCGGCATATTTGTCGAACTCTAACAATAATTTATCCAACGTTTCTATTTTATTCTTTTGTATGAACGCATTATAAACGTCCAGAGCTTCATTTCCTGCACAGTTGAGCAAAATTGCAATTTTCCTCTTTTCAGGTACCTCTTGTAAGCCCGCAGCTTCCAAGTATAAAAGGAACCTTTGTTTGTACGATTTCCAATTATTTTGCTCACCTGTGAGTACCAGCGACTTAGGTGGTTTAATTCCTTTTTCACCTGACACCATGTTTGATATAATAAATGGTAGAAGGGTTTTCTATAATAAAAGACGCCAACTTCAATGTACGCCATGTTTATTAACTGTGTAGTGATGTCCATATACAAAGACTATCTTACATACTAAACTAGTGTTGTACTACAACTAACTGATATCCAACAAGTTCAATTAGCATATTGTAGAATTGATACTTTTTGTTTGTAACTATTTTTGTACATTTCCCAAAATAGTAAGTTTTACGGTTTTAGAGAAACCGCAAGAAATGTTCAAATATGGCTCATATTATACAAAAAACATTCATAACACAGTGTGCCAAATGAACTTCTACTGTCGCTAATCACAGAAACATCTATCCATATTATTAAAATATCTAAAAAATTCAAAAAAATCAAACTTCTAAGTAAGCTTCCTTGGTATGGAGTATCTGGTGGTCTGTACGCTTGGGTTTCCAATTTCCTGAGCGAACGGTTTATTCATGTGGTCATAGACGGGTGTTCGTCAGACCTTTTGGTAATCAATGCGAGTTTAGCAACCTTATTTCTGCTGCATATTAACGATCTGGTGAAGCCTGGTATTTTTGGTTACGCAGAAGATAGCATCGTTGTCTATATTTCCAGCGCGCGATCCACCAGTGACTAGAACGAATTGTTGCGAGAGGCCATGGTAGAGCGTTTGAACGTGACCTTACAGGCAGTCTCCGATTGGGGCAATGCCAATCTGGTCACTGTTAATGCCACCAAGAGATCATCTCATCTCACTCATCGGAGATGAGACTTTAATTAGGACGTAACTCACGAGCCTCGACGATCGAAGAAAGGTTGTTTGCCTTATCGGTTTTCTACAGGATATATTTGGAGAGTGTGTGCAGGAATTGTTCAACCTTATTCCAACCACCATCCCCATTTTTACTCCGTACCACAAGAAGCCGGGAAAATTTTCACCCGTATGTTGTTGACATACCTGTCATGCGGACAGCAAGGGAGTGGAACTTGCTTCCGGCCGGCGTCTGTGTTACCTGACTCTTACAATCTAGGCACTTTCAAAGCCATGGTGAATTGGTTTCATCTGGGTAAGCGTGCTCCAACTTAGGTTTCGTCAATATCCTTAATGACGGCTCAGTGGCCAAACGAAAGTCCATATTTTTTTTTTTAATATTTCCAATTTTATTTCATTTTTATTCAAAAACAATGGAAAAACAATAAAATAGAACACCCATCTTCAAACTACTAATAGTTTAGCATAAAAGTACGCGTACAGTTTAAAATTACAAAAGATTGCAAAAAAAATACCGGAATTCGAAAAATCCGGATAATCCGGATTTATATGTGATGATAAACTTGGAATCCAGATTTGAAAAAAATCCGGATTTTGCAATCCCTACCTGTGGTACACCTGAGGTAGCATAATAAGGCTCCGACTCTTCACCGCATACTAAAACTGAAAATGGCCTCATATCAAGGTAAAACCTACACCAATTTAACGTGGCATTGGTTATGCCTAAGGATTTAAGTTTAAGTAATAATAATTTATGATTTACTTTGTCAAAGGCCCTCGAAAAATCTGTATATACAGCATCCACATGTAGACCCCAATCCACTGCAGATGTTAAATCGGTAATGTAAGAAACAAGATTTGTGTTTGTAGACTTTTTAACCATAAAACCATGCTGATTACTGGATAGAATTTTTTTAACATGATTGTAGAACATAGGGTACACAAGCGATTCGAAAACTTTACACAAAGTACAAAGTATTGAGATAGGACGGTAATTAGAAACCATCTTACGTTTACCGTTTTTGTGAATAGGTACTATCTTAGCCTGTTTCCATTTATTCGGAAAGATGCCAGATTGAAGTGAGGTATTATAAATACTTGCCAAAGGGCTGCTACGTAACGAGCACATCGAGCCCATAAAATGGGAGGAATGTTGTCAGGTCCCGCACCCTTCGACAAGTCAAGTCGAGTGAGTTTATTAAATATAGCCTCTGGAGTTATTATGATATCATCTATAGATGGAGCTGTGATTGATGGAGCAAGTATAGCATTATTTAGGTCATGATCGTCGTCAAGGCTAGGGGGATCAAAAGCCGAAGAGAATTGTTCAGCAAATAAATTCGAAATATCTTTACTGTTACACGCATTATTGTTACTAAGGGTAATTTCTGAGGGGAAAAAAGAACCACATTTCCGAAGATTTTTTAAATGAGTCCAGAAGATTTTAGGATGTTCTTTTATTCTAGTTTCAATATCATCTATATAAGTATTATAACATTTCTGTGTTAGCGTTTGACAGTCTCTCTCTCTCTCTCTCTTCTTCTTATACTTATTCTCAAATAGATGAATTCAATTTTGTCTAATGGATTATTATATTTCTTAATTTTATCGTGATATTTCATTTTCAGTCTTAGTAATTTTTTCAGTTGGTAGGAATACCATGGTGAGTATTTTCCTCGAGAAAATACCGTTTTCGGCACGTATTTATTGATAATGTCTCTAATTATAGCGTAGAACTTATCCATCATATCATTTACGTCAATGCATGTTGCAAACTCATTGGTCCAATCAATATCATTTAGTGATTTAATTATAGCCTCGTAGTCAGCTTTATAAAAATTTGATTTACTTACTGGCTTCGGATTAATTTTAACTATTACAGGTAAGATAGGCATGAAATCTAGGGCTGGGTGAAATTTATCTAGCTCTCTAATAGGGTTAAGACAAGAGTTTATTTTTATTTGATCACGTCAGAAAGTATTAAGTCAAGAATCTTATTTTGAAAGTTTTTAATCGAGATACATTGCTTTAAGTTGTTTAAAGCCATAAAATCAAGAAGAGTATTTTTAAGATAGCCAGTGCCGCAAGCGGATGCTACAGACGACCCATCAATGTCATTACATAACCAGTCAATACAGCTCAGATTAAAATCACCGATTATTACTGTGGAGCTCTCACTATGATTGTTCATCACTCAGTTGCAGTTTTCAATGAAATGATCAAAAACTTCAGTGCGTACTGGTGGAGGTACAGACAGCACACAATTTTAAGGTTTGTCGATTTGCTTGTGATTGAGATTGGGTTTCAATCGTGAGCCATAGGTCTTCACAATTACTTTCCCATTCTGTCACGCGACATGAATTTAATTTATTTGATACTGCTATAAGCACTCCACCGCCAGTTTTTTTGTTGTTACTAAATCTAGACGATTCCCGATCCCTTCTATAGACTCTAAAACGATCATCAAATAATTCAGAATCAAAAATATTACCGCAAAGCCAAGTCTCCGTTAAGACATAAACATCGTAATTACTGTTATGTATGTGTTGACGTACCTCAGATAAACTGCTACGCAGGCCTCGAGTGTTTTGATAATAACATTGTATGCAATTGAATTTTAAAAAGAATATCACAATTTAACATTGCTAAGAATACACCTGAAGCGCTCGTGGTGTAGCATGATTAGCCGTTCTTAATCGATCGACAAAGTTAAGCAACGCCTGTCGTGGTCAGTACCTGGATGGGTTACCGCCTAGTGGTATTTCAAATCGAGCGTTTCCGTGCTTCGGAAGGCACGTAAAGCCGTTGGGCCCGGTTATCATTTAATTGTGATAGTCGTTAAGCTAGTTGGATGCCTCCTAGGCGGCTTGAAAAATTCCAACAGTAGGTTGACCACTAGCCTACTTCCACCGATCCGCAGTGGGCACGCGTGGTGGAGTATTGCCCATTCCCTTTCACCTTCATTTGTGAAAGGAGGCCTGTGCTCAGCAGTGGGACATTATAGGCTGATAATGATGAATGATGAAGAATACACCAACAGATCACTTTACGATAACAAATTAAGTTTTTCGAGATCGTATATAACAAGACCCTGAGACGTTTCATCCTTCTTCAAGAAAATTTTACCGTGTCGAACCCATACGAATTTATATCCCAATTCCTTAGCGCGAGCACGAGTCGCCGCGTGAAGTGCCTTATTTTCCGGCGATAGATTCTCCACAACGAATATTGGTACAGGTTTGTCAGTAGCTATACCAAGGTGACCCGAGTTAAGTTTGTCTTTTGGATTAGGCTTGTTAATGTTGATGTACGCTGCAAGGAATGAGTCTCGTAATCGGGAACTATTAAATTTGACGAGGATTGGTCTAGGTCGTGCGCTCTGCGAATCTTTTTTGGCTGTTCGTGTGCATAGTTGTATTTCACTATCCTTTTTATCGCACTTGATCACATTGCTGAGCTGGAGGACAGTACTTACTAAATTCTCGGATCTGTGTTCCGGTACACATTGTAATTCAATGTTATTCGAGCGAGCATGTTGTTCCAACATGTTCATACGCTTAGTAATGTCACTGAGGGAGTTTTGTAGCTTAGAATTATCTTTTGCAAGATTTTGAATTATTGTTGATTTTTCATATTTGTTGTTAAAGAATGACAGTGACTCCCGAATTTCAGCAATTATCTCGTTAAATTTAGTAAGTTGTTCATTTATTAAATCCTTCACTGTGTCTGTAAGAGCATTGCCAATTTCTTGCCTAATCATTTCCCTAAGGGATCCGCTCGTTATATCTGTTATCACTTATCAGCATATCATTGTCATGGTTGGAAGGCTGACGTTGAGCTTTTAAGTAGAGAAATGTTGCCACTGTACTTTGGGCTATCCTGCTTGGTCTGACGAACTGGGGTATTAGTGTTGTCACCTCTTGGTTGTTTATTGAGACACCCGAGGCATTTCCAAGCACTTTTAGAATCACCGTTCATCAACTTGAATCTCTTTTCGGTTATATTTGCGCATAGCAAATCATACCATTGATGGCAAATGAAGCACTGTAAACCTTTTCCAACTTTGAAAGCGTTCAAGCAGCCAGCGCAATTTGATGTTGACATTTTCAGTTATTTAAAGCAGCATATAATTTTAAATCTTAACCAAACTAAAGCGCATTAAGCGATGCAAGCAAGTAAGTAAGTAGTTGTCTTTAATTGGCGGTCCAGTAGTCTGCAAACAGAAAAACTCACAAGTGCGGCGTGGTAGGTACCTAAAGCCGCGTTGCTCCAGGCATGCACCGGTCTCGCCGTAGCACGATGACTCGCACGATACGATGACTCACGCAGTGCCGGACAGCAGAAGCGCGTATGCGGCGGGTTGTCGTAGGTCAGTTCCACGACCGTTAATAACAAAATTTCAACTGTGATTTGCTTGTATCTTCGGTATTAGTGATCCGATTTCCACAAAACAACAACCATTGCACGCACTACCATACAGGCTACCCGAGTATGTAACCTTCAAAACTACAAATTCACTTTAAACCACTAAGATTTAGAAATATTTACGGAGCAAAATTATAAGGTGTTACCGCAGCGACTCTGTTTGTATGTATGTTTGTTTGTTTGTTACGCTTTCACGCCTTAGCCGCTGAACCGATCGCGATGAAATTTGGCATGCGTACTATAGTGATTGTAATTAAAATACAATAAAAAAAATAACAATTATACTAACATGGAAATAATCTCTATAAATAATAACTGGACTGTTTTACAAAAAACCAGAGTATACTAAGAAGTAATTAAATCCTGATCGGATAACAATGGGACCAAACGGGAAGGGTACCCTTTCAAATAAAAAATAATTTTCCAAATCGGTTAATAAATGGCGGAGTTATGAGGCAACAAACATAAAAAACAACCGAATTAAGAACCTCCTCCTTTTTTTGAAGTCGGTTAAAAATGAATCCCCATTTCCCTTGGTCACGCACGCCATAACTTGAGAACTACTTAACCGATTCCATCCATCTTTTTTTTAAGGTTTTTAATACTGGTGAAGGTTCTTACGGAAAATAATTGGACTGTTTTACAAAAAACTTAAACCGACTTCAAAGTACACTAAGAAGTAATCAAATCCTAATCTGATAACAATGGGACCAAACGGGAAGTGTACCCTTTCAAATAAAAAAAAGAATTTTCCAAATCGGTTAATAAACGAAGGATTTATGAGGTAACAAATATAAAAAAAAATACATTCGAATTGAGAACCTCCTCCTTTTTTTGAAGTTGGTAAAAAAATAAGAAAGTTGCATAGAAATGAGAAAACTTAACGGTAGGGTGGTGTAGGGTAGGGTAGGATATCCCTCGAGCATGCAGGTGAAACCGCGAGGCGCAACTAAAAAACTGCGTTTAAATCGCCGCCTGCAGGCAGAGTTCCCAAAAAGCTGGCAACGTTACCTCGTTGAATTGCAAATCTAATATGTCCGAAGTAAGCGCCTGCTCGTTGGTCTCCTGTAATATCTATTGCATCTGGACAATTCCCTTACCAAATTGTTTCGATATCAAACGGAACGTAACTATAATAAGTATATATTTACAATTAACTGATATTCCGTGCTTCGAAAGGCACGTAAAGCCGTTGGTCCCTGTTATCACTTAATTCTGATAGTCTTTAAGCTAGTTGGAGGCCTCCTAGGCAGCTTGAAAACTCCAACAGTAGGTTGACCACTAGCCTACCTCCACCGATCCGCAGTGGGCACGCGTGGTGGAGTATCTGTACATTCCCATCTACACACATTTGTGAAAGGAGGCCTATGTTCAGCAGTGGGACGTGGGGCTGATGATGATAATAATGAACCGTCATAGCTCAACTAATTAGCAAGCTGTAGTGGCAATGGGCTGGTCACGTCTGTCGATGAAACGACGTTTGATGTAGCAGACCTGTCTTAAGCCTGTATTAGAACGAGATCAAAACTTAGATCAAGTTACAAGAATATATCGTGTTAATCGAAAACAAACCAAATATCATTGCTGCAGGTTTTAAATTCAATTTACTTACATACTTAGTAAGTTATACACGTGAAGCTAATAAAAGCGTGTTAAAAAGAAAACGACAATATATAAAATACATATTTTTATACAGTTGTTGTACATAGCTCCATCTGTTGAGACTTGTGGGTTAAGTTCTTTATCTCTGTCATCTTGTTTAACGCCCTCTTTATTTAGCTTCACCTGTTTTTTATAAACTATATTAAGATTGGTACGGACGATATCAGTACTCCTCGTAGTTAAGCTACACAATCATAGATGGCGCTAGTAGATTCGTTTCGAATTATTTCTTCCAGAATTTTTGATCATAAGAATGGGGACAGACATGTCCAGTTACATAAGAACGATTGTAAATCAACATGTAAAATAATCTTTATTTCAGCCTGTGGAATGAGCTCCCCACCGTGGTTTTCCCAATTGAGTACAGCATAGGGTTCTTCAAAAAGAGTGTGTGTCTGTTTTGCAGGGTCGGCAACGTGATACCTCTGGTGTTGCAATCGTCCATAGGCTACATTAACCGCTTACCGCCAGACGGGCCGTATGCTTGTTTGCCACCTAATTGGTATAAAAAAAAAACATAAAGTTCTATATATACGTGACTGGTAATTAGTAAACGATACTTAGACACACATGATTGTACTCATGATAACAAACAACTGTCCCAAAGAAACAAATAGGGATAAATAACTGAATTAAATAAAAGCTGATGGTGTATTCTTATTCTTGTTAGGTACTAAATATTATGGGCTCATTGAGCTAAGTAAATTTAAAAAATGTTTCTTTGTAGGGTGAGCACATAAACCCCCTTATTCATAATGAAGTTATCAAACGTTGATTAGCTAAAATTCTGAAGTCTTTATCTGATACGTGACATTTGGTGATGGAAAGAGTGAGACGGGGCACACTATTCCACTGATTTAGTTAAAAAGTGATTATGAATAAGGGGGTAAGAGTTTTGTCGCCTTATAACTTATTTTGGGACGAATAATATAATAACCAATTGCAGTAATAATTTTAATAAAAACATAATGAATTATACAAAACAAATAAACGACCAACTGTACAATCGACAGCTGACGTTATTGTATTATGCTACCGAAGATGTATGAAACCTTGGAATTCTGTGCAATTCCTAGAAAATGTATACAATGCCAAATGTATACAATGCCAAATGTATACAATGATAAATGTATACAATTACAAATGTATACAATGACGAGCCAGTTTAGGAAATATATAAAACAATTTGTCGAAAACACCTCCTCTTCCTGAATGGATCTAAGAAATGTGTAAAATTTAACTTGAATGATACTTTTTATTGTGCAAAAATATGGATCTATAACCGATCTGGCTGGTGTAGTAGATATATTTAAAATAGTAAGTGCATTAGAGTATTAGAGTTTGACTATTCATAAGTGCCTGTGAAGGCCTATTTGAATGAATAAATTATTTCATTTCATAAGCTATTTAACCAAAAAAATACTTGCTCCAATATAAGTTATCACTTAATGAAAAGCCCTTACGCTAATTATAATCAGTTTGCATACTAAAAACAAATTTCACAAATGTATTGTAATCTACCTAATCTCTTTAACACATTTCCAATTGCTGCTTAGGAGACATATAGAATTCCTCGGAAAAGTGTATGATAAAAGTTAATTCAAACATTTCCTGCCGATTTTCGACATTGTATACATTTCCTAGAAATTGTATACAATGACGGATTGCATGCATTTCCGATGACATATAATAACATTTCCGGTGGATAAATATTTGTATTTTGAAATGCAAACATCACCTATCTTTATTTTTCTATAAGGTACCTAAGATAAGTCATTGCTGTAAATGAGAATAAGAAAAGGTTCAAGGTTGGAGCCTTCCGGGATGCGGGGTCTTGGTGGAGATCCCAGCGCCGCCAGACTAACCTTATTTTCGGTCAAAATGTAGTATCTTCTTACGTCCATCCATTATTTTCTGTACGAAAAATGACAATTATCGTAGTATTTGCTTTATAACCCCTCGCGCTTATATTCCAGCTTTATTTTAATTATGTTTAGGGGATTTTTGGATCCTACTATTGGTTTGGCTTCTTCCTAAAGTATTGAAATAGTTCTCCTGAGTATCATATATATAAAAATCAGCTCTCAGAATTTAATAAAAGAACGTAATGTACATAACATACCGACGCGGGACAAGTTAGCATGTATTCCATATGTTTGAAGTACGTACTAACATAAATCAATGCTATACATTTTGTCTGTCAGAAAATAAGCAAGGTCTGGCGGCCCTGGGATCTTGCGTTTAGCCACTGACCCGCTCATAAGGGGCGATGACGAAGCCTAAGATGAAACACGCTTACCCAGAAGAAACCTATTCACTCTGGCCTTGAAAGTACCTAGATTGTAGGCGTCAGGAAACACAGACGCCGGAAGTAAGTTCCACTCCCATGCAGTCCGCATTATAAATGAGGATGCAAAACGCTGTGTCAAATTTGTTGTTGCGTTGAAAATTTTCCCGACGTCTTGTCTTGTGAGCAATCTTCTTATGTAACTCAAACCCACAGGCTTGACCTAGTATGGGGATCAACAGTAATCTAATCAAAATCAAAGCCATTCAAGTTGGGCCTAGTCGGGCACTTAAGAAGGTCAAAGCTACTGAAGTTATCAGGGCCGGCTCAAGCCGATGTTGCGACTAAGTGCAACCAGTACTCTGGCGCCCTTTAGTAGGCGCACGATCGAATATCCAGTTGGAAATTCAGGTGCATAAAAGACCATCGCCACATCTAGGCTCACTATCAATGACTCTCGATGGCGAGTGACCAACGGTGTGTGATACACAAGGAGGTCTTCAGCCGAGCGACTGTGGCGGAAGCCGTATTGTCGGTCACTCAACAAATCGTGATCTTCCAGGTATCTCAAGAGTTGCGTGTTGATCACTCGCTCTATCACTTTGGAGAGAAGGGAGGTAATGGCGTTCGGCCGTTCACCGGGTCTGATCTGACGCCCTTTTTGGGCTCTCACTGTTCTATTTCTTATCTAGGCTATAATTTGACGGGCCAGTTGGCGTGGTTGGTTAAGATTCCACCTATTTACCGCAGGTAGTGGGTTCAATTCCCAACCAGGACATGACTTGTGTGCGCATGAACATGTCTGCATGTCCTGAGTCTGGGTGTAATTGTATGTATAAAAAAAAAGAGTATATGTATAGTATATCAGGTATCTGATTTCCATAGTACAGTAGTACCCAATTAATATGGCTTGCCGAGAAGATACATTTTCAAAGCGCGGGAAACGCTATTGGACGGCAGCTACCGCCATGTTAGCGCGCGCCGTGCGGAGGGGCGTGACTCGCGAGTGAGACGGAACTAACAGCTGCAGTGTATTATGAACCTTATAGTAGTGATCTATGGTTGATTGTAAGTTGTAAGCATTCTTTCGTTAATCTTCGGGGCCATACTTTCTTTCCTGTGCGAACGAAGATTCACGACGCGCCATATCAGTTGGGTAATACTGTACAAGCTCTGCTTAGTTTGAGATAAATGTGAGAGAAATGTCCCAGGATATTTATTTTTATAATCTACCCCCTATCAAATTTAATCACGATTGGATAGTAGGACCAGATTATACTCGGTTGCCATACTACTTATTCTAATTGATAAGAACGATTTTATTTCAAATGTATACTGACTTTTTATTTTCCGTAGTTGTACAATTATTAGTCCATCCATCCAAATTATCCAAATCGAGGCTGCTATCGAGCAGCTCTGATTTACTCCTGTTTATTTTTTTGCAGGGACTTCAGGGAATATACATTACTAGCTGTTCCACGCGGATTCACTCGCGTTCCCGGGATATAAAGTAGCCTATAATACTCGGGGATAATGTAGCTTCCTATTAGTGAAAGAATTTTTCGAATCCGACTGGTAGTTCCAGAGATTAGCCCGTTTAAACAAACAAACAAAAAAACTCTTCCGCTTTATTATAGTATATAGTGATTAATAATAATTTTGAAAATACATACATCTTTATTTCATATCACAAAATCAGGTAAAAATAATAATAGTGGTATAGGCGACAGCGAAAAGGTTATAAGCTAAATAATAAACGAAACCATTACAAAAAAGGAATATTTGTTTAGAGTAAAAGGTAAACAAAAATAAATTAAAAGAATTAGCATAGATACAATAAATTATGTTAACTTTGGGTATTTAAACTAAAGTATTATAATGCTTGTAATTTTTACTGGCAACATTATCTCAGAAAATCATAAAGATTGAAAAACTGTGCTTGATGATCCAATATGATGGCTTGACATGGCTCATACATTTTACCGTCTCTTAAACCAGTTTATAATTAACAGCGACATTAATTATTTAGTTATGGAAAAAGTTAATAATATATATGCAGACACCGCAAGGGACAGTTGAACCTCAATTGTTGAACCCTCAATCTTGTGGTCGTGGTACTATCTTATGATGTTGTATCATTATCGCTGGTAGCAGATGTTACAACCGTAGTATTGGTTGTAGATACTATATAAGTAGTATTGGATGCAGATGTTCCAGCCGTAGTATCGGTATCAGTACTCGTAGTACTCTCTGTAGATGATCCATCTGTAGTATTGGCTTCCGATGTTGTATCCGTAGTAGTATCTGTAGATAATCCATCCGTACCACTATAATTAGATGAATCATTTGTTGTTGATGACTCAATTGTTGTTGAATCACTTTTTGTTGCTGAATCACTTGTTGCTGAATCACTTGTTGACGACTCATTTGTTGTTGCTGAATCACTTGTTGCTGATGAATCATCTGTTGTTGATGAATCATTTGTTGCTGATGACTCATCTGTTGTTGATGAATCATTTGTTGCTGATGACTCATCTGATGTTGATGACTCAATTGTTGCCGATGACTCATCTGTTGTTGATGAATCACTTGTTGATGACTCATTTGTTGTTGCTGAAGCACTTGTTGCTGATGAATCATTTTCCGATGAATCATTTGTAGCTGATGAATCACTTGTTGTTGATGAATCATTTGTTGCTGATGACTCATCTGTTGTTGATGAATCATTTGTTGTTGGTAAATCTTTTGTTGCTGATGACTCATTTGTTGTTGATGAATCACTTGTTGATGACTCATTTGTTGTTGCTGAATCACTTGTTGATGAAGCACTTGTTGCTGATGAATCACTTGTTGATGGCTCATTTGTTGTTGATGAATCACTTGTTGCTGATGAATCATTTGTTGCTGATGACTCATCTGTTGTTGATGAATCATTTGTTGCTGATGACTCATCTGTTGTTGATGAATCATTTGTTGCTGATGACTCATCTGTTGTTGATGACTCATTTGTTGCTGATGACTCATCTGTTGTTGATGACTCAATTGTTGCTGATGACTCATTTGTTGTTGATGAATCACTTGTTGATGACTCATTTGTTGTTGCTGAATCACTTGTTGCTGATGAATCACTTGTTGATGGCTCATTTGTTGTTGCTGAATCACTTAATGCTGATGAATCATTTGTAGCTGATGACTCATTTGTTGTTGCTAAATCACTTGTTGCTGATGAATCATCTGTTGTTGATGAATCATTTGTTGCTGATGACTCATCTGTTGTTGATGAATCATTTGTTGCTGATGACTCATCTGTTGTTGATGAATCATTTGTTGCTGATGACTCATCTGTTGTTGATGAATCATTTGTTGCTGATGACTCATCTGATGTTGATGACTCAATTGTTGCCGATGACTCATCTGTTGTTGATGAATCACTTGTTGATGACTCATTTGTTGTTGCTGAAGCACTTGTTGCTGATGAATCATTTTCCGATGAATCATTTGTAGCTGATGAATCACTTGTTGTTGATGAATCATTTGTTGCTGATGACTCATCTGTTGTTGATGAATCATTTGTTGTTGGTAAATCACTTGTTGCTGATGACTCATCTGTTGTTGATGAATCACTTGTTGCTGATGACTCATCTGGTGTTGATGAATCACTTGTTGCTGAATCACTTGTTGATGACTCATTTGTTGCTGATGACTCATCTGATGTTGATGACTCAATTGTTGCCGATGACTCATCTGTTGTTGATGAATCACTTGTTGATGACTCATTTGTTGTTGCTGAAGCACTTGTTGCTGATGAATCATTTTCCGATGAATCATTTGTAGCTGATGAATCACTTGTTGTTGATGAATCATTTGTTGCTGATGACTCATCTGTTGTTGATGAATCATTTGTTGTTGGTAAATCACTTGTTGCTGATGACTCATCTGTTGTTGATGAATCACTTGTTGCTGATGACTCATCTGGTGTTGATGAATCACTTGTTGCTGAATCACTTGTTGATGACTCATTTGTTGTTGATGACTCATTTGTTGTTGCTGAATCACTTGTTGCTGAATCATTTACTGATGAATCATTTGTTGATGAATCATCTTTAGATGATCCTCCCGTAGTACTGGCTCTAGATCCAGTATATGTAGCACCATATTTAGATGATACATTCGTAGTATCGGCTTCAGATGCAGTATTCGCAGCACCATTTGTAGATTTTCCACCTAATTTACTTATGATGGTGTAAGGTATGATCGCTACACTTTGAACTGTGTTTGTGATAAAATCTCTTGGTGCAGGATCTATCGGAGATAAAAAAATAAATATACTTATTAAAAATATCGCTAGAAAAATCATATGGATTGCATATTGTTCAGTCAGATACAAAGTTCAGATACCAATAATTTGTATCTCCTAAGTATGAAGTCCAGGATGACGATTTCCAATGTTATAGAAAATAACATCTTGTTGCTTTGCAATTAGGTTAATTTTAAGTCGATGATAGTTTAGTTTTAGAGAGGTAGACCATAGCGTTTATTCGCACAAAGAGCAGCTCGACTGGGGAAGTACCTCCACCTTACAGAATACCGCAGCCAAATAACTTTATGTTGTGTTCCTGCGCGTGAGTAAGGTCGCCAGAGCTCATAGGGGAGGGGGGAAAGGTCGGTAACACGTGAGCGATGCTTCTTGTGTTGCAAACGTTCATATGGCTACGGTAACCGCTTACCATCAGGCGGGCCATATGCTTGTTTACCGACTAAGGCCCGGTTTCAATAATGTACGGACCGGTATCGATTAAGATTAATTAAAATGAAGACTCTTATATCTTTACTAATAATGAAACAAAGACCTCAAAGCTTTGCATAGCAGACCTTCCCATATGGAAGTAGCTATCACAGGTAAAATTAGCTTACAAAATGATCTATATACCCAGTTTGGCAATAAAAAACCTACCATTGGTAAGCAAAACGATTCGTTTTTGTTTATTGAAACCGGGCATAAGTTGTATAGGTGGTGGGCCGTATGCTTGTTTGCCACCTTAGTGGTATAAAAAAAAAAAAAAAAAAAAGTTAGAAATAATAAATAAAATGAACACACAACTTGACAAAATATGAGACAACAATAATGGCCCTGATTCTGTTGTTCACAACTAACTGTTAATGTCACTATGTCTCTTTCTAACAAAGAACATAAAAAAGGTTGTAAGAAATTTAGTCCTGTCAAATTAGTCCAAGGCTTGTTTTCAATATAAAAGTCGCCATCTATCACGGTTACGCCTAAATACACGCAAAATAAGACGGCAAAGATTAATTTGACAACTTAAAATGTGTTCTGTCCCTTTTCAATCATGTTCATAAGAAAGAGATGAGATGTAACTAAAATTAGTTTAGTGCGATTTACAACAGAATCGGCACCAATGAAAAACAAACCGGCCAAGTGCGAGTCGGACTCGCAGACGGAGGGTTCCGTACAATATTAAACAAACTCATTGCGCTATAAAAACAAATACCAAAAAAAAGACGTTTTTTGTATGGGCGCCCACTTTAATTTTTAATATTATTTCATTTTTATTATTTGTTGTTATAGCGGCAATAGAAATACATATTCTCTGAAAATTTCAGCTGTCTACCTATTACCGTTCATGAGATACAGCCCACTGACAGACAGACGGACTGACGGATGGACGGACAGACAGCGGAGTCTTAGTAATAGGGTCCCGTTTGACCCGATTCTGCATAATGCGTAGGTTAGTTAAAAACTGGCCCTCGCGCTGGTTTTCAGTCGAGAGTAGTTTTTTTTATACCACTAAGGTGGCATACAAGCATACGGCCCACGTGATGGTAAGCAGTTACCGTAACCTATGGACGCCTGCAACACCGGGGGTATCACTAGCGCGTTGCCAACCCTGAAGAAATCTCTTCACACCCTTTTGAAGAACCCCATGCTGTTGTTGTGACGATGAACGAATAGTACAACAAGCTTGAGCTTTCAGCTTAATGCTTAAAACATGGTTTTCTTACGATGTTTTCCTTAACCGATAGATATTTTGTTATAGCTACCAGGGGGCCTACCACAAGCTCTTAACCCGTTGGTTCTCGCGAGGGACGCGCATCCTATTATAACAATTGATGTCATTGTTATATTTTAACCGCGACCCAAGCGATTAAAACAAGGTTAAAATAAAACCTTATTTGTCTTTTCTTCCGTTTTGACGTCGGATGTCAAAGAAAGACAACGGTCAAATAAGGTTATTTTAACCTTATTTTAAGAGCTTGTGGTGCGCCCTCTGGCCGGCTACCACCCCCAAGTTGAAAATCGGTTGCCAAGCACTTAGGTTTCGACAGCTGCTCTTGAGATTCAGTTCCTTTCTATGCTTTGTGTTACCGCCTTCGGCCACATCACTTATTGTGATGAGATTGTAGTCAAACACAATTGCATCTTAATACAATGTATTTTGATTAATTTTCTACGACATTCTTAAACGTCTCCCAGGACTTCGTTTTCTAGTTCAAAGTTAAAGCCAAAGTCAAGGTCAAAGCCAAAGTCAAAGTCAAAGTCAAAATCAAAGTCAAAGCCAAAGTCAACGTCAATATCAACGTCAAACTCAAAGTCAACGTCAAATCCATTCATTAAATTTAGGCCCTAGTAGGCACTTATGAAGGTCAAAGCTACTGAAGTTACCACCAGTTCGTAAACAAGTCGAGAGAACAGGCAAGAAACTCAGCAAGGTATCTTTTTTTTAACAATCTGCTTTTATTGGCAATTTTATACTTTTTTTTGCTGAGGATGGCATGGATGAATTCCCTCAGCGTTCTTCTGCCAGCTGCGTTTCAGAACCAGAAAAACAATGTCGGTATTTCGAGTTATGATGAAGTTGGTATGAAGTTTAATATTACTTACTTGATGCTGCGAGATGGTAGCTTGAAAACACCTGCAAATAATAGTCTTGACATTATTACAGTCTAACTTACCAATGAAACAAGATCCTACCGTCGCAGTACATATATTTCATGAAATTACTAATGGTCTATTCATATAATTTACGGACCGTTATCGGTTAAAGTTAAGACTCTTATATCTTTACTAATAATGAAGCAAAGACCTCAAAGCGTTGCATAGCAGACCCTCACATATGGAAGCTATCACAGGTAAAATTAGCTTACGAAATGATCTATATGCCCGGTCTCATATAACCACCAGAGCAACTGAATGTCTTATAAGACATGTCTGATAAGACACAAGACATTTTTCTTATAATGTGCAAAGGGGCTTAAAATTAGCTTACGAAATGATCTATATGCCCGGTCTCATATAACCACCAGAGCGACTGAATGTCTTATAAGACATGTCTGATAAGACACAAGACATTTTTCTTATAATGTGCAAAGGGGCTTAAAATTAACTTACGAAATGATCTATATGCCCGGTCTCATATAACCACCAGAGCAACTGAATGTCTTATAAGACATGTCTGATAAGACACAAGACATTTTTCTTATAATGTGCAAAGGGGCTTAAAATTAGCTTACGAAATGATCTATATGCCCGGTCTCATATAACCACCAGAGCGACTTTTTTTTTTTTTTTTTTTATACCACTTAGGTGGCAAACAAGCATACGGCCCGCCTGATGGTAAGCAGTTACCGTAGCCTATGGACGCTTGCAACACCAGGGGTATCACTCGCGCGTTGCCGACCCTGAAGAAACCGCTTCACACCCTTTTTGAAGAACCCCATGCTGTACTCCATTGGGAAAACCACGGCAGGGAGCTCATTCCACAGACCAAGCGTCCGCGGAAGAAAACTCCTTTTAGCCCGCACAGTTCGAAACAATTCTGGTTTCAATGTGTGTGAATGGACTCCCTGTCGATGGCGAGAGTTGCGATGGTGAAAGGTAGCTGTGGGCATCAAGTCGAATAATTCCTTAGAACACTCTCCGTTGTACAAGCGGTAGAACACACATAACGAGGCAAAGTCTCTCCTCAGACTGAGTGGCTCTAAACCGCTTGTGAGCTCGGGATCGTCAACAATTCTGATGGCACGTCGCTGAACCGAGTCTAAAGGCCCCAGCTGGTACTCAGGAGCTCCCGCCCATAGATGGCAGCAGTACTCCATATGAGGCCGGACCTGCGACTTATAAAGTTGCAGCCTTTGCCCCGATGTGAAGTACTGCCTCGCTCTGTTGAGCACTCCAAGCTTTTTGGATGCCAGCTTAACCTTTTCCTCCAAATGACTTCAGAACATAACGTCGCTGGAGATGTCGACGCCAAGGATCCCGATGCTTTGACTGATGTTCAAGGAAGTGTTCTGGAATTTTGGAGCCACAGACCATGGGGTTTTCTCTTGACTGAATGTCTTATAAGACATGTCTGATAAGACACAAGACATTTTTCTCATAATGTGCAAAGGGGCTTAAAATTAGCTTACGAAATGATCTATATGCCCAGTTTGGCAATAAAAATCTACCATTGGTAAGCAAAACGATTCGTTTTTGTTTATAGGAACCGGGCATAAGTTAACCCATAAAACCATGACAGGAAGGCTAGTGTCTATTTAGGATAAGGGATGAGCATTGCTATTCAATGTGGCATTGCCGCCAGCTTTCTTGGCACGTTCACACAGGGCAGCGATCTGGTACATACGGCTACAGATCAAGCTATACATTTCCAATATAAGCTGACCTCTCATTGTACGGAAATCCTATACAATACGAGATCAGCTTATAATGGAAATGTATAGCTTGATGTGTTGCCGTGTGTACAATCATGAAGCAATAATCCAATTTTGTTATTTTTTTATAATATAGGTTTTTCTTTTAATTATTATTATTAAAGTGTCATAAAGGAAGTAATAAATGGTAATTTAGTAAAATTAAATATATGTCTTCTCAGCATAATATAGAAGAAATAAAATTGTGACATAGATTCAATGGGTTTTCTTAAAAACGATCATCGTATTTTACAAAAATTATTACACAAAAACATCTCGTCAGTTGTTCTTAATTAAATTATTAAAGGAAACAAAAAACCCGACTGCGTAAAACATAAATTAACTGAAAAGAGAAAAACAAGCTCTTAAATCTATAGAATTATGAATATAACTAGAATTTTATAAGGTATTGCAGTCGGGGACAACCAATAACCTAAGTATGTATTTTTTTGTAATATTTGTTTATCCCCGACTGCAATACCTTATAAAATTCAAGTTATATTCATAATTCTATAGATTTAAGAGCTTGTTTTTCTCTTTTCAGTTAATTTATGTTTTACGCAGTCGGGTTTTTTGTTTCCTTTAATAATTTAATTTATTTCAGACTTTTTAGTTTTATACAGAAAGAGTTGTATGTATTAGTAAGTAAATGAGCGGTACGGTAAAGGAACGCTAACAACCATCGCAAATCTGTGATTTACGTATGGTAACGGCTCAGTACCTACTGTCCTTGCATTAAACGTGGTTTTTTGCAGTTTCCGTCAAAATGGTAGCATAAAAGTATTACAATATATACATATATGGAATGGTCTATTTACAAGCTTTCATTTGATACCCATATTGTTATAATAACGAAACTTTTATTTTTAATACCCCCCCTATTTTTTATCCTTAGGTGCTATATAAAAATAATATACCCTATGACACTCCCCCAGTCCAGACGAATGTAACGACACCTCATATGCTTAAATCCATCAAGCCGTTTAGGCTGCAGAGCGGCACAAAGAAATAGACATACATACATACATACACTCGAAAAACATAACCCTCCTTCCGGGTCAGTCGGGTAAAAATCATTGGCTCTAGACAGAATTAATGTCTTTTTTCGGGAATTCTATAGCTCATAATGATATTATGAGAGGCTAGGACGTAGCACGCTCAGAAAATTCTAAACTCTGGTTATAGGTGCCAGGAAACCCAAACAACTTACTTTTCATAGCACCTACTACACAATGTCCTGTTACATAGCTTGCAATCTCAACGTTAAGCAAGTCATAATATCCCAAGGGATATAATCTGATATAAATTTAGAACATTAAAATTTGTATGAAAACTCTTAGCATAGATATGGGCATAAATCATTGAGCTATTATTACTACGTATAGAGAAGACGCCACACATCACAACTATGTTCCGTTCAAGTGAGGCCATCCGGCCTCACTTGTTGTTGTAGAACGATGAATGAAACGCGTAAGCGCCGTGAAAATCATGGTGTTTCCGGGAAAAATACTCCTAAAAGCGTTCTGATAGCGCTACGTATTTCTACTGCCTGCTTAGACGACTAATTATTGTTTCAGCGCTAAAGAGAACTTTAGTGGACTCTAAAATGGTACACACGGCTACACATCAAGCTATACATTTCCAGTATAAGCTGATCTCGCATTGTATAGGATTACCGAACAATGAGAGGTCAACTTATATTGGAAATGTATAGCTTGATCTGTAGCCGTGCGTACATAACCTTTGCTTATGATAACTTCTCTATACGTAGTAATAATAGCTCAATGGCATAAATTGAGTTTGTTTGAAAATCAAACTGGCGGGATTGTAAAGAATTTGAAACAAAAACTGTGTTTGATTGTCTCACAGTCTAGTAGTTATTAAAAGTTTTTTTTTTTTTTTTTGTTATACCACTAATGTGGCAAACAAGCATACGGCCTGCCTGATGGTAAGCAGTTACCGTAGCCTATGGACGCTTGCAACACCAGGGGCATCACTCGCGCGTTGCCGACCCTGAAGAAATCTCTTCACGCCCTTTTTGAAGAACCCCATGCTGTACTCCATTGGGAAGTAGAGTATTCACCTCAAGGCCTTTCTAGTCTTGGGCGGCTTGAACCCCTCGCTTCACTCAGGACTATATAATAAGTTTAGTTCTAGAGTCCCTCGTTACGCTCAGGGTCAATTACACACTTACATTAGACACTGCTATATCTCATTGGTGCATAATCTACTATTATATTTTTAACCGACTTCAAAAAAAGGAGGAGGTTCACAATTCGGTTGTATTTTTTTAATGTTTGTTACCTCATAACTCCGTCATCGTAAAATTATTTTTTTATTTGAAAGGGTACACTTCTCGTTTGGTCCCATTATGTCATCAGATCAGTGGCTCGACTCTCGTAACAAAACTTCAGCGATATCAACTATTAAACAGTGTTTTTTACTATTATAATTTCAAATAAACGATTGAAAAACGATCCTATAGAGATATATTGAGGCGTTTTTTTAACCGACTTCAAGAAAAGGAGGAGGTTCTGAATTCGGATGTTTATATATTTTTTTTTTTTATGTATTTTCGGGCATAACTCCGTCATATATAGACGGACAAAATTCTTTTTTTGTTCGAAAGGGGTATATTCCGAAATGGTCCCATATAAATTTCATATAGATCTGATGATGAGTTTCAGAGATAGACAACGAAACTCTTAAAAAAATTACAGCAAATTAGCCGCGATTGCCGCTATCGCATAAATATGCATTGTTTACGCAATCACACAACAAAACATGAGGCCTGTACGCTCGAAAACGTTACGCAGATGTATTCAGTATATAATGAAACTAAAAATTCAAAAATAAATTAACTTTTTAACAAAAAAATAAACCGCCTTCAAAGTACACTAAAAAGTATAAAATAACTCTTATCTGACACTGTTTTGAAGTCAGCGAAATATTTTCTATAGAACAAGTCATGCGATTTCGCTCACTTCAAAACGGTGTCAGATAAGAGTTATTTTATACTTTTTAGTGTACTTTGAAGGCGGTTTATTTTTTTGTTAAAAAGTTAATTTTATACAGAATATTTCACGAAACACAATTTAAATAGTTGATGTCGCTACGAAATCGTTGATGTTCTGTTAGGAGAATCGAGCCACAGGATTTGATTACTTCTTGGTGTACTTTGAAGTCGGTTTAAGTTTTTACAAGCTTTTATTTAACTTGCAATGTATGTATGTATGTATGTTTGTTCGTTCGGGTGGAATCTTGCAAGTCGAATTTCACCCACTTCCAGTGATCGGATTGACTTGATATTTGGTATACATTAGTATATTGGATGACAATGCAAGTACAGTCAACAAAAAATACAGTCACCAAAAAAAGCTTGTATTAAAAATGAAATATTTAACAAAAACTTATTTGTAAAACAGTTCAATTATTTTTTAAAGCCCCGGTTGCATAATTCTAAATTTGATAAATAATAAAAAGTTAACTTACGCATAGAAGGAAAAAAGTCGAAAACGTCTTCATGATGATATTTTTTTGAAATTGTTTTTACAGAACAATATATTATGAATGATGTGTCCCGACAAAATTTACTTCTTTTATACCAAAGTTTGGCGGAACGTCACTAAGAGATCCGTCGAAAATTTTTCCAAACCTTTGAAAAATTGTGAAGGTCAAATGTTTTTGCCTCTACCAAATTGGCAAATATCTACAACAAATATGGAACACTAGTTGCGCCCCGGGATATATTGCTTTCCCGGGATAAAAAGTACCATATGTGTTAATCCAGAATATATTCCATCAGCATGCCAAATTTCATCCAAATCCGTTCAGACTGCATCCATCCAAACTTTCACATTTATAATATTACTAGCTGTCGCCCGCGGATTCACCTGCGTTCCCGGGATAAAAAGTCTATGTCCTTCTCCATACCATAGGCTATCTGCATGCCAAATTTCATGATGGTCCGTTGAGTAGTTGAGGCGTGAAGGCGTAACAAACAAACAAACTCACATTCGCATTCATGATAATAGTTAGGAGGCTGACGCTGTTGCTGGATATCGGCAAGGTTGCCAGAAGGCTGACAGCGTTGCCCTATAATGACCAAGCTATTAATGTTGGCGAAAAACGCTCCCACAAACGGTCTCCCGATGCCTCTATCAGTTTAGATAATTGTTGGAGTAAATCGGAATAACACATAGTAAGACAAAATATCTCTCGGGAACAGGGGTAATGCGCAGGAGACAGCATGTTTTACATTATGAAAGATAGAAAGCTGTGCCCTGGGCTTACCACATGCTCTTAAAAAAGGGTTAAAATAACCTTATTTGTCTTTTGCCCCGTTTTGACGTCGGATGTCAAAGAAAGACAAAAGTCAAATAAGGTTATTTTAACCTCGTTTTAAGAGCTTGTGGTTCGCCATCAGAATGTCAAAGAAGGCCGGAATTTCAAAGAAGGCAATAATTATGGCATTAACTAACGCCTTTACCGAATGAAGTGGTGTGGTTACACTAGAGTTTACCTAAGATATGACAATGAACTAGACGGGAAAAAGATACGTGCATTTCTGATAAGCTCATATTCACATCAACAAACGGAAGTGTGAGCACACATGGATTAATTACTTTACCAGCTTGGGCCTTTAGACTCGGTTCAGCGACGTGCCATCAGAACTGTTGACGATCCCGAGCTCACAAGCGGTTTAGAACCTCTCAGTCTGAGGAGAGACTGCCTCTTTATGTGTGTTCTACCGCTTGTACAACGGAGAGTGTTCTAAAGAATTGTTCGACTTGTTGCCCACGGCTACCTTCTACCATCGCAACTCCCGCCATCGACGGGGAGTCCATCCTCACACGTTGAAACCAAAAAAAATTACTGCAGTAATCTGTTTTGATATGCGAAAGAAGACCGCCGCCATTATGCCATATTGATTGGCATTGCAAAATAATAGTCGTACATCATGGGTACACCTAGGTATTGTTTTAATTATGGCCATAACGGTATGGATATTACAGTAGTAGCATTAGGGCAACATTAATTGCCAGAAACTGTGTAGGACTAAAAATAAACGAGCAATTTGTATATAATGTTTTGAAACCTCGAAAAAGGCTCCAACGATTTCAATGAAATTTGCTATATGTTGGTTTTTGGAGGCAAAAAATTTAAGCAGGTCTCATCTCTGGAATAACCCGTCTGAGATTATGCAAAGCTTGCTACTAATTTACTTTCATTAACTTCTGGCTTATCACAAAGCACTGCATACAATATGGATTTATGTCTGAATTCCTTCCACATAAACTATTTACCTTTTTCATTTGAAGACTCCATTTAAAAGTGAAGATTTTGTACCAGACTTGGTCATTGGATCGCGGTCCGAGGTTGCTGAATGCTGTCCGCACTTGGATATCGCGATGCACGATCTTGTGGTGCCATCTATCCAACTGCGTATGTACTTCATTATGAAGGTGGTCGCTACAAGTATAAAATCATTCCTATTTCAACACTATCGTCCGTAGCCTCTACGGAACCACTATTATACTTGGATAAGCTCACAGAACAAATATTAATTAAATTACAATAACATGCAAAATAAATATATGTGCAGCTGGTAAATAAATTAATTTAATGAATTGTAAAGAAATACATTTTGTCGATATGAAATACTTCCGCTTCGCTGAAAAATGAACTTAAATATCCTGTGACAACCATCACAAGATGGCGGCAATTCGGTCTCAATCTAAGCAGAGCTTGTACCACAGTACTATATGCTGGTAAAACTGTGCTTGTACTATGGAAACCAGATAACTGACGTACTTATAAAAACTAGACTCAAAACAAACATATACCTTCGTGGATAATATACAAATATACAATTTTAAGGCAATGATAGCTCAGTGGTAGTGACGTCGGATACCGAAGGTCCTGGGCTCGAATCCTACAATGAGCTTGAGCTTTCGGTGAAGGAAAACATCGTTAGGAAACCGCAGCACAGTGGCAGGGTTCTTTGTAGTAACCATCTGGCTGGCTACCACCCTCAAGTTGAAAATCTGTCGCCAAGCACCTATCGGTGTGTTCCGACAGCTGCACTTGAGAGCCAGCTCCTTCTAGGCTTTTTGTGCTTACCACCTTCGGCCACGTCATCACTTATCATTGTGAGATTGTGGTTAAACAAAGGCCTAAACAAAGTAAAAAAACAATGTCCTGAGCATCGCACCCACAACCTAGCATAAGCAGTAAAGGTATCTAGCCTCCATGCTATCGCCATCTGACGTTTTTTTAAGCTACTAAGTTATTAAACGAGCGTACGGCTCCTGTGATGGTAAGCGATTATCATAGCCTATGAACGCTTGGAATACCAGGGGTATCCCTCGTTGCCGACTTTCGTTGTACGTTGTAAATTGTGGTAATGTTGCTCCCTCTGTTGTGAGTTGCATTCTTAATCTGTGTCTTTCTTCTTAATCTTATATAGCGCCCTCTTTGTGACCAAGATTTTTATACATTATTTTGCTCGTATTGTGACGTAGAAACAGAAAAAGAAAAATAAATACAAAATGTCATATCTACGTAAATCCACATTTAATATTTATTTTTTTAAAGGCATTTTTATTTTCCTCAAAGTTCAGCTCAGGGTTCCTTTCAGCATTTTTAACTGGTTGGAAAAAGTCAATACACTTCTTAGTAAAGCCACTCGATCATAGATGGCGTTAGTAGTTTCGTTTCGAATTATTTTATCTTGAATTACTGATCATAAGAATGGGGAAAGATGTGTCATATACATGATCTGGAGGTACGGCTGTGCCAAGTCAAGCTAGTTAGTACTACCATAAGCATCCCTTAACAAAGTACCAAAACTCAGGGTAACTACCCAAGTAGCATTTTGTTCTCTTTAGTAGTTCACATTCAGTTCACTGGTGATCTCTAAGTAATAACATTGGCCACACATGCTTCATTGGCTGTTTTAGAGTGAACAAATTCACCTATACCTGTTTATGGCATGCATAGAAGTGCTAAGCTCGCCTATTAAGTACCTATTGGTGTTATATTAGGATAACATTAATCTTCTAGCCAGCTTTTATTTTAAAAGCTGATTTATAGCATTTTAAGAGGGGAAAAATACGGCACATGCTATTTTAAGTTCCACATGTACGGTGTTATATTGCTGGCATTTTAATGCAACAAATGTGAACATTACCTACTGTAGCCAGAAGCTGTTATGTACAACCTTTTGGGGAGCGTTATTCAGCTTGTAGCTGTAAGTGGGTCTAGTTTGTGATATATTAATCAGCCTCTATACAATTCAGTAAAAGAGCGTTTAATGAGTTCACATGTACGTGTAAAGTATATTATGAGCACCACTATTGATATCTAGTAATACTGACAGCTGTTTATTTATTCACGAGTACCACATTGTTATCCTCTGAGCTGAATAACTATGTGAACGTGGTTTTCTATAATACTTGGATGACGTTAATAAAATCACGCGTTGCACGTAATAACCCAAAATAATAATAATGCATAAAATCAATTGGAAAAAGAGAGAGGACCGGAGGTGCTAAAATATCTAAAAGGGTATTCACGTGAACTATTGAAGAACTGCATACCAGCCCAGGGCTGAATATAAGCCTAACGAGCATACTTTGCACAGAAATTGGCATTATAATGGTGTATGGTATGGTTTTAATGGTATTTTTTAGGCGATGATAGCTTAGTGATAGTGACGTCAGATACCATTATAGTGCCGTGAGCTATAGCTCACGGCACTATAATGGTACACATGTGAGACTTTAAAGAGGTGACAACTTTAAACTGGAGTTACAATGGTTCACTAAGCTGGAGACAATGTCCACCATTTTTTTTCAAACATAACCTATAATATTTCTAAATTAATTATGACTTTATCACATACTACGGAGTTTTCGTGATTAATTTTGTGGTTCATGTTCAAATATAAAATCACAGACAAAGAATAAACACAGAGTACTCCAGTAATAATGATATCACAATAAAAATGGCTGTTTAGATTAGACACTCCCGAGCGAAAACGTCGTTCCTAAATATTTATTACAAAATGTGGTACTCAAGTGATAATTTGGAGAAAAAGCGGCCACTAATAATTTGTAGGGTACACTTGTGAGCTTAATACGAGATAGAAGCTATAAATATTGTTCACTCATTACTTCTTATAACTCTCTTGTCTGTATAAAGAACCACACGGAATCATATATAGTGCCTTTGATCAGCTATAAGACCACTGTTCTCTCTTAAACTGCCGTTAAAGAGCTGCTATTCAGCTACTGTGTACCTTTTGTGAACTTAAGGCTGAATAATTTGTGCCCAAACCGGTGATGTAAGGGCTGTATAGCGTGCTATAGAGCTCTCATACAGCCTACTTAAAGAGCTTAAAGAATGGGTATTAGTCAACCGATAAAGAACCCCCAATGCTACTTGGGTAGGTACTTAGGTACTCTAAATAGTACAGTAGATAAAATATACCAAACTTAACCACGCCCTGAAAACTGTCTGAATGGTCAGACCAACAATCTCATGTTTGATTATTGTTTTTTTTTTATAAATGTTTAAAATTTTAACTGAAAAATGTACGATGTTGATACCAATGTTATTGTGGACTGTATTAGACTGTTTTTCTTTGGTTTGACTGAAGACTGTAGATTGCAGGGTGCCTGGAAAATGGTCATCGTTACCTCAGAGTGTATAAATACTACGTACAACGTTACTAAACGATCAACCTTTGTATGGGATTGACATTTCAAATCGAAATATCACGTGATTTTTACCCGACTGACCCGGAAGGAGGGTTATGTTTTTCGAGTGTATGTATGTATGTCTATTTCTTTGTGCCGCTCTGCAGCCTAAACGGCTTGATGGATTTAAGCATATGAGGTGTCGTTGGATTCGTCTTGACTGGGGGAGTGTCATAGGATATACTATTTTTATATGGCGCCTAAGAATAAAAAAATAGGGGGGGTTTTAAAAATAAAAGTTTCGTTATTATAACAATATGGGTATCAAATGAAAGCTTGTAAATAGACCATTCCATATATGTATATATTGTAATACTTTTATGCTACCATTTTGACGTAAACTACAAAAAACCACGTTTAATGCAAGGAGAGTAGGTACTGAGCCGTTACCATACGTAAATCACAGAGTTGCGATGGTTGTTAGCGTTCCTTTACCGTACCGCTCATTTACTTACTAATACATACAACTCTTTCTGTATAAAACTAAAAAGTCTGAAATAAATTAAATTATTAAAAGAAACAAATAACCCGACTGCGTAAAACATAAATTAACTGAAAAGAGAAAAACAAGCTCTTAAATCTATAGAATTTTGAATATAACTTGAATTTTATAAGGTATTGCAGTCGGGGATAAATAAATATTACAAAAAAATACATTCTTAGGTTATTGGTTGTCCCCGATTGCAATACCTTATAAAATTCAAGTTATATTCAAAATTCTATAGATTTAAGAGCTTGTTTTTCTCTTTTCAGTTAATTTATGTTTTACGCAGTCGGGTTATTTGTTTCTTTTTTAACAATCTCTTATGTCAATCCCATACAAAGGTTGATCGTTTAGTAACGATGACGATTGTCCACAACCATCTTGTCTAGGGGGGGCAGTGGGTTTGTCTGGAAGATTTAGCTACTAAACTGAACTCCACTACTTTTTCACTCAGAAAAAGAAATCAACTGACGGAAATTTTTCAAATGAAATGAAATTTATTTGCCTGAAATAAGATAGGTACAGATCTTAAAATTAAAAATAAAAGTGCATAATATTTCGTCAGACATTCGGCACGCAAATTTGTTAATACAATAAAAAAATGTTTAAACAGTAAGCGAGAGAATTTATTTCTTAATAATCATGTTTGTTCAGTTTTGCCCATAGAATGTACTTGCGCACTTTGGTGCTAATAATTTCGTTTCGAGAAGTATTATTTTTGTGGAATGAATCTATATATATAAAACTCAAAGTCCTGACTGACTGACTGACTGATTGACTGATATATCAACGCACAGCCTAAATCACTGGTCCTAGAGACATGAAATGTAGAGGGTATATTCTTTGTGAAGAGTAGGTATCCACTAAGAAAGTGTTTTGCGAAATTCCACCCCCAAGGGGGTAAAATAGGGGATGAAAGTTTGTATGAAAGTCCATCAGTTTCGAAGTTAGGATCTTCAAATTTTAGGCTGAAGATTGAAAATTAATTTATACGTGTCTCAGCGTTTTTAATAATTCCACCCTCGAAGCGGGATGAAGTTGTTTTGTTTTATTGTTGTAGAAAAATATGACATTTGTTTCCTGTAGGCCACGCGGGCGAAGCCGCGAGCAGAAGCTAGTATTCCATATTTGAGGATTTATGAATAGTTATTACTGTTATCAATTTTTTTCTGAAGAGAGGTCTGCATGACTCAAATGGCCCTACGCCACAAACTACTTTGATGCATGTTGTTTATGAAATACTAAGAAAGATAGAAGAAAGAAACGTTATTGAATGTAAACATAACATTTTTTAATGTATAAAAGTTAATGAAAAACTTAAACAATTTATAGAGGCTGTGGCGTAAATAGTGGTCCAATGTTAAGGGGCCGATACGCCTTATATTCATCTATCACATACTTACCACAATCTGGTTCAAAATGTTTCAGTGCGATGCACGCCGCGTTGCATGCGCTTCTAGTGCTATCTCTACCGTGGAATTGCTGGTTTTTCATTTTGTAATTTGATTTCTATCTGTTTGGCTTCTTTATTTTTGACCCTACGATATTGGCCATGCTAACCGTTACATTCTTATGTATTTTTTTAAATAATTAATAAGACATATGCGCCTATACCAAGTCGCGAGCAAAAATTACACGACTCTACACTAGGAGACGGCACCTGCCGGCGTTCAACGCAGCGCCTAACCACAGCCATTACCACCGACTCATTTCCGATCAGATCGAATGGTCCCGACCAGTCCAAGCAGTTCGAGTGCTAGCCCTCGAAAAATGAGAGAAAATGGCTGCTTCGAAATTGCCAGTATAGCCTAACATGATTTTCACTCGAAAAAACTGAGAGTTCGAACTTTATTTCAAACGTGTGAAGAATTCGAGTGCTGAATCGACAACCAGAGTTTGTGTGATGAAACCAGATAACTGATAATCTTACATAATAATAATGTGTCGATACACTCGCACCATCTCACTTACCGGCGACTTGTAAAACTGCAGGGGCAGCTGTGGCCAGTGCGGAAAATTCAAAATTAAAAAAATACGCGTCTTTTGGACCCAATTATATTTTGTGCCTTTTGCGGTCGAGACCATGGGACCGTGGGGGTCCGAAGCTCGCCGTTTTGCTCGCACCTTGTCATCAAAATTGTTCGAGGCCTCCGGAGACCAGCGGGCGGGGAGCTTTTTCCGCCAACGCGTCAGCTTGGCTATCCAAAGAGGAAATGCTGCCAGCCTTCTGGGAACCTTGCCGTTAATCAGAAGCAGCAGCAGGCTTGAGGAAATTTTCTATATATAAATTGTATTTTGTAAATATTTGTTGTAAATAAAGATATATTCCAATATAATAATCAAAAGAAAACTACAAAAATAAAAATTTGTTTTGTTCTCCTTACAAATTACAATAACAATTTTATACAATAAACATGACATGACATTTTAAAGTTTGTAGGAGACACTGATATCAAAGCTTCTGCAGGATCGGCAACGCGCGAATGATAGTGTTGCAAACGTCCATATCTGGGGGCACGGAAGTGCCCCCCGCCAAGACAGCCAAGCGAAGCGAAAGGGCACTACCTACCTTTTCTCGAAGCGCTTCGTCGTTTTTTTGAACCCTCATAACTTGGGTTTGGATTATACCAGATAAACAAAATTCTCAGGACATGATGTCTATAGTAAACTTATTAAACATATTAAGAGGGTTTAGTACGTAATAACGCACAATGCCGCAATATTCCAGGTTTTCGGTGTGACACTACTCAATTATATTAATAGTTATTCGTTTGCGTTGTCATAAATCCAATAGGAAATTTATTTTTTTACTTTTCCCATAGGAAAAAACATTAAATTGACTATTTGTTATTTAGTTTGGAGTAGTTCTTTGAGAGACCTTTTTTGAATTTTACGGAACATGCTGTCTTTGCAGTCAAATAGGTATTAAAGTACTTGAAACAAAAAAATACAAAAATACATGTTAAAAAGTTCATATTGTCTTCTAGTTTTCTAATAAATAACATCATAACGTTTTGTACATTTTTGTTATGAAAATGACAAAACAATACCGCGTAAAAATTAAGATTTTTATCGATGTTTAGCGCTGTTTTTAATATGGAAATCGAATGTCAAACTTCATAATTACTATTTATTAATACGTAGCAGTTAATGCTTAAAATTATTACATTTAAGAAATCCGTAAAAATGTTATAATTATTTTATACCGAATATTTTAAAACTGCTATATAAATCGATTGCGGAGGCCACGGCTCGGCAGACCCGGCTCCGCCGTCTCAGAGAGAGGACGTATCGCTCTGTTTTCCGCGCGCTAAGTTCGCCAACATATTATTACGATTGAGAGTATTGCTACAATCGCCCGCATTATAGCGCGCTCTTACCACTTATGATACTTGGGTTGATAAGTTAAGTTATATTGATAAATGGTAACTGTTTCTTAAATTACGTTACGCCAGTAACTGTTTTGAATAATAAGCTGACAAATATGCAAAATTAGTCTTTTTTTGTTATTGTTAATAAATGTCTTCTACCGGAAATCAACGCCTAGAAAGGCACGATCGATCAATGCCAATCAGAAGTAATGGATAAATATCAAATATAAGGGCGGCCTTATGTTTGAAAATTCCTCCGTTTATATACACTAATAATAATACCTACTATAAAAGAAAAGATTTGTATTTTTGTATGTTTGTAATTTCAATAAATTTCAAAAACGACTGTACGATCTTTCACCACTAGAATGCATGTTACCTATCATATCACTAAGTAAAATAGGCAATATTATAAAGTGACGTGTTTACCGACTTTGTGGTATAAAAAAATATATATATTTGAGGTCATAAAAAAGTGTCCACCATTATGAACTATTTAGTTAACTACTCGTCCGATTACTCTCAAAATTGATATTTGAGAGACCCTTGGCCCATATAACATGAATATTTTCTCAAAATTGAAAAAAGTGTCCGCCATTTTGAAATATTTTTTTACAGGTCCGATTGCTATCAAAATTGATATCTGAGAGACTCTTGGACTTTATAACATGAATCTTTGCTCAAAATAGAAAAAAAGTGTCCGCCATTTTGAACTATTTCGTTACTGGTCCGATTGCTATCAAAATTGATATTTGAGAGACCCTTGGGACATATAACATGAATCTTTGCTCAAAATTTGAAAAAAGTGTCCGCCATTTTGAACTATTTCGTTACTGGTCCGATTGCTATCAAAATTGATATTTGAGAGACCCTTGGGACATATAACATGAATCTTTGCTCAAAATTTGAAAAAAGTGTCCGCCATTTTGAACTATTTCGTTACTGGTCCGATTGCTATCAAAATTGATATTTGAGAGACCCTTGGGACATATAACATGAATCTTTGCTCAAAATTTGAAAAAAGTGTCCGCCATTTTGAACTATTTCATTACTGGTCCGATTGCTATCAAAATTGATATTTGAGAGACCCTTGGGACATATAACATGAATATTTGCTCAAAATTTGAAAAAAAGTGTCCGCCATTTTGAACTATTTCGTTACTGGTCCGATTGCTATCAAAATTAATATTTTTGAGACCCTTGGGACATATAACATGAATATTTGCTCAAAATTTGAAAAAAGTGTCCGCCATTTTGAACTATTTCGTTACTGGTCCGATTGCTATGAAAATTGATATTTGAGAGACCCTTGGGACATATAACATGAATCTTTGCTCAAAATTTGAAAAAAGTGTCCGCCATTTTGATCTATTTCGTTACTGGTCCGATTGCTATCAAAATTGATATTTGAGAGACCCTTGGGACATATAACATGAATCTTTGCTCAAAATTTGAAAAAAGTGTCCGCCATTTTGAACTATTTCGTTACTGGTCCGATTGCTATCAAAATTGATATTTGAGAGACCCTTGGGACATATAACATGAATCAATGCTCAAAATTTGAAAAAAGTGTCCGCCATTTTGATCTATTTCGTTACTGGTCCGATTGCTATCAAAATTGATATTTGAGAGACCCTTGGGACATATAACATGAATCTTTGCTCAAAATTTGAAAAAAGTGTCCGCCATTTTGAACTATTTCGTTACTGGTCCGATTGCTATCAAAATTGATATTTGAGAGACCCTTGGGACATATAACATGAATCTTTGCTCAAAATTTGAAAAAAGTGTCCGCCATTTTGAACTATTTCGTTACTGGTCCGATTGCTATCAAAATTGATATTTGAGAGACCCTTGGGACATATAACATGAATCTTTGCTCAAAATTTGAAAAAAGTGTCCGCCATTTTGAACTATTTCGTTACTGGTCCGATTGCTCTCAAAATTGACATTTGAGAGACCCTTGGGACATATAACATGAATCTTTGCTCAAAATTTGAAAAAAGTGTCCGCCATTTTGAACTATTTCGTTACTGGTCCGATTGCTATCAAAATTGATATTTGAGAGACCCTTGGGACATATAACATGAATCTTTGCTCAAAATTTGAAAAAAGTGTCCGCCATTTTGAACTATTTCGTTACTGGTCCGATTGCTATCAAAATTGATATTTGAGAGACCCTTGGGACATATAACATGAATCTTTGCTCAAAATTTGAAAAATGTGTCCGCCATTTTGAACTATTTCGTTACTGGTCCGATTGCTATCAAAATTGATATTTGAGAGACCCTTGGGACATATAACATGAATCTTTGCTCAAAATTTGAAAAAAGTGTCCGCCATTTTGAACTATTTCGTTACTGGTCCGATTGCTATCAAAATTGATATTTGAGAGACCCTTGGGACATATAACATGAATCTTTGCTCAAAATTTGAAAAAAGTGTCCGCCATTTTGAACTATTTCGTTACTGGTCCGATTGCTCTCAAAATTGACATTTGAGAGACCCTTGGGACATATAACATGAATCTTTGCTCAAAATTTGAAAAAAGTGTCCGCCATTTTGAACTATTTCGTTACTGGTCCGATTGCTATCAAAATTGATATTTGAGAGACCCTTGGGACATATAACATGAATATTTGCTCAAAATTTGAAAAAAAGTGTCCGCCATTTTGAACTATTTCGTTACTGGTCCGATTGCTATCAAAATTAATATTTTTGAGACCCTTGGGACATATAACATGAATATTTGCTCAAAATTTGAAAAAAGTGTCCGCCATTTTGAACTATTTCGTTACTGGTCCGATTGCTATGAAAATTGATATTTGAGAGACCCTTGGGACATATAACATGAATCTTTGCTCAAAATTTGAAAAAAGTGTCCGCCATTTTGAACTATTTCGTTACTTGTCCGATTGCTCTTAAAATTGACATTTGAGAGACCCTTGGGACATATAACATGAATCTTTGCTCAAAATTTGAAAAAAGTGTCCGCCATTTTGAACTATTTCGTTACTGGTCCGATTGCTATCAAAATTAATATTTTTGAGACCCTTGGGACATATAACTAGGGAATGCAAACCGGTTTCACCGAAAATCGAAAAACCGGTTATTCGGTACGGTTTTGACGTACAACAAAAACCGGTTTTACATACCACCAAAACCGGTTTTTCGATTTTTTTCGGTTTTTCTTTCAATGGTTGGAAAAAGGAAGATTTGCCGCAGTTTTGTAAACTGAATGTAATGCAGTGAGTATTTTTGTGATGAACTGAAGTGTCGATGTGTGGGTTGAGCTGGTAAGAAAATAACTTATAATAATGATTGTTTTTATGATAGATATAAAATATGTTAAACTTTTTTTTACAATCCTTAGGCAGCAAACAAGCGTACGGACGCTTGCAACATAACGGTTATCACTCGAACGCTGCCAACCCTCAACCTTTTTGAAGCTGGGAGCTCATTCCACAGCCTGAGAACACACGTCAGAAGGCAGTCTCTCCTCAGACTAAGGGGCTTTAAAACACTTGTGAGCTCGGGATCGTTGACAATTCTAACGGCACGTTGCTGAACTGAGTCTAAATACCCAAGCTGGTATCCAGGTGCCCACGGAAGACAGAATTACCCCATTTGGGCCGGACTTGCGACTTATAGTTGTAGTCTTTATCTAGATAAGAAGTACTGCTTCGCTCAATTAATCACACTCTGGTTTTTAGATGACTTTGGAACAGAACGTCGCTACAAATCTTAACGCGAAGGATCCCAATGCTTTTCGTGATGTTGAGGGACATATTCTAGAAATGAAGAGTCACAGCAAATTGACTTCCTCAACGGTGAATGCACAGGCTTGCATGTTACTTAGTGGGGTTGAAATAGACTAGGTTTAGTCGACCCCAATCGGAGTCACTAGTCTGTGTACTCTCCATTTAAGACAAGTCCTTCGCGTCTTTTCTCCAAAATAGAACGAGGGATATATGTATAGCACGGCTCGTTTAAAGAGCGTCCCCTATAATTTCATCTGCATAGCAATGAATGCTGGAAATAGAGAGTATATCATTTATATGCTGGAGGAACAGTGTTAGGGATAATAATAAATAAATAATTCAGAGCCTTGCGGGACGCCAGCAATAATGTCATGCCATCGGAGTAACTACTGTCAACGAAGGCTCTTATGTATCTGCCAGACAGCAAGTTGACTGATTGGTGTTATTTTTTACCCGTCTGCACGACAACAAAGACTGGGCAATGTTTTTTTTTATCTAAGGAAAACATTCGTATAATAATAATCACGTTTTTGAGTACGCGCAAGTTGCTGTGCCGCTACAATATGCCATGTCCATAATATTACGTGTGAAATTAATATTATAACGTACGATACATAATTTAATAAATGTTTAAATAAGTACTTCTTAATTACTGAACTATTTTTTTTTACATAAGTAGTCATCATATCTCATAGCAATTAAAACCAAGCAAACGTGATATGTTTTTATGATTTCATTCGTTTAAAATTAAATCAAAAGCAACGAACCGTGTAGTCTATATAAAGTCTCGGATGAAGATGAATCTACAGAGTTAAATAAACTATTATTTCCATCAATTTGATGAGAAAGAGATGGATGAATTGTGTGACAGATGATATTGGTATGAAAGGAGTGAATGTTGGTATAACGGATAGAAGGGACGAATGGAAGAAGCGTACATATTGCGCCGATCCCAAATGATTGGGAACAGGGCAGGCAGATGTTGATGATGAAATTGATGTTTCTTTTATACCCACTTCATTAACTTTAACTGTCAATAATTCCTCAGTTTGCCATTTTTACATCTTAGGCACGGTTAGTATCTATAATTCGAGCTAAAGAAATAACGTGGAAAAAAAAACGAGCGAATATTTAAAAAACCGGTTTTAAAACCGGTTAACCGGTTTTCACGTCTCGTAACCGAAATAAAACCCGGTTTTCATTTTGCCACGGTTTTGCATTCCCTACATATAACATGAATATTTGCTCAAAATTTGAAAAAAGTGTCCGCCATTTTGAACTATTTCGTTACTGGTCCGATTGCTATCAAAATTGATATTTGAGAGACCCTTGGGACATATAACATGAATCTTTGCTCAAAATTTGAAAAAGTGTCCGCCAATTTGAAATATTTTTGTACAGGTCCGACTGCTATCAAAATTGATATCTGAGAGACTCTTGGACCTTACAACATGAATCTTTACTCAAAATGGAAAAAAAGTTTCCGCCATTTTGAACTATTTCGTTACTGGTCCGATTGCTATCAAAATTGATATTTGAGAGACCCTTCGGACATATAACATGAATATTTGCTCAAAATTTGAAAAAAAGTGTCCGCCATTTTGAACTATTTCGTTACTGGTCCGATTGCTATCAAAATTAATATTTTTGAGACCCTTGGGACATATAACATCCCAAGTAACACATCAAAGCAGTATAACGGCCGACTTACAGCATTTTTGTATCGTTTTAGCATTTTGAATTAGTTGTATAGTAACATTACAAACGTTTATACAGCTACTGTAATGCTTATTTGGGCACAAATTATACAGCTATAGATCCTAAATAGGTTCACAAAAGCTGTTTAATTGCATTACATGCGTATTATATTAGCATTATTGTGGTCAAGGAAATTGCCAATCGCATTAAGGAAGAATTATTGTGGTCAAGGAAATTGCCAATCGCATTAAGGAAGCATTATTACGGTCAATGAAGTTGCCAGTCGCATTACAGATGCATTATACTAACAATATTATTGATCACGAAGATGTTAATTGCATTACAAAAGTATTAGACTAGCATTAGAGTGTAGTAAAAGAATTATTGAAGCTATTTAAGTGTTCACAGTTACAGCTTAAATATCATTGAAAAAACATCTCTAATACCACTGAACAAATTTTATAATACAATTAACGTTGTAATATAACTACCTTGTCTCGCAATATAATATGGACGAAGACGATTAAATCTGAGTGAGTGACACCATATTTGTTTGCATCAAAACAACATTTATATTTCTGGGTAATTTTTTGCCTCTTTTGCTATTTCATGCTTTCAAATATCTGCGCAATGTAGTTTACTGTAAATTTGTATATAAGTTTCGTTGAAAATTTTCACGCGCCTTCGATATTTTGTGGTTTTGATATAAAATGTGATATAAAGATATATGTGAAATATTGTGAAATAACCAAAACAATTGTGTATTCCTAGTATAGAACGAATTTTGCATAATTAATATAGTATTGATTGGATAATATTAAATTAAGTTATATCAGTATTATATAGGCCTATTGCTTTTATAAATAGGTCCAATTAATAATATTTTTTGGTAATAAAATATTTACAAAATGGTGTCGGCCTATAGCAGCCCGGTGAGCCTTTAAAAAGGCTAATTAATGCCGCCAGCAGTATAAATAGTCACACGTGAATAATTATTAAGCCAGAGGCCAGAGAGAAGACTTTTGATGAACCACTGTTGTGCTATTGTCTATAAAGTAGTTCTATATGGGTTCATCGGTATACCAGTAGCATTTATGTAGACTGGAATACTGCCATTACTTAAACGCAATTTTGGGGATCCTTGAGCAAAACAATAAAACCCATTTCAGAATGTTTTTACGAGTTGAATCCGTTCGCCAAGAGTTGATAAAAAGTGTTGCTTGTTGTGAACGCATTATCTACATAATTATTCCTGCGCATGCCTTTTTAAAACGATGGTGCAATCAACAAAAAAGAAATAAAGTAAATAGGTTGTTTTATTCGAGTACCTATTTCTACCTATACTAAACAAAATTAAGGCAAACTAAAACTAAAGGCTATACAAAAGCATTTTGATATGCCGCTATCCAAACGTTATATAATATAAAGCATCTTAATGGTTTTGAAATGCCTATATAAAGCGTCAAGATGTTCGGTGAGCTTATATAAGAGTTTATACGAACCTTAAGTTGTACATAAGTTTACTATTCGTTTGTTAAAATGCTTCCGGTGTTACTTGGGATGAATCTTTGCTCAAAATTTGAAAAAAGTGTCCGCCATTTTGAACTATTTCGTTACTGGTCCGATTTCAAAATTGACATTTGAGAGACCCTTCGCCCATAAAACATGAATATTTGCTCAAAATTGAAAAGTGTCCGCCATTTTGAACTTTTTTGTTACAGGTCCCATTGCTATCAAAATTGATATTTGAGGGACGCTTGGAACAAGGGATTGCAAAATCCGTTTTTTTTTTTCAAACCCGGATTTCATTATTATAATCACATATAAATCCGGATCATCCGGATTTTTCGAATTTCGTTTTTTTTTAATTTTAAATTGTACGCGTAGTTTTATGCTAAACTATTAGTAGTTTGAAGATAGGTGTTATATTTTATTGTTTTTGGTACCCATTTCGTTGGTGAAAATCCCGGCTTCTTGTCGTTCGGAGTAAAAATGGGGATAGTGGTTGGAATAATAAGGTTAAACAATTCTTGCACACACTCTCCAAAATATATCCTGTAGAAAACCGATAAAGCAAGCAAAGGTTGCTTGCCTTATCGGGTCTTCTATGGTCCAGCCCCGTGAGTTTCGTCCTAATTAAAGTCTCATCGTCGATGAGTCTTCTGACTCGGCGGTTTATTGAGTCGGGGACGAGAGCGTGGTGGGAAATAGTTCAAAATGGAGGACTCTTTTTTTCAATTTTGAGCAATGATTCATGTTATATATGGTCCAAGAGTCTCTCAAATGTCAATTTGAGAACAATCAGACCAGTAACAAAATAGTTCAAAATGGCGGATACTTTTTTCAATTTTTTGCAAACATTCATGTTATATGGTACAAGAATCTCTCAAATATCAATTTTGATAGCAATCGGACCTCTAACAAAATAGTTCAAAATGGCGGACACTTTTTTCAATTTTGAGCATAGATTTATGTTATATGGTCCAGGAGTCTCACAAATATCAATTTTGAGAGCAATCAGACCAGTAACAAAATAGTTCAAAATGGTGGACACTTTTTTTTTTCAAATTTGAGCAAAGATTCATGTTATATGGTCCAAGCGTCCCTCAAATATCACTTTTGAGAGCAATCGGACCAGTAACTAAATGGTTCAAAATGACGGACACTTTTTTAAAATTTTGAGCAAAGGTTCATGTTATATGGTACAAGAGTCTCTCAAATATCAATTTTGATAGCAATCGGACCTCTAACAAAATAGTTCAAAATGGCGGACACTTTTTTTTTCAATTTTGAGCAAAGATTCATGTTATATGGTCCAAGAGTCTCACAAATATCAATTTTGAGAGCAATCAGACCAGTAACAAAATAGTTCAAAATGGTGGACACTTTTTTTTTTCAAATTTGAGCAAAGATTCATGTTATATGGTCCAAGCGTCCCTCAAATATCACTTTTGAGAGCAATCGGACCAGTAACTAAATGGTTCAAAATGGCGGACACTTTTTTTAAATTTTGAGCAAAGTTTCATGTTATATGGTACAAGAGTCTCTCAAATATCAATTTTGATAGCAATCGAACCTCTAACAAAATAGTTCAAAATGGAAGACACTTTTTTTTTCAATTTTGAGCAAAGATTCATGTTATACGGTCCAAGAGTCTCTCAAATATCAATTTTGAGAGCAATCAGATCTGTACCAAAATAGTTCAAAATGGCGGACACTTTTTTATTTTTTTTGCAAACATTCATGTTATATGGTACAAGAGTCTCTCAAATATCAATTTTGAGAGCAATCGGACCTCTAACAAAATAGTTCAAAATGGCGGACACTTTTTTCAATTTTGAGCAAAGATTCATGTTATATGGTCCAAGAGTCTCTCAAATATCAATTTTGATAGCAATCGGACCTCTAACAAAATAGTTCAAAATGGCGGACACTTTTTTTTTCAATTTTGAGCAAAGATTCATGTTATATGGTCCAAGAGTCTCACAAATATCAATTTTGAGAGCAATCAGACCAGTAACAAAATAGTTCAAAATGGTGGACACTTTTTTTTTTCAAATTTGAGCAAAGATTCATGTTATATGGTCCAAGCGTCCCTCAAATATCACTTTTGAGAGCAATCGGACCAGTAACTAAATGGTTCAAAATGGCGGACACTTTTTTTAAATTTTGAGCAAAGTTTCATGTTATATGGTACAAGAGTCTCTCAAATATCAATTTTGATAGCAATCGGACCTCTAACAAAATAGTTCAAAATGGCGGACACTTTTTTTTTCAATTTTGAGCAAAGATTCATGTTATACGGTCCAAGAGTCTCTCAAATATCAATTTTGAGAGCAATCAGATCTGTACCAAAATAGTTCAAAATGGCGGACACTTTTTTATTTTTTTTGCAAACATTCATGTTATATGGTACAAGAGTCTCTCAAATATCAATTTTGAGAGCAATCGGACCTCTAACAAAATAGTTCAAAATGGCGGACACTTTTTTCAATTTTGAGCAAAGATTCATGTTATATGGTCCAAGAGCCTCTCAAATATCAATTTTGAGAGCAATCAGACCAGTAACAAAATAGTTCATAATGGCGGACATTTTTTTAATTTTTTTGCAAACATTCATGTTATATGGTCCAAGTGTCTCTAAAATATCAATTTTGAAAGCAATCAAACCAGTTACAAAATAATTCAATAAATGGCGGAAACTTTTCAGGATATTGATAAAATAATCGTGTTTTGTAATCCCAAGGCCCATCAAATCTCAATTTTGAAAGCAATCGGACCTGTTACTAAATAGTACAAAATGGCGGACACTTTTTTCAATTTTTAAAAGATTTATGTTATATGGGTCTCTTATATATCAATGAGACAAAATTTGATGAGAATCGGTCAAGCCGGTTCTGAGGACTTTTATTACAAACTCCGTGACAGGAGAATTTTATACAGGATGTATACGACAATACGATAATAAATGAAACCATGTAAAGTACTCATGTAAACGATCAACTTTTACTATGGGACCAACTTGGAAATCGCAGAAAAAATCGGTCAAGAGCGAGTCGGACTCGCACACAGAATATTAACAAACTCTACTATGAAAAAAATATTGAATGAAAGGTAAATTGCGGTTTACGTATTATGACGTATTAAAAAGAAACTACTTACTAGATCTCGTTCAAACCAATTTTTCGGTGGAAGTTTGCATGGTAATGTACGCACGGCTACAGCTTTGGAAGTGTCTCTCGCGTTTAGAAAAAAATTATATTCCTCAATATCATTGTTGAAGACCTATCCATAGATACCCCACAAGTATGGGTTTGACGAAAAAATTTTTTTTGAGTTTCAGTTCTTAGTATGGGGAACCCTCAAAATGTATTGTCTTTTTTCTATTTTTGTGTGAAAATCTTAATGCGGTACACAGAATACATCTACTTACCAAGGTTTAACAGTATAGTTTTTATAGATACGGATAAAAGTGGCTGTGACATACTGACGGACAGCCAGACAGACAGACATGACGAATCCATAAGGGTTCCGTTACTGCTTTTCATACAATTCTTATGAAATTTTGTGTGTATATTCAGTAGGTCTGAGAATAGGACTTAAACTATTATTCATACCCATAGGAGAGCCGGGACTATATTGAATTATTTTAAGAAAACCAAATAAAAGTTTAATTAGATAAATTAGGTACCTATATAGGTACCTGAACTAGTTTGGTTACTAGTGTAAAAAACAAAAATTCAGTACTTTGTACTATACATATAACTACATACTTATAACCTAATTCAACCTACCAGATACCTTGTTTATAATATTATAGTTTTACATCGACATGAAGCCATACTGAAGTATCAAAATAATAACGCGCGCAGTATGTTGGCGGAGGAGCCGCACCAATGTTGGCCCCGCGTGTGCCCGCGTTGACTCGGCTTGGCGCTGGCAAATACCTAAACTCGAGCGCGGCCGGGTAGCTTATATGCTCTTAAGTTTCAATAACATAGCTCTTATACTTTAGATTTTATTGATATCTAAAAAACCCCGATTTCGTCACTGACTCACTGATGATCATCAAAACTCATAGGGTACTTCCTGAAGTCCTAGAAAGCTGAAATTTGGTATGTAAGCTTGTATTAGTACACAAACAACAAAAAAATTATAAAACTTGGAAATTTCAAACAAAAAAAAAACATAAGTATTGTGTGCTTCGATAGCTTAAAAAGTTTGAATTCTTGAAAAAAAGTATGGCTAGAAATCCTAAGGAAAACTCACCGGTTTTATCCAGGAACCCAGCGTGTCCCGGGACGGGAATTTTTCACAATCACGCACTATCACTTCTAGCGTGGAATAGCACAGTTTTTGAAGTTGATTTGTTAGTTTTAACAGGTTTTTATAATTATTTATTACGGAGCTCGTACGCGTGATATCTCAGTTTTGGCGACAGTAACGCCACACGTTGATGCGGCGGTCCGCGTAAACTTCCATTTTAGCGGGCTCCCGGTGATGAGGCGGGAGTTTTCAAATTCTAGCCATAGAAAACCCAACATTTCCCCCCACCGAAATCCGCAAGGATTTCCCAGTTACAATACCATGACAAAGTTGAATTAGTTAAAACTTAAGGTATGTATATTATAGGTAATGCAATATAATAAAATAGTATGAGTGGACTGTATAATAAAGAATATAATAAAGTAAAGTTATACATAAAGTAGATAAGGATTTACATATAACTATTGGTTTGGTATGGAATTATTTTTAACTATTCAGAGTCCTGATCCAACGGCAGAGGACTGACTTTTGAAACAGGACGAGTAAATTCATTTCCGTTTGAGGTTTTTAAACCGATTACACGGACCACGCAGTCCGGACCACAATGTAATTTTGTAATTCTTGCTAAACACCACTTGAGTGGTGGAGCATCAGTATTGATTAATACCAGATCACCGATATTGAGACTACGACAATTGGTTAACCACTTTTGACGTTGTTGTAAAGTATGCAAGTAATCTTGTCTCCAAAGTTTCCAAAATTGCTGTGACATTTGTTGCACGGACTGCCAACGGTTCAGTCTAGAACTGGGCAAATCAGTTATGTTGTAATCGGGTACCGATAAGAGTTCCCTACCTATGAGGAAATGAGAGGGAGTAAGAACCTCGAACTCGTTTGGATCACTAGATAAAGCGCACAGTGGTCTTGAATTAAGCACCGCTTCGACGCGAGCGAAGAGCGTGCCTAGTTCCTCAAACGTTAAAGCTCGTGTACCAATGGTGCGTTTCAAGTGCAATTTGGCAGACTTGACCACGGCTTCGTAAAGACCACCGAAGTTACTACCTGTCGGTGGGTTATGTCTCCATATTACACCGCGAGATACAAAGCCATTCGATATGTTGTTTAAATCAGAATTTAAGAATTTAGTCACCTCGATCAGCTGTTTACCGGCTGAGACAAAATTGGTGCCATTATCGGATACGATAGAATGGCACATACCCCTTCTTGCCGTGAAACGGTCAAAACATGCGAGAAAGCACTCTGTACTCAAAGAAGACAAGACTTCTAAGTGTACAGCTCGTGTGGCACAACACACAAACACGCACAAATAAGATTTGGATACGTGAGCGTTTCTACGAGTTGACTCCTTGGTAGGAAAAGGTCCGCCTATGTCAACACCTACAGTATGAAAGACATGAATATCTTGAGTGCGATATGTAGGAAGTTCACCCATTATAGGCTGTCTACTTGTAGGAGATACCCTAAAGCACGAGATACATTTCATGGTACGTGATCGAATGGCACCACGCGCTGAAATGATCCAATATTTTTGGGTTATTAGGCTTTGAAGAGTTCGTGGACCTACGTGTAAATGGACTTTATGATAATGATCTATAAGTATATTAGTGAAATTACACTTTTTAGGAAGTAGCAGAGGATGCTTCTTTTCATACGTCAAGTTCGACTGTGAAAGACGACCCCCCACCCTGAGGAAATAGTTGGAATCTATGAAGGGGTTGAGCTTTCGCAAGGAGTGACTGCAGCTACCGTCTTTTGATAACGACACTATATCACCGGGAAAATGATGTTTCTGAACTGATTTTACTAGAATATTATGCGCCTTCCTAAGGTCAGATACCGTGAGAGACCTTCGTTCATGAGCAGCTAATCTGCAGTGACGGATGAACTGATAGCATCGAGCTACGACGTTGAGCAGTTTATTATAGCTAGAATATCGCTCTGTTAATTCGTAAAGTAACTCGGACGTGTCAGTCTCAGTTGACACAAAAACTGTCTTAGGAGGACACTTGAGTTCAGGAGGATTGCAGTCTCGGAATTCGTCCATGGTCTTAATCGGCCACTGTGAATGGTCAAGGTCAAGCCAACCTGGTCCGTTGAACCATTCTGGAGTCGCTAGCAATACCGATGGTAAGGCACCACGAGAGCAAATGTCAGCTGGATTTGACACACCGCTGACATGATACCAGCATTGACTAGGTACGCTGTCATGAATTTTGGACACCCTAGTGGACACAAATGTTTTGAGTGTGTAGCTAGGAGTATTGAGCCACGCTAGAACGACGGAAGAATCCGTGAACAACAATGTATCATTGATTTCGAGACGATTACGTAATATGGAATGGACGTATTTGATAAGCTTTGCTAGTAAATGTGCAGCCATGAGTTCTAGACGTGGGATGGTGACAGTCTTTAAGGGCGCGACCTTAGATTTTGCTATGACTAGACTAACTTTAGTCTCACCATCCGCGTTTTTAGTACGTAAATACACGACCGCAGCATAGCCAAGAGTTGAGGCGTCACAAAAACCTAGAATCTGACAGTAGGTATGGCGCTCAACTTTTACATGGCGATCATGTTTTATTTGTGACAATAATGGGAGTTCTTTGACATATGCCTGCCACTGCAACTCAAGAGCTGATGGTAGACTTTGGTCCCAGTCTAGCTGACGAGCCCAAAGTTCCTGCATAAAACATTTGGCATAGAATATGCACGGAGCCACAAAACCTAGTGGATCGAACTGTCGACCTATTTGAGATAAGACTGTTCTCTTGGAAACGACAGGGTTGGACGGAGTGGTGGCAAAAGAAAATGCATCACTGGCTGGCGACCACTGAAGTCCAAGCACTTTGATGGACAAATTCTTTTCATCGTCAAATACAACAGGCGTTTCGCGATGAGCCTCGTCCAGATGTTCCAGCACCTGTGGACAGTTACTCGACCACTTGCGGAGTACGAAGCCCCCAGTTTTCAACAAATTCATAAGCTCTTTCTGAAGCTCTACTGCCTCTTCTACAGTCGCCACAGACCATATCAAATCGTCCATGAAAAAAGCAGTTTTCAGAATTTGAGCGGCTTTTGGAAATTTGTCCGCTTCGTCGTCCGCTAAGGTATGCAACACTTTTATAGCCAAATACGGGCAACTAGCTACGCCGTATGTTAGCGTATTCAAAGCGAATACTTGAATCGGTTGATCTAATGAGTAACGCCATAAAATATGTTGATACGGTCGTTGACCCTGGTCAACAAGTATCTGCCGGTACATTTTGCAAATGTCCGCAGAGAGGCAAATTTCGTGAAGACGAAAATTAATTAAAAGTTCATTGATATCAGCTTGAAGCTTGGGCCCCGGTAACACCATTGAATTGAGTGACATATTATTTGATGTCTTGCCAGAAGCATCAAATACCACACGATGAGACGTCGTGGTACTTGTTGGTTTGATGATGCAGAAATGCGGGATGATGTACTTCGAATCCACGTTCTGGACATCACCAAGACAAGTCATATGCCCGAGGTCTTCATATTCGCGCATGAACTTATGATATTGAGTTTTGAGTTCAGGCTCCCTTTCTAATTTAGACTCTAAGTTGAGCAGTCGGCGAGTTGCCATTTGACTCGAGTCGCCGAGCTCAACCGATGATCTAACAGGATATTTGACCACATATCTGCCCGTTGAGTCACGTCTATGCTGTTTGGAAAATAAGAACTCCGCGAGTTCATCGTCTGGGTTGCGCGGTACCTCAGAAGGCATGTTTTCAATTTCCCAAAACGAGTTCATCACTTGATCGAGGTTCATGGTGAATGCACAGAAAGTACCATCTCGACTAGTACTAGTAGCGGTTGTGGCAGCACCGTGAGATGGGCGAGGGAGTTCAGTCTGACCCAATATGACATAACCAAATACTGAACTCATCGCAACAGGTAGCCCGTGTTCACGCGGCAGTATCTTTTCACCATCATAGATGTAGGGAAACAGATCACCTGCTAGCAATATGTCAATAGGCGCGGGTTTGTAGTAGGTCGGATCAGCTAACATCAAATGTTGAAACTCACCTATCACTTTATCCGAAAGATTTACTGTAGGTAGATATCCCGCAATGGTGGAGACAATGACTGCATCGGTAGATAAGATGGGTCCGGCTGAGTGTCGCGGCTTAACATTACAGGTGGTTAACCCAAACTCCTTTACCGGACTACCCCCTAAACCAATGGGTTCAAAATTGCATTTACGTCGCGACAAGCCTAGTCGATTTGCACAGTCTTGAGTTATGTAACTCGTCATAGCCCCGCTATCAATTAAAGCACGTACGGTGTGGTAGTGACCCCAACAATCTGCGACGTGTATAACCGCGGTACCGAGCAAGACTGTGGAACTGGCTGAGCACGTTAATGTTACTACACTAGAACTCGAGTTCGCAACAGAATCTATGTGTAGTGTGTGATGATGCTTGCTTTTGCAGACCGTACAACGTACCTTCGATGGACAGTCGTCGACAGAATGATCACGTAAACAATTTTCGCACAACTTCAATTGCTTAATTCTATCGAGACGCTGCGTCGGAGTCAGGTCGATGTAGTCGGTGCATCGATAAATAGAATGCATCTTTTTGCAATACAAACACTCCATGGACTTCGTTGATTTTACAGGTTGGTTTGTATCGAGAACAGCTGACGACAAAGTCGGTCGCTGCAAATTATTTGATTTTGATGAAAATGGTTGACTGGCCTTATTTTGTCCCCGAGTGTACGGTACACTTCTTGTAGTAGTGGAATTTGAAGTACACTCAGACATCTCGAGCACGCGTACGTGTTTTTCAATAAAAGTAATCAAATCGTCGTAGGTAGGAAACTCATTTTGCCCTAACTCCTTTTCTAATTCACGCCTAGTCGCGGGGTCAAGGTTACGCAAAGCGACATAAAACAACAAGAAACCCGATAAATCTTTGATGTTTAAAATCTGCAGGGCTTTAATGTTTTCTTGATATGTCTGTAAGAATTCATTAAGTCCCGAGACAGACTCATTAACTAAAGGTTTGAATTTAAATATTTTATCGAGGTAGGTAGTTGCTAATGCGCGTTTATTTTCATACCGTTTCACTAACGCACCCCATACGATTGGATAGTTATCCGAAGTCACAGGCATGGACTTCACAATAGTTAACGCAGACCCGCTTACCGCCGAGAGTAAATAGTAAAACTTCTCAATATTAGCTATTTGATTACTGTTGTGGATTAAACTAGAAAATGTATCACGAAAGGTGGGCCAGTTTTCGAGTTGACTATTAAAAGGAAAAAGTTCCAATTTAGGTAACCTAGGCTTTACACAGCTGGCCTCCCCTTTCATTGTTACATTAGGCCGGTCTAAGTTCAAACTACTTGAAACACCGCGAATAAAATAGTACAAAGAATCAAAACTTTCGAGTTCTTTATATGACGGCACATATTCGGAATTATATTTCTTTTTTAGTAGTGTAATGGCAGTAATACTTTTTTCGAACTTTTCCTTCCATTCGGGCAGGTCATGAATACGGGCATTAAATTCAATTAATAAGTCGGGTTTATCACAAACATTTTTAGAAACTTCATACAACGCCTGTAATCTCAAAAAACACATTTCTTTTGTGGTTATATGTGGTTGAACCAACTTCTCGTATTCCTCATCGGATTTGGTATCATGCTTGGGTGGCATTTTGCAACAAGGAAATTATCACACAACACAAAATAAATATGGCGGACGGGCGGCGCCGGTTAATTTTACGTAAATAATTTGCAAAAATGACTAATTGAAATAATGTTTTTGGAAATGAAATACACGTTGGATTAGGAGTATGGACACAAAAAAATACGATCTGAATAGGTTTCAGAGCTCTAACTTGTTTAGTTTACTAGATATAAGCAAATTAGTGCACTAAGTTTTCTGATACCTACGCCGACAATGAATGCAATTTTACAAAGTAAAAATGGGAATTTGTACCAATAAATACGTAAATTAATAGATAATTAGTTGTACTGATTTCGTAACTGGTTAAATCCTGGCTCGATTGACCAAAATGTGTGCTTCGATAGCTTAAAAAGTTTGAATTCTTGAAAAAAAGTATGGCTAGAAATCCTAAGGAAAACTCACCGGTTTTATCCAGGAACCCAGCGTGTCCCGGGACGGGAATTTTTCACAATCACGCACTATCACTTCTAGCGTGGAATAGCACAGTTTTTGAAGTTGATTTGTTAGTTTTAACAGGTTTTTATAATTATTTATTACGGAGCTCGTACGCGTGATATCTCAGTTTTGGCGACAGTAACGCCACACGTTGATGCGGCGGTCCGCGTAAACTTCCATTTTAGCGGGCTCCCGGTGATGAGGCGGGAGTTTTCAAATTCTAGCCATAGAAAACCCAACAGCTCTTATACTTTAGATTTTATTGATATCTAAAAAACCCCGATTTCGTCACTGACTCACTGATGATCATCAAAACTCATAGGGTACTTCCTGAAGTCCTAGAAAGCTGAAATTTGGTATGTAAGCTTGTATTAGTACACAAACAACAAAAAAATTATAAAACTTGGAAATTTCAAACAAAAAAAAAACATAAGCAACTTACAAAAAGAAGTGAAATCCCACCAAAAACATTATTATGTAAAATATTGCCGCCAAGACATATAGCTCGTACTGTCTAAAAGTTATCAAATCTCATGTAGAGCCAAGCTTATAACTCTACATGCACTTACTCTACAAGCCCTAACTTCACAAACTCTACACCCTGTATTCAAAATATGTGGCTTGGCCGTTTCAATACTACAAGAACTATTGAATAACATAAAAGTAATGAACAGTGAATATATTTTTCACTTTACTCCGATGTGACGGTAGCGAAACGGCCAAGCCACATATTTTGACTACGGGGTGTAGAGTTTGTGAAGTTAGGGCTTGTAGAGTAAGTGCATGTAGAGTTATAAGCTTGGCTCTACATGAGATTTGATAACTTTTAGACAGTACGAGCTATATGTCTTGGCGGCAATATTTTACATAATAATGTTTTTGGTGGGATGCTAATATCAAAAACGCCGAGACACATTTAAATTAAGTCCCAATCGTCAGCCTAAACATACAATTTTAAGATCCTAACTTACCAAAGAAATTGTATGTATAATACGAGATTAAAATGAATGTTAGGGATTAGTATGGGAAAAATTCAAACTAGTCTTTAGTTACATACTTATAATTTTAGTTATATATAAATGGATATACCTACTGTTATAAAAACTGATTTTGTAGCCGATAAATGCTTATATTGTCAGAAAACATTTCAATTAAACAATACGTAACCTGTGAAACTGTGACATCAACATTTTCTGACAGAACAAGTGACAATGGTGCCGATTCTGTTGTAAATCGCACTAAACTAATTTTAGTCACATCTCATCTCTTTCTTACGAACATGATTGAAAAAGGATAGAACATATTTTAAGTTGTCAAATTAATCTTAGCCGTCTTATTTTGCGCGTATTTAGGCGTAACCACGTATTATGAACCAGTGCAGGTTATTATTTTTTATTTATTTTGTATGTTGGTGTTTTGTTTTTTTTTATGTTTATGCGTTTTAAGATTGTGTATTTTATTTTGTAAAATAAAACGTATGTATGTATAATGTTTTGGAAAAAAATAACCAATAGTCAGACTGTTAAAAAAAATATTTAAAAAATTTAACCTTGCTGAGTTTCTTGCCTGTTCTTCTCAGTTGAAGGCCGACTTACGAACTGGTGGTAACTTCAGTAGCTTTGACCTTCATAAGTGCCCTACTAGGGCCTAAATTGAATAAATGGCTTTGACTTTGACTTTGACTTTGAGATGGCGACTAAATTTATATTGAAAACAAGCATTGGACTAATTTGACTGGACTAAATTTCTTACATCCTTTTCTTTATGTTCTTTGAGACATAGTGAGATTAAAATTAGTTTAGTTGCAAACAACATAATCAGGGCCATTGTCAGAATTTTAGGGAATATCAATAATTAAAATGAATGTTGCGTTAAGTCTGGGTAAAGTTGATAAATATGCAGTAGTGTCTATTTGTATTCTATCCGGAATAATGGTTGCCCCTACTTTGTGTTCAGCTGCTATAATATCACCAATAGTTGCAGATGTTTCAACACCACCGAATAATGTCGCTGCATTCGTAGCACCAGCTGTAAAAAAAGGAATACACTCATCAACAACATCGACAAGTAACACTTTTGTATAACAGGTGTAGATTTCAAGATGGCATATTTTCGAAACCTATGTTTGGTTAGTCATGCTGAACAACTTTTACTATGGGAACACTGAATACACAAATTTTAACTTTTCATACATTATGATCGATCAAGGTTGACATTTACTATGAGGAATAATTTTTTTTTTTTTGAGAATTCACCTTTGACCCCATAGTAAAAGTTGTTCAGCATGACTAACCCAAGATAGGTTTCGAAAATATGCCATCTCGAAATCTCCACCCAGTATACTTTATACTTTATACTTTATTTATCTTGCTTTCCTTACATATATAATGCTACATAGACACCTTAAAGTAAGTAAATAACAATATATAATAAGGACCCTGTTGGGCACTAAGCAATATAGGAGAGAGGAGGAAAAATTATAAAAAAAATAATCATTAACTTAACTTGTCATTAAGGTATTCATTTATAGTATAGTAAGATTTTGTAATTAATATTTGTTTTAATTTATTTATAAACACTTTGTTATTTGTTTCTTGTTTTAGTAATTCTGGTAGTTTATTGTATATTTTTACGGACATTACAAAAGGACTCATTTGGTGCATTTTTATTCGGGAAGATGGTACCATTAATCTACTTTTAAATCGCAATTGTTTTGAATGGACGTCTTCTCTTTTTTTATAATTATCTGTATTTTGTCTAACGAATTTACATATTTCTAAAATATAGGTGCTTGTTAATGTGAGAATTTTATGCTTCTGGAAATGCGGTCTGCAACTGTCTGTATCTTTTATATTGGCTATAATACGTATTAGTTTTTTTTGGAGTGTAAAGATGGTGTGTGAATCGGTACTGTTTCCCCATAAGATAATGCCATAGCTAATCCATGCATGAGCATAGGCGTAATAGGTAACAAGTGCAGTAGGAAGATCAGTTGTTTTTTTAATTTCGCGAAGCGCATATACAAATCTTGATAGTTTTGTTCTGGTTTTTTGAATGTGTTGTTTCCAGCTGATATGTGTGTCTAAAACTAAGCCCAGCAAGTTGAATTCATTTACGACTTCTAGTTTCGTACCGTTATATATGAAATTTAGTTTTAAAGTTGTCTTCTGATAAGGGTGAAAAATCATTAATTTAGTTTTTAAAAAGTTTATTTCTAGATTGTGGTCGTTCATCCAGTCTGTTGTTTTTTGTAGTATAGAATGTAGTTTTTCGTTTAAGTTTGTGCTGTTTTGACATGAGGTGATTAGCGAAATATCGTCTGCAAATAAAACACACGGTTCTTCCATGATTTTAGGGAGATCATTAATATAGATCAAGAATAAAAGACATCCAAGGACACTTCCTTGTGGGATAGAGGCATTAACTATCTTTGAATCTGATCGAACCTTTTTTATTTCGTTATTTTTCCTGTTAATATATTCAATTTCTACTAATTGTTCTCTATTTCTTAAGTAAGATGCAAACCATTTGTGTGCCAAACCGCGTATTCCTATTCCGTACAATTTGTTTAATAACACAGGGTATTGGACTCTATCGTAAGCCTTGGTCATATCAAGTAAAATACCCACTGCATAGTTTTTGTTATTAAGGATGTTTAGGACTTGTTGCATATATGTATAAACTGCTAGCACCGTAGATCGTTTTTTTCGAAAACCGTTTTGGCAGTTATCGAGGATTCCATATTTCTCGCAGAATGTGTATATTCTATTAAACATAGCTTTTTCGAAATTTTTTGAGGCAGAAGGCAAAAGTGCAATTGGACGGTAATTATTAGGATCTGTTTTTGTATTTTTCTTGTGGATTAGTTTGATTAGTGCTATTTTTCTTGTGGATTAGTTTGATTAGTGCTATTTTTCTTGTGGATTAGTTTGATTAGTGCTATTTTTCTTGTGGATTAGTTTGATTAGTGCTATTTTTCTTGTGGATTGGTTTGATTAGTGCTATTTTAAGTGCGTCGGGAAATACGCCTTCGTTAAATGATTGATTAATTAAAATTGAAATGGGTACGGTTAATTCGAAAGCACATTGTTTATATAAGGTAGGTGGAAGTTCATCTATCCCATGGCTTTTTTTATTTTTAAGTTTTTTTATTATGTGGTAAACTTCGTGATAGTCTACTGGATTAAGGAACATTGTATTTTCTGTGGGGTAGAGCACGGGCCGGCCTTGCGGCGTGCTGCCGTCTCCTCCGATACAATCTTCGCCTATAGATGCAAAGAAGTTATTAAAAGTATTAGCTACTTGTTTCGGTTTCGAAGTTAATTTATTATTTATATGTAATTTTATGTTATTTCTATCCTTTTTGATTGTCTTGTTTGTTCGTTCATTTATAATACTCCACATTGTTTTCACCTTATTATTAGATTTTTTTAATTTTTTTATATATTGCAATTTTTTTGCTGCTATAATTGCATTTTTTAATACTTTTTCATATTTTTTATAATGTTCTGTTAATACCAGATTGTTTGATTTTAAAGTGAGTATTTTTAATAATCTTTTATTTTTGCAGGAGTGTTTTATCCCTACAGTAAGCCAGTATTTTTTTGATTCTTTGTTTAGTTTTATTTTTCGTTTGGGTATACATTGGTTCAGAATATCTATCAGTTTATCATGAAATATGTTATAATTTTCGTTTATATTTTTATTTCGTGAAAGTGTGTCATACCAATTAATAGTTGATAATTTTGACTTAAATTTATTTATATTTTTGTTATTGTATATTCTTTTTTCTATAGACCAAATGACCTGTTTTATTTGTTGAGGGAAATTCATCTGTATAATTGTGCCTATGTGGTCTGAAAAACCTAATTCCTCCACTGAAGTGCGTAGATTTTTATCTTTAAAGTTGGTAAATATTAAATCAAGACATGTTGAGGCAGTTTGCATTATATGGGTGGGTTCTTTTATATGTTGAGTGAATTTGTGTTCTGACATAAGGTCCAAAAAAAGATTAGTTTTTAAATTATTCTGTAAAATGTTAATATTAAAATCACCTCCCAAAATAATATTAAATTTAGAATATTTACTACTTATGTAGAATAAGATTTGTTTAAGTCTCGAATAAAATTCATCTTCCTCTCTTCTATTCCAATACAAAGTAATAATTAAAATATTTTCATTAGGTAACTCTGTCGCACACACTTCTAATACATATTCAATTGACATATTTGTAATATCGTTTCTCTCTATACATTTTATATGTTCTTGTAGTATGATACAAACACCACCACCTCCTCGTGTTTTCCGGCAATATGATGCCGCTATTTTGTAGCCACTAAATTGCATCAATTCAATTTTGTCTTGCGATAGCCAGGATTCAGATATGCATATAGCTTGGTAAACAGGATTTTCATCAAGAAAAGCTTCAAGAATATGTTGTTTGTTGTAGAGACTTTGAATATTTTGAAATAATATTTTAAACTGGATATCATTACTTACGAAAAGTATTCCGTGTAATTTTCTGGCAATTTTGATTTGTGTTACTGGTACTATTGTTATTATTCAAAACTAATATTTCATTATCTATTTCTCCGCTTGATAAATCTGTAGTTATGTGGGATTTGCATGTATCATTTTGTACATTCACAATTTCTCCGTCAATAATTAATTGGTTGTTTCGTATTATTGCATGTGACCCTTTTTTACGAGCCGTAAGCATTTCTTGTCTCAGTATTTTCTTTCTTTTTAGCGCATTCGCATCCAAGAATTCTGAGATAAACAATCGAGTTCCTTGAAAATATTGACTATTGCTAATTATATGCTTAGCCATTTTCTTGCTGAGTAGTTCAATCACTAGCGGCCGGTTATTATTATTATTAAAGTTCCTGCCTACCCTGTATGTGTCTTCAATGTAACCTGATAGATTTACATGCAGGATATCTTGGAATATTTTTTCTATCCTGTTATGAAGATTATATTCCGGCTCTTTATAATATTCAGTAAGGCCATATAATACTATTTTTTTATTATTATTTTCAGGCGGGAGTTGCGTTACTTGTATTCCAGGGGTTATGATTTTGCATTGGAGTTCATTTATGTCTCTTTTCAATTTTTCTTTTTCATTTATTAATTTTTCTATTTGAGTGTTTATTATCTGTATGTCCTCTTTTCTCTGATCGTTTTGTTTGAATAGGGTATTTATTTCTTGTTTGATATCTTCTCTTAGTTTCGTTATAGCTTTATTAATTTCTATTTGAATTGTATTTTGTAACTCTGATATGATGGATTTATTATTTTCTTTCAGTTGAACTGTAATAATTTCACTTAAACTTTGTAATGTTAATTCGGTTTCTTTGTCGATAGGTATATTATTATCTTCTGAGTTGATGGTGTCACCTAGTACACTCAAGTTCTCAGAGCTGATCGTGTCGTTGTTTGAGTTATTTATCCTTTTTCGAAGCGTGATATTATTTTTTTCTGCTGATGTAATTTGCATATCCCCCGGACGTAAAGGGGTGTTAGAGTTTCCTGTTTTTGACATTTTGTTATAGCAAGCTTGACATTTCCATGTCTTTTTATGCGCTGGAGTCATTGTGTTATAAAAACGCTGGACGGAGACATTAGCGCAATCGAGATCATATGTTTTATTGCAAAGCGAACAAGTCATATGTTGTCGGCTTATTAGTTTTTGTTTACATTTAGCGCACGCAGACGTAGACGACATCTTCTGATATTTTTGGTAAAAATAACTGATGATTAAAAGTGCCCTCTATGTGTTATCTTGGGTAGGTATTTAGATGTCATTCAGGGTCGATTTAAGATGTCAACCTGTTTATTCTTATTATCGACAGGTAGCGCTATTATTGGAAATGAGGATGTCATTCGTAATGAATAATTTCTATAAAATATCTGGAGTAATGATGAATAAGTATAGGTTATAATATTTTTCAATCAAATGTACCTTTGTTTTTGTTCCTGTTGCTTAATAACGGCACTCTATCGCTGTTGCTTTATTTATTTTTATAGCAATCTCACAATGTAGACGGTTTTACTTGTTTCACAACGAGTAATTTCACTGAAAATATTTTGTTTCTTTTCTTAGCTTTTCACATTAAATTATTCTGTACTGCAACAATAATCGCTGAAGGTCTTCGTATTGTATACAGTTATACACTTTTTTACTCAAAAAAACTGCAAGAACTATTTTTTCTAACTCAATTAATACGGAGCCGATGTGTTTACGTTGCCCCTCTCTCTCTCTCTATGTATGATAAACTCATTGGCATCAAATCTCATACAAAATAAGTGTGTCTAACAAAGAATTTCTATTTTCTTTTTTTTATACTACTAAGCATACGGCCCGCCTGATGTTAAGCGGTTACCGTAGCCTATGGACGCTTGCAACACCAGGGGCATCACTCGCGCGTTGCCGACCCTGCAGAAATCTCTTCACACCCTTTTTGAAGAACCCCATGCTGTACTCCATTGGGAAAACCACGGCGGGGAGTTCATTCCACAGTCTGAGCGTCCGCGGAAGAAAACTCCTTTTAGCCCGCACAGTTCGAAACCATTCTGGTTTCAGTGTGTGTGGATGGACTCCCCGTCGATGGCGAGAGTTGCGATGGTGGAAGGTAGCCGTAGGCATCAAATCGAACAATTCCTTAGAACACTGTCCGTTGTACAAGCGGTAGAACACACATAAGGAGGCAAAGTCTCTCCTTAGACTGAGGGGATCTAAACCGCTTGTGAGCTCGGGATCGTCAACGATTCTGACGGGACCTATTTATCCAAAATATTATTTTATATTTAGACCATAGTTTATCTTTCGTTATTCTTCGTAAAATTTTACGAGATGGAGCAAATCTCGCAGGGACCTCACTAGGTTTAGCCACAAAGAATTAGCTCTTAGCAATCTGACAATTTTTTTTTTATAATTAGTACCTATTCATTGGGTACATTATGTGGGCTGCGTTTCTAAGACGAATAAAAAGTGACGGTGTATATGTAACCGTATTTTTGTGCAAACCATTAGTTTATAATCTACCTAGTGAGATTATAAACTCTACGATATATTGTGAACTGTACCATACTGCTTACGATATAACGTATTCATTTCCGATAGTTTATAATCTAACGTTGTCAAACCGTCATATTGTGAACCGTCCCTGATTGGTCAGTCTTGGCGGTAGTTCGTTCTGTATCGGAGAGTTAGAAAACAAACATAGGAGTTAAATAAAAGAAGTGCTCAAAATTAAATATGTCAATCAATATAACAGGTGGAGATTTCTAGATGGTATATTTTCGAAACCTATGTTGGGTAATGCCCGGCTTCAATAAACAAAAACGAATCGTTTTGCTTACCAATGGTAGGTTTTTTTATTGCCAAACTGGGCATATAGATCATTTCGTAAGCTTATTTTACCTGTGATAGCTTCTTCCATATGGGAGGGTCTGTTCAGCATGACTAAGGCCCAGTTTCAATAATTTACGGACCGGTATCGGTTAAGATTTATTAAAATTAAGACTCTTATATCTTTACTAATAATGAAGCAAAGACCTTTGCATAGCAGTGTTGACTGTCTGCATTTAGGAACCGTTAAAATGTATGTACTTCGAGTTTTAATAAAGGTTTATATTCAACTTACGTGATGTTGTTAGATGGGTGCTTGTAAACACCTGCAAATAATAAAAGCTTTGAGATTTAAATTCTAACTTGCAATTTGTTAAGATTTAGACAGGTGTTGTAAGTTCGGCCGTAGCTGCTGAGCCCATACTGTGTATACGATTCAGCCAAAGAGTTGGACATTAATTTAACTTTGTAGGGGATACGATTTTTAAGTATAATTATAATTATGTCGTTCGTTCGTCGTTTTCAGGGCCAAAATTCTGTTCATATTACCCGTTTGTTTCTCACAGTCTACAACTAACTAATGCAACTAACCAACCAACTAACTAACTAACTAACAGTAACTTGCGGCGGCGTCGTGTGACGGGTCGCTCACTTCCCTCCAATATGGCGAAGAGGGCGATGGCTGCCACACGCGTCATACTTGTGAACAGGTGCTGCTTGTGGGGGCTGGTCTGCTTAAGTTTGCCATTTATTTATTTACTTATTAAATATAGATTCAGTCTACTTTGTTGTTTTGCCGCCGCGCCGGGGCACACAATTGTTGTCAGTGCGATTAGAATGTAAAATTATGTAATGAATCTAAGCTTGTTTTGAAAAGAGTAATTGCTGAGTTTATTGCCGGCTCTTCTCAGCAAATGCAACCTTCCGAACCGGTATTAGAGTATTAGAGTCAGACTTTTCATAAGTGCCTGTGAAGGTCTATTTGAATAAATGATTTTGAATTTTGAAATTTTTAACTAAACCAACCACTCACTCTGAGGTGTAAAGAAAAATATATATATGTCGGAGAGTTAGATCGTTGGTTTTGGCGGGAACTTGCAGAGTGATGTTGCTTTTTCATTTTTATTTTCATAAATTCGTGTATTATGAGTTTTATTGCATATAATCGGTGGTATTTTATCCAATAAAGATCAATACATGTTCACCAGTGAAGTGAAATGAAATGAATTATGTGTATCGTGGCTTTTCAAGTTGTCTCAAGAAGTCCGTGAAAAGTGTTAGTATAATGACCACCATTGTACTAAAACATGACTATTATGGACGGTGACTGACTGAGGACCATGTGAAAGTGATTCATTGTGACTAGAACTTATAATATTAATTGAAATTGGCAAAATACAAAAGCCGTGTGTGTACCTATGACTGATAATTTGAGTAATGTAAGGCTTGCTATAAGTATGTTATGGGAGCAAATGTGGAAGGACCAAGAAACGAAAAGACGGTGGTACGGTAGCATTCAAGAAAACTTACCAGGAAAGCCATGGTATGATAGCCTGCAAAGAGCCAGTCGTGATTTTATTACCACCATAAACCGACTACGTTATGGACATAATAAAGCACCATCACACCTAGCAAGGAGAAATATAATACAGACATTGCCTGTACATTTTGCGGAGTTGAAGAAGGAACAGATTATATTCAGCTGTCAAAAGTTCCTTATTAACAGATTGGTACTCGCGAGTGAACTAAGTGAAGTGTGGCAAAATAATTATAGTGATTTTTCTTCCCGCCCGCCGCCGCTTAAAGAACTATTAAAAGATAATGGTGCCGATTCTGTTGTAAATCGCACTAAACTAATTTTAGTCACATCTCATCTCTTTCTTACGAACATTATTGAAAAAGGATAGAACATATTTTATTTAATTAATCTTTGCCATCTTATTTTGCGTGTATTTAGGCGTAACCACGATAGATGGCGATTAAATTTACATTGAAAACAAGTATTGGACTAATTTGACAGGACTAAATTTCTTACATTTCTTATGTTCTTTGTTAGAAAGAGCCATAGTGAGATTAAAATTAGTTTAGTTGTGAACAACAGAATCAGGGCCATTAAAATTTATAAACCAATATTTAAATACATTAAAAATACGGTGGAAAAAATATAAAACTGAAAATAAGAAAAAAAAATGATAGTGGTTCCGGAATAATAAAGACGTGGCTAGTAATCAGGCCATAAAATCCACACAAAAAAAAGTCTATAACAGACTTAATGAGGGTATGCGTAATAACATTGATTTGACTATAACGTGAATAACAGAGTTAATAAGGGGACGCGTATTGCTATTAGGATCATTAGTTTATCACAAGCACTCGAGCTGTACACATCTCAGTGCAATCATTGTTACAGCCGGTTCTGAAGCCTGTAATTATTTAAGACTGTACATGTGTGAAGTGAAGTGAAGCGAAGTGAAGTGATTATTTAATTGTAATATTATGTCGTAATAATAACGTAATAAACACATTGGGCCCGTGAGGAGTTTGTTGCGTCGCTTCTTCTCCTCATACGGGACTTTTACGAAGCGATGGTATAACGTTGTTTTATTGCCTGCACTGCGCCCACCGAATCCCGATACTACTGAACCTAATCGTGGTGTTTGTATCGATTGGCTGTCGCTGACTCCGACATATATATATATATGTGTGTGTATGTATGTATGTATGTACACAATAGAGACAATAGGTAATAATGTAAGTAGATTATGAAAATACAAGACATATACATATTGCGTTTGATGGGTTTACATACATACATACATACATTTATATTATTATTTAGGTAGGTATGTATGTATAACTAAAAATATTATAAAAACCAATTACTTTTACAACTTTTTTGGATTCTTTTCTTAATTTGGCCACACAATTCTATTACTAATTCTACTACTTGTGCTACCAGGACCGACTTGCACTCTTGCAAGGAACAGTTCATACTACATGATAGGACATATTTTTAATAAACTTCCGGAACATATTAGAAGCCTATGCTATGATCAATTCAAGCACAAAATAGGAAATATTTTAAATGAGAGAAATTGTTATGACATTCGAGACTATTTTAATGATAAATTTAATTATTTGTCAAATTTGTTTATCTGCTGGGAATCGTACCTTATTGTAATTAAGTAATGTTTATGATAATTTTATTAATTTTTTAATTTGTTTATCTTCTGGAAATCGTGCCTTATTGTAATTAATGTATGATATAGGTATTATTGTGATATTCATGAAAATTTGTACGCTTGATAAAGGCATAAAATAGTGAGACTATATACATTGTAACATCTTCACGGACTTATTTTAACAAATATATGGTATAATTTTGAATTTTGAATTAAAATAATAATAAATAACTTACGAACAAAAGAAACAAGATGGAAAACGTATTCATGACGAATTAATACTTTTATTAAAATCGTTTTTACTGAATAATATATGAATAATATGCTTAGACAATATTTATTTCTTTTATACCTACTTACATTGGCAGAACGATATTGAGAGATCCTTAGAAAAATTATAATAAGTACTCACCACAATATATGTGAGTGTCTAGTACTACACATTTTATACATACATACCTATATAGGCATACTAAATATACAGGGTGATTCTTTTTAGAAGAAAATAAAAATGCCATAAAAAAATATTTAGAGAAATTAGTATTTTCGGTTTTTTTTTTTGATACTACTTCACAATATAAACAAAATTATGTATGACAATCTTGCTCACAAGTTGCTAGAAGTTATACAAAATATTATTTTATTATTTCCTTGACCATGGTTTTATCCTGCGTAAAGTTTGACGAGGTGGAGTAGATCTCGCAGGGACCTCACTATATTTAGCCATAAAGAATTAGCTCTTAGCATTCTGACAAAAGATTATAGATCTATTTTGATATTTTCTATCAACTTCTGACCAAGATTGTCATACATACTTTTGTTCGTATTGTGAAGTAGAAGCAGAAAAAGAAAAAATAATTGAAAAAACGAAAAAAGTAATTTTTCATTTTTTTTAATGGCATTTTTATTTTCTTCAAAATTCAGCTCGGAGTACCTTTCAGCGTTTTTATCTAAAACCTGTAGTTCAGAAGTTGCCCTCACCGGCTGGAAATAAAAATCACCCTGTATATTGTTGGAGACTGGTGCCGTGCTGGCAAAATACTAATTAGTAACTAAGACGCGTGGTAGAGCGTAGCGTTTATTTACTCAAAGAGCAGCTCGACTGGGGGTTAAGAGATCTGGAGGGGGCGGAGTAATTAAAGGAAACAAAGTAATATTTAAAATCAATTCCAATTATTATTAATATTTTAATGAATAAAAGATGGTATAAGCTGTCAAAATAAATATGCTATAGACGCGCGAAAGTGAGCGAGCGGCAACCTCCAATGCCCCGGGGGGGGGGGGGCAGCAAGGCTACTCGGGGGGGGGGAGTAGTACCTGAAAGAAACACTGTGGGGAAGTACCTCCACCTTACAGAATACCGCAGCCAAACAACTTTATGTTGTGTAAAGTTGTGTTCCTGCGCGTGAGTAAGGTCGCCAGGGCTCATAGGGGAGGGGGGCGGTTCGGTAACGCGTGAGCGATGCTTGGTGTGTTGCAAGCGTCCATATGGCTATGGTGACCGCTTATCATCAGGCGGGCCGTATCTACGGAACCATTATCATACTTGCAAATAAATTATAATAACCATGCAAAATAAATAATGTGCAGCTGGTATCGTATATTATTTACTCTAGTGAATTATAATGAAATGATATGAAATGGTAATTATATACATGTGGTAGGTAGTTAAAAAATAAATAAACAGTCATTTGTCTCTATCATACAAATAATAGCGTCTGCGACTGCCAAGCGATACGAACACCATGATTAAAGTTCTGTGGTATCAGGATTCGGTGGGCGTAGTGCAGGCAATGAAACAACGTAATACTATCGCTTCGGAAAAGTCCCGTATGAGGAGAAGAAGCGACGCAACAAACTCACGGGCCCCGATAGGTTTACTGTTATAATATTACAAATAATTAGATAATCACTTCACTTGTTGCCACATCCCTCAAACATTCTACCATAATAATATGATTCAACCAATATGAATAAATATCTAGTATATATCTAACACAAACTAGCACAATTAATTAACAAAACAAGAAAAAAAAGACGTGTGGCACTCGGCTGCCGCGGTAAAGCTATTGCATAGCTGTTTTTATCAACTTATGCAATTATAATTATTTATTTATTTTATTTATGCAGTATTTTTTTCCTTTGTTTTTTTTTTATTAATTCAAATTACACTTTTTGAGCATGGTGACCGATAAGAATACATTTTTTTTTTCTTTTATTAAATAAATGAGAAGTTAATATATGCAATAGACAACCAGTGCCACCTAGAGGCGAGTTGCTGAACTAAAGAGACAAGCGTGATATTTCAAAAAGTCATTAAAAGTTCTGCTATTCATCGATAGATGGCAAAACTAAAAAGTATCACCGCTGTGCCGGTCGGAGTGGGGGGTGTTAGGTTTTTTCGTTACGGAATTTTATGGATTCGGTCTCCACGCTCAAGGCCCGCGATAGAAGCTATGCAATAGCTTAAAAATAATAAAGCCAAAAGGTCATCCAACCGCTGACATTCTACCATTACTAGTCTGCATTAAATTACACTATAATTATGTTTTTTTATACTACTTAGGTAGCCAAGCATACGTACGGTCCGCCTGATGGTAAGTGGTTACCGTAGCCTATGGACGCTTGCAACACCAGGCGTATCACTCGCGCGCTGCCGACTCAGCAGAAATCTATTCACACCCTTTTTGAAGAACCCCATGCTGTACTCACTGGCTTGACGTCAAGAACTTCAGTTGTGTTCTGAAGTTTATTAAACATTTACCCCCTTATTCATAATGAAGTTAACATTCCGAAGTCTTTATCTGACAGGTGACATTTGGTGATCGAAAGAGTGAGACGGGGCACACTATTACTGTACGTAGTATTTATATACTCTGAGCTATTACACAGTTTTTTTTATACAACTAAGTCGGTAAACAAGCATACGGCCCGCTTGATGGTAAGCGGTTACCGTAGCCATATGGACGCTTGCAACACAAGAAGCACCGCTCACGCGTTACCGACCTTTCCCCCTCCCCTATGAGCTCTGGCGACCTTACTCACGCGCAGGAACACAACTTTACACCATATAAAGTTATTTGGTTGCGGTATTCTGAAGAAACGACCGTGGTTTAATCGGCCCTGCAAAGATGCTAGACAAAATAAGCAGACTTTGTATGAGGCTTGGACCACGGCCCGAACTAGTCAGGACCCTACCATCTCTGATACGAAACGCAAATTTAACGCTGCCTCGAGGTTCAGTAAGCGAATGATTGCCAGGGCTAAGTTCGATTTCGTCGGCAGGTTTGGTGAGAGGCTGACTAGCCTTCCTTCTGGAAGTCGTGCCTTCTGGTCTCTTGCCAAAGCTGCCGAAAGAAATTTTTGCCAGTCGTCCTTGCCACCACTCCGTAAGCCGGACGGAAACTTGGCCCATAGTGCAAAGGAGAAAGCTGATCTTTTGGGCTCTCTCTTTGCCTCGAACTCGACTTTGGATGACGGGGGCGCCACACCGCCTACCATCCCGCAGTGTGACATCTCTATGCCGGAGATAAGCATTACCCAACGGGAGGTCCGGCGGGAATTGCTTTCTCTGGACGTCCATAAGTCGAGTGGGCCAGACGGCATACCGGCAGTGGTACTGAAGCGGTGTGCTCCTGAATTGTGTCCTGTATTGACGCGTCTTTTCGCGATTTCCTTTACCAAAATGAAAGTCCCGTCTTCGTGGAAGACTGCCCACGTGCACCCAGTGCCCAAAAAGGGCGATAGATCGGACCCGTCGAACTACAGGCCTATCGCCATCACCTCTCTCCTCTCGAAAGTCATGGAGCGAGTGATCAACACGCAACTCCTGAGATACCTAGAGAATCACGACTTGTTGAGCGACCGACAATATGGCTTCCGCCACAGTCGCTCGGCTGGTGACCTTTTAGTGTATCTCACAAACCGTTGGTCTCTCGCCATAGAGAATCAAGGTGAGGCATTGGCAGTGAGCCTAGATGTGGCAAAGGCATTCGATCGGGTCTGGCACCGGGGTCTCCTAGCGAAGTTACCAGCATACGGGCTTTCCGAGGGACTATGCAAATGGATCGCCAGCTTTCTGTTCAGAAGATGCATAAGAGCCGTCGTTGACGGTAGCTGCTCCGACAGCATGGACATAAATGCCGGCGTCCCGCAAGGCTCTGTGCTGTCCCCTACACTGTTCCTACTGCATATCAATGATATGCTGTCTATTGACGGCATTCATTGTTATGCAGACGACAGTACAGGGGACGCTCATTACACGGGCCGTGCTAATATCCCTCGTTCCGAGGTGGAGGAAAGCCGCGAACGGCTGTTGTCTAAAATCGAGAGTACACTAACTAGTGTCTCCGATTGGGGTCGACTAAACCTAGTCCATTTCAACCCCACTAAGACACAAGCCTGCGCGTTCACCGCTAAGAAAACCCCATTCGCTGTAGCTCCACAATTCCAGAACACGTCCTTGAACATCAGTAAAAGCATTGGGATCCTTGGCGTCGACATTTCTAGCGACGTTTTGTTCCGTAGTCACTTAGAAGACAAGGTTAAGCTGGCATCCAAAAAGCTCGGAGTGCTCAACAAAGCGAGGCAGTACTTCACATCGGGGCAAAGGCTGCAACTTTATAAGTCGCAAGTCCGGCCTCATATGGAGTACTGCTGTCATTTGTGGGCGGGGGCACCTGGATACCAGCTTGGGCCTTTAGACTCGGTACAGCGACGTGCTGCTAGAATTGTCGACGATCCCGAGCTCACAAGCGGTTTGGAGCCCCTCAGTCTGAGGAGAGACTTTGCCTCCTTATGTGTGTTCTACCGCTTGTACAACGGACAGTGTTCTGAAGAATTGTTTAAGATGATGCCCACGGCTTCCTTCTACCATCGCAACTCTCGCCATCGACAGGGAGTCCATCCTCACATATTGAAACCAGAATTGTTTCGAACTGTGCGGTCTCAAAGGAGCTTTCTTCCGCGGACGCTCAGATTGTGGAATGAACTCCCCGCCGTGGTTTTCCCAATGGAGTACAGCATGGGGTTCTTCAAAAAGGGTGTTAAGAGATTTCTGCAGGGTCGGCAACGCGCGAGTGACACCCTTGGTGTTGCAAGCGTCCATAGGCTGCGGTAACCGCTTACCATCAGGCGGGCCGTATGCTTGTTTGCTAAGTTGTATAAAAAAAAAAAAAAAAAAAAAAGGTGGAGGTACTTCCCCAGTCGAGTTGCTCTTTGAGCGAATAAACGCTATGCTCTACCTCTCCTAAACAATTTATTAGCTATTTAAAAAGCGATTATGAATAAGGGGGTTAAAATATACCAAAGGGATACCTACCACTTACCCATTCCCGTTACTTTACAGTGGAAACGTTTGTGAATCGTGACATTAATTTTATTCTGTTTGTGCCGTAATCTAACTGTAAATCGTGATTTATCATTAAAACATTTTTGACTTTGGTGATAAGTATATTTTGTGTACCCACAATCTATATTTATAAATAACTATTTACAAAAAACATTGAATAATCGTGAATTAGTGTAAATTGATTATATATTTTTTATAAGCTTAACATAGCTTTCACGGTAAATTTACCACTTTGAGTATTATATATTGGATTCTCAAAGATTTTCCCCAATAATAATTTGTTAAATACATGTTACTCTAAATAGCGCCATTTATAAGCAGACAAACGAAGTCGCGCAGGAAGAAGCGATAATGGTGAGACGCTCTGCTTGCAATCGCTTTTCATCACTGACTGATGGCATTAAATGTAGCAAATACACCGGTTTTTATCATCAGCAGTGCGTTAATATCCTCCAGGACGCAAAGGTTTCATTTTTGTGGCTATGTTCGGGGTGCAAAGCCAAGACACCGCGAAAGGATAACACCGATCGACGAGGAGGAGGAGTGGCGGGTGTGGAAGCCGACTGCGTTTCGGCCCAGGAAGTACCACCGATCACTGCGACTGAGGAGATTCTCCGCGAGATAAGAAAAATGAATCAGGAGATGAAAGCTTTCGGTGAAGGAAAACATCGTGAGGAAACCATAGCACGGTGGTAGGGTACTTTGTAGTACCCGCCTGGCTGGCTACCACCCTCAAGTTGAAAATCTGTCGCCAAGCAGCTATCGGTGTGTTCCGACAGCTGCACTTGAGAGCCAGTTCCTTCTAGGCTTTGTGTGCTTACCACCTTCGGCCGCATCATCACTTACCATGGTGAGATTGCGGTCAAACACAGGGTTATAAACAGTAAAAAAAAAAAAAAAATATTTGATGCGCCAGGAGGTGGCCACGCTCGGCGAGATGGTGGCGGGCGCGGCCGCGGAGGCCTGCGTGACGCGTTCCTGCAGGCCGCGCGCGTGCGTCACCACCTCACCACTGAGGGACTGGGCCTCGCCCACACCTCGCCGACATAGCTCTACGTGAACGAGCGCCTCACTCGACATGACAAAATGCTATTTTATAAGACGCGCGAGGAGACCCGTCGGCACGGCTGGACCAGAGGAGGACGAATTTTCGTTCGCCGCGACTCGGGAAAGGTGTCTTTGCCCTTGACCTCCAGATGATTTTTGGGAGCGATACCGTTGGGGTGCCGTCGAGTCAGGGTTAAATGGTTTCTCTGAAAATAAGCAAATAATACTACTGGTTAATATTTATAGTATGTTTATTAAAATATATATGTTTTTAACATAATTTACATTACACATTTTCTAATCATTTTGTAATTTCAACTTTTATTATGGTTATTATATTACTTCAGAGTCTGTGCAATTGTTTTGTTTACATAGAATGGAGAGTGTGGGTCCTGGTTGCTGGTCGGTCATATTCATAGGTGATGGAATTTTAGTTTATATAATTGCCATTCGGCCTTTGCTATTATCCGGTTTTGTCTTTTTTTTGTACCAAAATTTACATTTACCCATACCCTTTGAATAATTGCTACTGGTTACTAGTACTACTTACTGGGCAAGTCTACATTCTTGTTTGGTAAAATCTATAATTTATTACATCTTATAACTGTAAGATATTGAGCATCACATAATAACGGGTGGAGATTTCGAGATGGCATATTTCGAGATAGCACGCTCTGCAGTAGAGCTGGACGTTTCAAGTAAATTCCATACTTGTCTGCAGAGCGGCTCGCCCCAGAGCCTTTCAGAGCAAAGGCTTTTAGGGGTCGGTATTAGGACAGGTGGCACACCAGGCCTTCTGGCCTCTGTCAAAAAAGATATCTCAGTTAACTTGCAACGCTCTAGTATCCTGGTTGTTAGGCTTCTTCTTCTTCTTTTTTCTTCGAAGCGTGGCATGGACAGAAGCCAAAAACGCTGGAAGGGACACATCTGAAGAATTTCGGATACCCAATCCACCAAATCTTACCGGCAGGGTAGCTTGAGTCCAAGATCGGGTGTCGAAATCTATATTAAAAAAGGTTGATAGCGTACGTCTTAAGGTATCGTCAAGGCTTGTTAAAAGGTTCGATTGTTTCCAGAGCTGGTAACACCGCAAGACATACGTAAATTTTGGTACAAAAAGACAAAACCGGATAATAGCCAAGGCCGAATGGCAATTAATTTTGAGCAAGCGTTCTGATTGTGCATTAAAATTTTGAATTTTGTCATTAACAATACTAGGATAGATTCGTCAAGAATAGGGGACCCCAGAAGGCGAAGAGACTCACAATTTACGACGGGAATGTTGGGAGCTATGGCGGTAAATTTAGAAGTTATTGCATGCCGATCTACAGTACTTTCAGGGATAAAAAGCTCGCATTTACTAACATTTAGCTGTAGGCCTATGGTGCGAAATTCTGAAATTAACAATTGAAGGTCAGATGCAACCATGTCCGCGTCACCTCCTAAGGTCCCATCATCCAAATACCATACATAAAATTTTGAATTTAGTTTCTGCACGATTTGGTAGATTGCGAGACTAAAGATAGCTGGTCCGAGAGGGTCGCCCTGTTGACAACCAACAGATGAGTATAAAAGATTATTTTTGAATAATAATTTAGAGGGATTGCCACAAAAAGTTAAATATTTCTGGAACATGATTTTTAATTTGTGTTAACAGAACGACCCTATCGACTGAGTTGAAGGCGTTTTTAACGTCTACCTTTAGCACGACCTCGCCGCCCTTTCAGTGTATAAAGGTCCTGAGAGAGTGGACGGCAGCCTCACAGCCTCCTCTAGATCCAAAGCCGGGCTGAAGGGGCTGGAAATAGCTAGCAAGCTTACTACTAATGGCTCTGCAGCAAATTTTGGCAGCAAGTCGCCGATAGGTCGTGCCAACTGCTATAGGCCGAAAGCCACCATCCTTTTTTTTTAATGCGCATAAATTGGAGCCGTACAAGATATCAGTAATTTCTGGTAGCACCCTGCCGCTTAAAATGACATTTAAAAGTGATGTTATAGCTTGAAGTAAGGCTGCCCCTGCATCGCCACAGGTAGCAGTGGTGAGGTCCTTCATATGCTGTGGCGTTAAGCCATCGAGGCCACCTGCAGATCCGGGCAGGAAGGACAGAATTGCGACTCGCACTTGATCAGCTGTTGTTGTCAGTGGCTGGAATGGGTCGGTGGCAGCAAGGGCGTCTGGGAACACAGATCCTGTAGAAGCGACAGTGGCTAAGGGTATGGCGGATAACTTCTGTAAGCTTTTTTGCTACAGTAGTTCTGGCACCTCTTGGGATTCGCTTTAAAATCGGTACAGTATTTTTGAAGTTACCCTATCGTTGCCATTTACATCAGCAGGCACAAGGGGATTGGACGACGTAGTGGTAGAGTGGTTTGAAGATCCATCCACATGAGATACCGGATAACATCTGCTGATATGAATGCGGAGGCCCCTTGTGCCTTTAAAGTGATCCGGTTGGGAGCACTGAGAGCACTGCACGAGGTTTTCGGATGATGAAGCCGCTTGGCTACCGGATAACACCATGTCTGTTTCCCAGAAGAGAACTTAAATACTAGTAAAATATATAAAGAATTATAAAAAAACATAAACATAAAAAATGACAGTAGACGAAACACACAACGGAAGGCTTCACTGCGCATGACTTTTATTAAGTTGCCTAGGTCATGATACAAGAAAATAAGCCAGCCAGCTGTTTTGCGGCAGTTGACTTGGCAGCGGCAATAACAATGTGGATGCCGTTACATTGACATCTGGGTGTTCACAATATTTATAAAATATTTTTATCCAAACAAGGATACTGGCGCTTCAATTGCGAGGCCTACACTGCGTGGTACACAAATTCGGGCAATTCAACGCCCACACGGTCTAGGAGCCTATAGGGAACTCCTAAATATTTTTAATTATTATTTTTGATATTCAAGTCAATGACGTGTCATTCATTTCTCATTTTTCTTATAATTATTAAATTTAAATATTATATAAAATAGACGCATTTTTAGATGAAGCGAAGCTTTAAATATAAGAAACTTTTATTATGTTTGTATACATGTATATTATAACATATTTGCACGTAAGGGCTGGATTCCCATTTGTTAGTTGGTCAACGTGCTACTGATTTAGTTAAATTTCCTAATTTCTTTTCAAGTTTTCCAACCTGAGTACCGAAATCGTCTACTTATAGTCTTAAGATCGGATACAATTGATTGAAGTGTAGCAATGTATGTTTCTACTGTATCCGTAGCAATGATTTCACTTGCTTGAACTTCAGTTGTGACTATAGCTGCTGTATTGCTACCAATGGTTGTAACTGTATCAAGAAGACCATCGACTACTGTTGCATTCGTAGCACCAGCTGTTAAAAAAGGAATACACTTATTAACAATATTGACAACTAACACTATTATACAGGTTGTTGTTTTGGTCAGCGTCGAGCGACTCAGGGTCGATAATACATATGATACTGGTGCTAAACAAAATATAAAAAAAAATACTTTATTTTTTATAATAATAAAATTAAAAATAATATTATTTTGAAAATCATGTAATAAGCTAAAATATAGACGTAATACTCAACGGGAGTGCGAGGGAGTAAAGGGGTGGGGCGATGGCGGTTTGCGCCTAGCTCTAGTCTGTGCACGTGCCGAGTGACCATACTTTGCGATAATTATATTTCAAATTGAATAAGGTATTTCTCAACGCATTTACAGTATTTAATGGAATTAAGTCCATTTTTGGAAAATTTACTTTTTGTACTACCGCTCCTGGGTCGCTTGTCGCTGACCAAAAAAACAGCCTGTATAAACTCACTGGCTTTAAATTTGGCCCAAACTCGAACGTGGAAACGTTCATTTTTGCCATTTGACATTTGACTTTACTTTTACCCCGGGAACGTATTGCCAATGGGTAATGCCTCGGGGAATAGCTAGTATATATAGGGTGACTGGTAATTACTTAGACACATGATTGTACTCATGATAACAAACAACTTTCCCAAAGAAATAATTCTTTTTTAATTTACTTTGCCCATGAGCCCATCATATTTAGTACCTAACAAGAATAAGAATACACCATCAACTTTTACTTCATTTAGTTATTTATCCCTATTCGTTACTTTGGGAAAGTTGTTTGTTATCATGAGTACAATCATGTGTCTAAGTATTGTTTACTAATTACCAGTCAGTATTATATAGGAGAATAAATGCAGAAAGCAACATTTTTTTGCATGGCTGACCGCCATTTGGTATTTCAACTCTAGCGATTTCCGTGCTTCGGAAGGCACGTAAAGCCGTTGGTCCCGTCTCCACGAATCTGCAGTGGGCATGCGTGGTGGATTATCTGCCCATACCCTTTCATTGTGCTTTCACCCTAATTTATGAAAGAAGGCCGGTGCTGTGGGACATTTGGCTGATGATGATGATGAAGTACCTCAGACGTTTTTTGACCATCTGCATTTAGGAACCGTTAAAATGTATGTACTTTGAGTTTCAATAAAGTTTATTATTAAACTTACGTGATGTTGTTAGATGGAAACTTGAAAACACCTGCAAATAATAAAAGCTTTGGGATTTTAATGCTTAAATTAAGGACAATATATAAAACAAAATGGCAGCTCATCGCTGTGATAGGAGCTCTGGAAAAACTGGAAATCGCCACTAAATACGTAATAATCAAATTCAAATTCAAAATAATTTATATTCAAATAGACCTTTGCAGGCACTTATGAAAAGTCTGACTCTAATACTCTAAAACCGGTTCGGAAGGTTGCATTTGCTGAGAAGAGCCGGCAATAAACTCAGCAATTACTCTTTTCAAAACAGGCTTAGATTCATTACATAAAAGTAAACCAATTACTTTTGCAACTTTTTTTGCATTCATGTTTTAAGAGTGCGTACAAGCCAGAAAAATATGGCAATGTCAGATGAAACAAACTTACTAGTCTTCGCGTGGCATGAGACGGAGATAGCGTGTTTCGCGGAACAAAAATGAAAGCGCTTCTTATCTAAATAACTCGTAAAGTATAAAATATTTTAAAATATCGTTAGTAGCAGCCACGGGTAGCCGCCCTAAGTCATATGTTAGTGATATTATTTATCGAATTTTTGTCTTAATTAGATACACCATGAACGAATAAAAACGAAAATTCATTATTATTAGAGGTAGCTTTGTGATTTTTTTCTATCGAGGAATTTTCATTCCATTATGTTTTTGCTCAGATAGAACCCTCGCGTATATAATGAAAATACCCATATAAAAATATTTTTTCATTTAAATACTATTTACTTGGGTAAATTTCAATTCTAATATATGAAATTTTGCTTTATACGCACTCTTAATGCCACAAAATTGTATTAATATAATAATAAAATAACTTACGAACAAAATAAACACGATTGAAGACGTGTTCATGATGAATTAATACTTTTATTAAAATCGTTTTAATGAATGATAAGCCTAGAAAATATTTATTTCTTTTATACTTACATTGGCAGAACGATGTTGAGAGATCCTTAGAAAAATTATAATAAGTATAATAATAAGAATTATAATAAGTATCATAATAAAAATTATTTTCTCACCACCATATATGTATGTGAGTGTCTAATAATCTCTATACCTACATTTTATACATACATATTTAGGCATAGATGTATATTGAGGGGGACTGGTGCCGTACAGGCAAAATACTAATTAGTAATTAAAATACGGTAATTGATACATTGCAGACAGAAAAAAAAAACAAATAAAAGCGAAATCAAAGTTACAGTAGTACCCAACTGATATGGCGCGTCGTGACTCTTCGTTCGCACAGAAAAGAAAGTATGGCCTCGAAGATTAACGAAAGAATGCTTAAAACTTACAATCAACCTTAGATCACTACTATAATGTCCATAATACACTGCAGCTGTTAGTTCCGTCTCATTCGCAAGTCACGCCCCTCCGCACGGCGCGCGCTAACATGGCGGCAGCTGCCGACCAATAGCTGTTTCCCGCATTTGAAAACGTATCTTCTGCGCAGGTACATCGGTAAGCCATCAGTTGGGTACTACTGTAATCTCTTGTTGAAACCTGGCATTGTCATTGATGACTGAAATTACAGACTTGAATGCTTAGAATCATGATTTTAAGCAGGTACACAATATAATATTATTATTTGTATTAGCAGTAGTCTCTACGTAACCATTATAATACTTGAAAATAAAAACCTATTTGTACATCTGGTATATATTCACTCTAGTGAATTAAAATGAAATTTTATTTACATACATGTGGTAAAAAATAAATAAATAATTATTTGTCTCTTATCATACAAACTAGCATAATTAATAAAAAAAAGAAGAAAAAAAAAACATAATCAAAAGGTCAGCCAACCGCTGACATTCTGCTATTACTCTAACCTTAAGTACTGTCACCCTTAGTATAAAAAAATATTATGAGAATACTATTGGAATAAAAAGTTTTTATTTTTGATACATACCTTTTTGTTGTTTTTTTATACCACTAATGTGGCAAACAAGCATACGGCCCGCCTGATGGTAATCTGTTACCGTAGCCTATGGACGCTTGCAACACCAGGGGTATCACTCGCAAGCTGCCGACTCAGCAGAAATCTATTCACACCCTTTTTGAAGAACCCCATGCTGTACTCCCTTGGGAGAACCACGGTGGGGAGCTCATTCCATAATCTGAGCGTCTGCGGAAGAAAGCTCCTTTGAGACCGCACATTTTGATACAATTCTGGTTTCAATATGTGAGGATGAACTCCCCGTCGATGGCGAGAGTTGCGATGGTGAAAGGTAGCCGTGGGCATTACGTATAACAATTCTACAGAACACTGTCCGTTGTATAAGCGGTAGAATACACACAAGGCAGTCTCTCCTCAGACTGAGGGGCTCTAAGCCGCTTGTGAGCTCGGGATCGTCGGGATAATTGCACTGGTGAGATAAAATAAGACTATATAATTGTAGCCTAATGTTACACTATAAAATTGACGAAGTTATTAAAAAATCTTCATAATCTTCTACATCTCGGTACGGAGCTTGTCATCGACGATGAGGCCTTAAGAGGACTCAATTCGTCATACTTTTCATACAAAACCTCTGTACTTATTATGGCGTTGTTAAACATTTTTCGTTAGATGTTTTGAACAAATTAGTATCTTGTGCACTATATCTAGCCGTGTATCTAGGCCAAATTTAAAAAGAGTGTAAAACAAATTCAGTAAAAGCCTTCGAAAAACAGCGTTTTTGCCTGAACTTTGGCCATATCTAATGTACCTATAAATTGTAAAAGTAAAGAAAACATTTAGATACCAGGCTTGCAAATGTATTGGAGATTCTAAATAACTAACTTTTTTTTCACAAACTTGTAAGATTTTTTCATAAGAAGTATACTCCTGGAACAAGTTTTATGAATGCGAAATTATGACCGACGACCTAGCGAAGGGTCCGCGAGTGATCAGCGGAATTTACCGATTGATAACCGACGGCTCTGATGCTGTCTCTCTTTTTTCGCAGTCAAACATTACGTTGGATGAAACAACAAGCTTTTAGACTATGCTTGCGTTGAAGTTGCGCCGGCCACAGAGGGCTACCTTAATTCCTTACATGATTATAAAGAGGTACTATTGAAGTGTCGACAAGCAAAATAGGGGCTTTTTAATCTTGTACTCGTGGTCAGTAGCACAGATGATCGAAGCAGGCTTTGCTTTTTGTATACCTAAGTAGTATAAAAAACATAATTATTGTGTAATTTAATGCAGACTAATAATATTATTAATATTTTATAATATTTCGAATTCAACTGGTACTTCCAGTTGCAACAAAAACTCTTCCGCTTTATCATATTATTATAGTATGTCGTAATTGGTAAGTCTCGCTCGTTACGCAAACAACTTTTTTTTGTGTGTGTAATTTTTTATCTATAAAATCTTCTAAAGGATTATAATTTTATCTTTATTTACATCAATTATGTACAAAATACAATCTATATATAGAAAATTACCTCAAGCCTGCCGCTGCTTTCGATTAACGGCAGGGTTCCCAGGAGGCTGGCAGCGTTGCCTCTTTGAATAGCCAAGCTGACGCGTTGACGGAAAAAGCTCCCCGCCCGCTGGTCTCCGGAGGTCTCGATCAATTTTGATGAGAAGGTGCTAGCAAAACGGCGAGCTTCGGACCCCCACGGTTCCATGGTCTCGACCGCAAAAGGCACAAAAATATAATTGGGTCTAATCGGTGCGTATTTTTTGAATTTTGATTTTCCGCACTGGCCGCAGCTGCCCCTGCAGCTTTACAAGTCGCCGGTAAGTGAGATAGCGCGAGTGTATCGACACATGTGGCATCCCACACCAGAGACTTGCCGACACTCCACGGGATCAAAGACATACCTTCCGGTGTCTTGCCATCGCCCCGCGCAATACCGACTGGTTCCAGTACGGAAGGCACGTTAGCGACAACAAGAGCCCTGCGGATAATGTGATAAGCTGAGTGTCGTGATATTCGACCAGCACTTAGGGAGCACGAAAGCCCACGGTGGCCGAGCTTGTCGACGAGATGAAAGATTACTTACTTTATCTTCTAAAGTATTTTTAAAAGACATGATGTAAAGGGCACATTGAATCTACATAAATTGCATAAGTTAACGAATATATTTAATTGGATAAGAAACAATACTTTTGGTCAAAATCGTTTAGCAAATAACGTTTTAAATACTTATGAATATTTTTGATTCCTTTTTAAAACATAAAAATGCTTACTGTGTGTCAACCTTGTGAGATAGGTATATACTATCGCAGATTTATTATGGATATTTTAAAGACCTACAATTCCCTTGTATTGTACATTATTTTGTTCTATCATCAATAGTTTTCGCAGCGCACGCGATATTAGGAATTTAATAAGTCATTTTTACACCTTGGGTTATTGGAGTTTTCGTAGGGATCCCTATTTAAAATCCCTTAATTATATATCATGAATAATGAATTTGACTATCGTATACAAAAAAAAATTTTTGATTCGAACTGGTAGCTCCAGAGATTAGCGCGTTTAAACAAACAACCAAGCTATATTATGGTATAGGTCGGGGAATTAGTTTTTTCGTATTTAACATACAAATTAAAAATATTTTTCATCATTTACAACAAATATGTACAAAATACAATCTATATATAGAAAATTTCCTCAAGCCTGCCGCTGCTTCCGATTAACGGCAGGGTTCCCAGAAGGCTGGCAGCGTTTCCTCTTTGGATAGCCAAGCTGACGCGTTGGCGGAAAAAGCTCCCCGCCCGCTGGTCTCCGGAGGTCTCGATCAATTTTGATGACAAGGTGCGAGCAAAACGGCGAGCTTCGGACCCCCACGGTCCCATGGTCTCGACCGCAAAAGGTACAAAAATATAGTTGGGTCCAATCGATGCATATTTTTTGAATTTTGAATTTTCCGCACTGGCCGCAGCTGCCCCTGCAGCTTTACAAGTCGCCGGTAAGTGAGATGGCGCGAGTGTATCGACACATGTGGCATCCCACACCAGCGACTTGCCGACACTCCAAGGGATCAAAGACATACCATCCGGTCTCTTGCCATCGCCCCGCGCAATACCGACTGGTTCCAGTACGGAAGGCACGTTAGCGACAACAAGAGCCCTGCGGATAATGTCATTAATCGCCGAGTGTCGTGATATTCGACCAGCACTTAGAGAGCACGAAAGCCCATGGTGGCCGAGCTCGTTGACGAGATCTCCGCAGCGGCAGCGATGAGGTTGATTGGTCCTGCAACCAAGACGAAGACAAATACACAGACTTAATGTTATACGGTCTAACATTGTTCCAGTATTTGTTGATGGAATAGCTTGTAGCCAGTGACCTGAGTCACTCTGAGAGACAGCTAACAAGCGCGCGCGGTCTGTATCTATAGAAAAATTAGTAAATAAATTTTGCCAGGTTTTTTCACAAAGAGGCTTGTCCCACGCTCTCTGAGAGTGACTCAAGGTCGGAATATTTGTGCCTGGACAAGCTGCCTGCCAGGCGTCTCTAGCATCGGACAGGTAAGAAACCTCAACAGATCCAATAGAAGGGTCCAAAACAGAACTGACGAGGTTGCTCACACTGTATACCGAGGATAGAAACGCCGGTACTGATATGCTTGAAATTTTTCGCACTCCTAGGCCACCATAACACACGGGTAGGGTGGCCTGAGACCACACTTTGTTTTCATAAAAACTGCAATTTAGAATTTTGGAAAGAGACGTTTTGATCATATTATCCAAAGTATCTAATATGTGATGGAATTTAAATAAGTGCGTACTGCGGAGCAAATAGGTAAACTTCGGCACGAAAAGGCAGAATCGAACAATAAAAAATGCATAATGAGCATTAATTTCATAAAGTCTATTTGAAGAGTCATTAAAATTTTGAATCTTTTTCTCAAAGAAACTAGGAATGGATTCGTCTAAGACTGGGGCTCCAAGAAGATGAAGCGACTCCTTTGACAGTAACTTAATATTGGGAGCCAAAACATTAAAATTTTGAATTAATTCTGGTTTTTCAGATTCTGGGAAGAATCTAAAATAAGGAGCTCACATTTGGAGCTATTGAATTCTAGGCCAATCTTTTTAAAATTTTCTGTCAATGTTTTAAAATCACTGAGAACGGAAGCCGCATCACCCCCCAGCGTACCGTCGTCTAGATACCATACATTAAATTTAGATTGTAACCCGGAAATAATTGGATGAATGGCCAATGGCCTTTTTTCATCATTTGATTATATCATATATGTACCATTTTTAACCGAGTTCAAAAAAGGAGGAGGTTCTCAACTCGAATATATTTTTTTTATGTTTATTACCTCATAACTGCGTCATTTATTAACCGATTTGGAAAATTCTTATTTTATTTGAAAGGGTACACTTCCCGTTTGGTCCCATTGTCATCAGATCGTTTATGTTTGTTACCTCATAACTCCGTCATTTATTAACCGATTTGGAAAATTCTTATTTTATTTGAAAGGGTACACTTCCCGTTTGGTCCCATTGTCATCAGATCGTTTATGTTTGTTACCTCATAACTCCGTCATTTATTAACCGATTTGGAAAATTCTTTTTTTATTTGAAAGGGTATACTTCCTGTTTGGTCCCATTGTCATCAGATCGTTTATGTTTGTTACCTCATAACTCCGTCATTTATTAACCGATTTGGAAAATTCTTTTTTTATTTGAAAGGGTACACTTCCCGTTTGGTCCCATTGTGATCAGATCAAGATTTAATTACTTCTTAGTTTACTTTGAAGTCGGTTTAAGGTTTTTGTAAAGCAGTCCAATTATGTTCGATAACTTGTTGCCATTTCATTGGTAGTGACATAATCTCATTGCCATAGAAATTTTGGGACGGCTGATCAAAAAACTGCGACCAGTAGTTTTGACAGTTCTCTGGTGATGTTAACCTAACAGCACCTAAATAATTCTGAAGAGACCGAAACAGGTGAAAATCTGAAGGTTCGAGGTCAGGGCTATATGGTGGATGCATTAACACTTCCCAACCAAGCTCTCTCAATAATTGATCTGGCGTTATCATTATGTAAAACCACATCCTTTCTGTTGATCAATTCCGGCCATTTTTTCTCTATTTCTTGCTTGAGTCTCATCAGTTGTTGGCAGTAGAGATCCGAAGTGTTAATGGTAGGTGTAGTTGACCCACGATTAGGCACACAATCTTAAATAGCATATAAAACGAACGAAAGAAAAATGTTTATTTATTTATTTCTTAGTAACGATTCACAGCATATCCAAAATAAATTATATAAGCCAAAATGATAATATTAATTTAAAAAGAATAGAAACAGCGACGACGATACTCCACGACGACAACGATCGACGGGCCAGTTGGCGCAGTTGGTTAAGGTTCACCTTACGCGCCGCAGGTCGTGGGTTCGATTCCCACACAGGACATGCATTTGTGTGCATGAACATGTCTGTACGTCCTGAGTCTGGGTGTAATTATGTATATTAAGTATGTATTTACAAACAAAAAGTAGTATATGTATTATATCAGTTATCTGGTTTCCATAGTACAAGCTCTGCTCAGTTTGGGATCAGATGACCGTGTGTGAGGAATGTCCTAGGAGCGTTAACAAAATAAATTAAAAATCTAATCCTAATAAACAACAGTTCATTTAATAATAATGAATATAATATGTAATAGACAATATGCTGTAGTATACGGTCAACTTTATACTGATGAAATTAAATTAGCTAATTTGGTTTCAAGTGCTTTAGCCTGAGTAACGAAATCTTCTACTATAGCCTTAAGATTGGCTACAATTGATATAATTGCAGCAATTATTGTTTTTATTGCATCCGTGATAATCGTTTCAGTTGCTTGTCCTCCAGTGTTCAGGATAGTTGTAGCAGTCGTAGTAAGGTTTGTAAGTGTACCAGCAGCATTACTGAGTACTGTAGCATTTGTAGCACCAGCTGATAAAAAAGGAATACACTTATCAACAATATCGACAAGTAACATTTTTGTATTAAGGTGTGTTTTTGCATCATCATCATCATCAGCCTATAATATCCCACTGCTGAGAATAAAATAGAATGGCATTTTTTTGACAGCAGTAATATACACAAACAAATAAAAAATACAGAAAGAAAATAGTACCTAAGTAAGCACTTAAAATACAAAAAAATAGATAATAAAAGTGCTGTCAAATAGGATAACGACTCAGCATGAGTTGTGGCGTGTTACGTCACAACGCTGATTTTCAGCGGTACCCTAAATGAGGTGACGCCTGGACGTACATAAAATATAATAGTGGGAAATGACACATCTATTTAACTTATATTTACTTATTTTCTGAGCACAGGCCTCCTTTCACAAATGAAGGTGAAAGGGAAAGGGCAATACTCAACCACGCGTGCCCACTGCGGATCGGTGGAGGTAGGCTAATGGTCAACCTACTGTTGGAATTTTTCAAGCCTGGGAGGCATCCAACTAGCTTAACGACTATCACAATTAAATGATAACCGGGAGCAACGGCTTTATTTGCCTTCCGAAGCACGGAAACGCTCGATTTGAAATACCACTAGGCGGTCACCCATCCAGGTACCGACCACGAAGTTGGTAGCGTAACTTTGCCGATCGATTAAGAACGGCTAATCATGCTACACCACGGGTGCTTCATTATAGAACCAATAGTAAGTGATTTAATTATTATATGAACTGTTTAAAAAAAACTTAAACAGACTTCAAAGTACACTAAGAAGTATTCAAACCCTGATCTGATGACAATGGGACTAAACGGGAAGTACACTTCCAAAGAAAAAAATAATTTTCCAAATCGGTTCATAAATGACAGAGTTATGACTTGAGGTAACAAACATAAAAAAATACAGCCGAATTGAGAACCTCCTCCTTTTTTTGACGTCGATTAAATACAGGTCGTTGTTTTGGTCAGCGACGAGTGACTCAGGGTCGATAATACAAATGATACTGATAAAAAAAATACATTATTTTTTTTAAATAATAAAAATAAAAAATTTGAAAATCACGTAATAAGCTAAAGTGTAGACATAATACTCAACGGGAGTACGAGGGAGTAAAGGGGTGGGGCGATGGCGGCTTGCGCCTAGCTCTAGTCTGTGCACGTGCCTAGTAACCATACTTTGCGGTAATTTTATTTCAAATTGAATAAGGTATTTCTCAACATATTTACAGTATTTAATGGAATTAAGTCCATTTTTGGGGAATATATATTTTGTACTACCGCTCCTGGGTCGCTTGTCGCCGACCAAAACAACACCCTGTATAGGTAATTATTTCTGGGCTTGATGATATGTAAACGATTATTGATGATTTTTGATTAACGTCAAATCAAAATAAGACTTCACAACTGCACAGAATAGGTCTGCGATCCGGGGACGTGGTGGATTATGTGCCCATACCCTTTACCGGACTTTTTGGCGGGAACTTGCAGAGTAACATTGTTTTCATTTTTATTTTCATAAATTCGTGTATTTTGAGTTTGATTGCATATTATCGGTGGTATTTTATACAATAAAGATCAATCCATGTGCACCAGTGAAGTGAAATGAAATGAATCATGTGTATCGTGACTTTACAAGTTGTCTCAAGAAGTCCGTGTATAGTTTTAGTACAACCACCATTGTACTAAAACATGACTCTTAATGACTCGTGACTGACTGAGGACTATGTGAAAGTGATTTATTGTTACTAGAACTTATATTATAACTGGAAAATGGCAAAATACACAAGCCGTGTGACGCCAACATATAAAAAAATAATAATACCCTTTCACCGTGCTTTCAACCTAATTTATGAAAGAAGGCCGGTGCTCATCTGTGGGATATTAGGCTGATGATGATGATGAAGTACCTCAGACGTTTTTTGACCGTATGCATTTAAGAACCGTTAAAATGTATGTACTTCGAGTTTTAAAAGTTTAATATTCAACTTACGTAATGTTGTTAGATAGAAGCTTGAAAACACCTGCAAATAATAAAAGCTTTTAGATTTAAATGCTTAAGGCCAGGTCTAAGCTCAAATGCACAAAAATGGGTTTCTTTGAGAGTCGAGTATGACGCAATGAAAATACCTAACACAAAAAAATACTGTGGACAGAAGAGGTTTTTGAGAAAAATGTTAACCGAATAGAATATTAAAAAGTGCTTTGATATTCCCAGTAAAAAATTCGTAAGTTACGTCTAAAAAAAACTTTCGCGTCGAAATTCTCCGTATTTTCAGCGATGACAACAATTTTATTTTTAAGAATATATAAGATATTAAATTATATTAGAATGTTAACCGGACACTTATTCAATTTAATGTATATATTCTGTATAATCTAAAGAAAACCCGTAAATAACAGCCCATTTCATAGAATCGACACATTTATGATTTACCATTTTCAACCCTATTCCAATGAAGAATGAGTGCTGTCAAAATCGTAGTCAGTCCGCGCCTTAAATATATATTATAAAATGGCAGACTGGAAATCGCCACTAAATAGGTACTTATCAAATTCAAATAGACCTTCGCAGGCACTTATGAAAAGTCTGACTCTAATACCGGTTCGGAAGGATGCATTTGCTGAGAAGAGCCGGCTATAAACTCAGTAATTACTCTTTTCAAAACAAGCTTAGATTCATTACATAATATTTACATTCTAATCGCACTGACAACAATTGCGTGCCCCGGCGCGGCGGCAACAACTACAAAGTAGACTGAATCGATATTTAATAATAATAATAAACAGCAAAAGTAAATTAATTACTTTTACAAGTTTTTTTGCATTCTTATTGCCACAAAATTCTATTAAAATAATAATAAATAACTTACGAATAAAAGAAAAACGATTGATGACGTATTCATGATGAATTAATACTTTTATTAAAATCGTTTTAATAAATAATATATGAATGATATGCTTAGACAATATTTAGTTCTTTTATACTTACATTGGCAGAACGATATTGAGAGATCCTTAGAAAAATTATAATAAGTATAATAAAATTATACTGAAGCGCTCGGGGTGTAGCATGGTTAGCCGTTCTTAATCGATCGGCAAAGTAAAGCTACGCCTGTCGTGGTCGGTACTTGGATGGGTGACCGCCTAGTGGTATTTCAAATCGAGCGTTTCCGTGCTTCGGAAGGCACGTAAAGCCGTTGGTCCCGGTTATCACTTAATTGTGATAGTCGTTAAGCTAGTTGGATGCCTCCTAGGCGGCTTGAAAAATTCCAACAGTAGGTTGACCACTAGCCTACCTCCACCGATCCGCAGTGGGCACGCGTGGTGGAGTATTGCCCATTCCCTTTCACCTTTATTTGTGAAAGGAGGCCTGTGCTCAGCAGTGGGACATTATAGGCTGATGGTGATGATGATGATGATGATGATAATAAAAGTATAAAAATTATTTTCTCACCACCATATATGAGAGTGTCTAGTACTATACATTTTTATACATACATATTTAGGCATACTATGTGTTATTGTGGGAGACGGGTGCCGTGCAGGCAGATTACTAATTAGTAATTAAATTACGGTAGGTAATTGATACATTACAGACCACAGATATAAATCTAAATAGATAACGCAAGTCACTCCATCCGTATGAAAACCAAGCGTGTAACTTTTTTTATACCAACCATAATGTCACAAGATTGATTTAGTTAAGCTGGCATTAGATTTTTAACGTGAAAATGAAGCTATCCTATTTGTCAGCTAAACATATCCCTCGCTACACATCTCTGGTGGACATGCAACCTTATGCGAGTTCCCTGTCCGCGCGAAACAGTTTCAAAAGAAGAACAATGGTGCCGATTCTGTTGTAAATCGCACTAAACTAATTTAGTCACATCTCATCTCTTTCTGACGAACATGATTGAAAAAGGATAGAGCATATTTTAAGTTGTCAAATTAATCTTTGCCGTCTTATTTTGCATGTATTTAGGCGTAACAGCGATAGATGGCGACTAAAATTGTATTGAAAACAAGCATTGGACTAATTTGACAGGACTAAATTTCTTACATCCTTTTCTTATGTTCTTTATTAGAAAGAGACATAGTGACATTAAAATTAGTTTAGTTGTGAACAACAGAATCAGGGCCATTGTTTGTGCTCCATTTTTGCACAGACTTTGACACGCGATTACATACACACGCGTCATCTGTTTAGATGTATATCTGTGTTACAGACAGAAAACAAATGAAACTGCCAGTTTCTGAAAGCGAAATCGTTGTTAATCTCTTGTTGAAAGAGAATTCAATATATAAAATACCTACTCAAAGATTGAAAGTATACCTGTTAAGGCCATCACAGACGTAGCTATAATATACAGGTCGTTGTTTTGGTCAGCGACGAGCGACTCAGGGTCGATAATACAAATGAGATTGGTGCTAAAAAAAATATAAAAAAAATACTTTATTTTTTTTTTAAATAAAAAGAAAATTTTTTTTTTTGAAAATCATGTAATAAGCTAAAGTGTAGACATAATACTCAACGGGAGTGCGAGGGAGTAAAGGGGTGGGCCGATAGCGGCTTGTGCCTAGCTCTAGTCTGTGCACGTGCCTAGTAATCATACTTTGCGGTAATTTTATTTCAAATTGAATAAGGTATTTCTCAACATATTTACAGTATTTAATGGAATTAAGTTCATTTTTGGGGAATATATATTTTGTACTACCGCTCCTGGGTCGCTTGTCGCCGACCAAAACAACACCCTGTATATTAATATACCGAGCTATAATATAAATTCCAGTACAAGTTGGTGAAGTAACATAAATATATATTATAGCTGCGTGTGCGGTCACGCAAAGATTAGTATTGAAAATATATCGTAATATGCCTTGCTATGATTTATATTAATATATTATAGCTACGTCTGTGATATGCTTCATTGTATTTGACGTCTGAAACGACGAAGACGCAGGTATACAATATAATATGATGTTTTGTATTAGCAGTAGTCTCTACGGAACCATAATAATACTTGCAAATAAATTATAAGTATGCAAAATAAGTACCTATAATGTTCAGCTGGTACTCTAATGGATATTTACTCTAGTGAATTAGGTATAATTAAATTATATAAAATTTTATTTACATACATATGGTATTAAAAAAATAAACAAGTATAACGCGCGCGCGTATACAAGGACACATCGCCGCGAAACGTCAAAACAAAGTCACCGCGCCGGGCGTTTTCCATATTTCAAGTCGGTCGCTTGATCCGTCATTTCGATAATCAATCAAGAAACTGTGTAATATTAATTGCTAAAGGTCTGTGATTGTTAATAAATCGTTCTAAAACTATTATTAAATCATCAACACGACGGATTACGCGACCGAATTGAAACATGGAGGACGCCGCGCCCGGTGCGGTGACTTTGTTTTGACGTTTCGCGGCGATGTGTCCTTGTATACGCGCGCACGTTTTAAAAGTAAATAAATAAACAGCTATTTGTCATTATCATATAAACAACCATAACTAACAAAACAAGAAAAAAACAGATCCAAAAGGTCAGCCAACCGCTGACATTCTGCATTAAATTACACGATATGTATGTTTTTTATACTACTTAGGCAGCCAACAAGCATACGGCCGGTCTGATGGTAAGCGGTTACCGTAGCCTATGGACGCTTGCAACTTACCAGGGGTATCACTCGCGCGCTGCCGACTCAGCAAAAATCTATTCACACCCTTTTTGTAGGTACCCCATGCTGTACTCCATTGGGAAAACCACGGCGGGAGCTCATTCCACAATCTGAGCGTCTGCCTAAGGAAGCTCCTTGAGACCGCACAGTTCGAAACCATTCTGGTTCCAATGTGTGTGGATGAACTCCCCATCGATGGCGAGAGTTGCGATGGTGGAAGGTAGCCGTGGGCATCAGATTCAGGGCAATTCTACAGAACACTGTCCGTTGTACATAATTTGCGTTCTAATATCACGCTAAAATGGTGGTAATTTTGGTGATCATTTACTATTTTTGGCAATATAATGTGATTTATTTACCGTTACATTTATTTACCGGTGGTTCGTTAAACATTAGCCAATTAATATTATAGTCAGATTGTCCAAAAATTATATAAAAATGTAACCCTCTGCTAGCTCCCTCTCTTGTGAATTGCTGTCTTTATCTGTGTCATCTCATTTAGCGCCCTCTTTATCTAGCTTCGTCTGTTTTATATAAACTGTACCATGGTGGATACGGACGATCAATATTCTTCTTAATAAAGCCACTAGATCATAGATGGCGTTAGTAGTACCTTTTCGAATTATTTTATCTTGAATTTCTCATCATAAAAATGGAGAACGACCATAATAATATAAAATATACTACGCCCTGAAAGCTGTGTAAACCAACAATAGGCTAGATTACAAAAAAAATCTTAATCAATAGTCAATTAAAAAATATTTCAAAAAATGTAACCTTGCTGAGTTTCTTGCCTGTTCTTCACAGTTGAAGGCCGACTTACGAACTGGTGGTAACTTCAGTAGCTTTGACCTTCATAAGTGCCCTACTAGGGCCTTAATTGAATAAATGGCTTTCACTTTGACTTTGACTAGTCGCCTTGTACAATAGGCAGGAGAACACCGTCGCTGTCATTTTCCCTAGCTCCAGGGTAGTTCTTAGTGGATGGGGCCATTCAAGTATTATGTAAGCAATATTTTAGTAATTTAACGTTTTGCTGTGTCATTTATTCAATTTAGGCAGGTGGTTCTAGGCGATCAGACGGCAGGAGCGACTTATCGCATTCGCAACGTGTTGCGCAAGGCTCTGTGAGGAGCGGCATGCGCGCAAACGCGTTGTCGGAGCAGTCCTGCCGGTCTTCGAGGCCGATGCAGCGACAAGGTGGACGACTCACCTACAGACTTACACAGATACTCACCGAGCATGGGTGCTTCGGTGATTACTTGTGTAGGATCGGACGTGAGGCGACAGCGGCCTGCTTCCATTGTGGGAGTGACCAGGACTCCGCATCGCACACGCTGGACACGTGGAAACCCGAGCGGCGGATCCTGGTCGACTTGATCGGTCGGAATATGGGAGATATTTTTGATGCTTCTCCACGGAAATATCAATTAGATTCATCGAAAAGTTTTCGTCAATTAAAATAGCAATTGCTGAAATGCGCCTCGGAAATGTTTTAATCCGATTCCGATATCGAATCCGACGTTTTAAAATAGCCCTGCTGGTATCTTAAAGACAGACGCCCTTACTATTAATCGCTTTTTAACTAAATCAGTGTAATAGTGTGCCCCGTCTCACTCTTTCGATCACCAAATATCACCTGTCAGATAAAGCCTGCGGAATTTTAGCTAATCAACGATTGATAACTTTATTATGAATATGGGGGAGAGTTTTTCAAAATAACACACCTAAAGGGGTACAATTTAAGCTCAAGCTTTTACAGCTGTAGAACATAATTTTAAATTGCAAATTTTACTAAACAAATAAAATGAAATGGCCATCTGTACAATCGACATATGTCTATGTACACATCATAAATAATATATTTTTCACCAGAATTATACTTGTATTTTAAATATTGTTGGTATTGCATTCAAGGTCGATTTTGGTTATGCTGGGGTACGTTTAAGTAAGCCGATAAATTTTTGCCGGATAAAAATTATAATAGCGAGGGTTCGCTGAACGGAGTCATAGTTAGATTCTGTCAAATTCAATTGACAGCTTGTAAATAACTATCAATTCGACTCAAAATTGTATTGTAATCTCTCGAAATTATTACATAGTAAAAATAGAGAACATGACAAATCAATTTTCCGATGCAAAACAACTAACAGCTGTCAATGTGACAGTAGGATAAAAATTTGCGACGTAAATGGTCGCTAAAATTCATCCTAGCCGGCGAAAACTTCCGTGGCTGGCGTGAACAAGTTGATATCTCGAATTGCCTGTTTTATTTTTTACAGGCTAAATACGTCCTACGCATTATGAATTTATAAGAAAAAAAATGACATTTCCAAATATTCGTTATTTTTGGAGAAATCACCTATGTTATTACGTTGACATCTCGCTTTTTAATATGTATAACTTGACAAAATTACATATCAAATTAACGATACACTTGTTTTTGTGAATGAATATTGATATTTTGTCATGTCAACCTATGCTCGGTATTAAAAATAATTTTAATTACTCGATATCTCAACTTATACACATACATGTTTTCGTATAGTACAAAGGATAAATTGATATATTTAGATGTAAAGTTCTGGCCAACTGAAGCGTTTCTGTTAAAATCTATACATATTGAGATGTTCAGTTATGGCCAACTACGGTTGTGAACCCTTAACGTAATAAGTATAGATATTACTATAAATTATGAATAATAACTTCAACGTTAATTGATATTAAGTTACTTACTAATGTACCCAAGTAGAACTAAAAAAAATAATGGAATTGTCAACATGCTTCCGTGAAAAGCGCGCTATTTGTTTGATACCGTGGCACATCCCTGGCTCGTTTTGGTAAAAAACAGAGCGATGCCAGAATGTTACTTTTGTAACATTTTACGTTACTTTTGACGCTCTCATGTTACCTCCATGTTTGTTACACCTAAAAAAAAACTTTTACTTAACTTTTAGGACAATACAAAACATACAAATTTTTTCCAGCAAAAAAAAATAGCCGTGAATTGGAATGCACCCAAGGATAGAGTCTGGCAAACGAAAGTAGAGCCTGGCTGTAATTGAAACTCTTTACATGGCAACATTCTATTTCGTCACCCGGCATAAAAAGTGTCAACTAGTTTACCAGAACCAGTTTTGATACTAACCCTTTATTCATAATGGCTTTTTAGCTAAATCAGTGTTATAGTGTCCACCCTCTCATTCTTTCGATTACCTTAATGTTCTACAATTTTCTGAATGAACTTCTACGGTCGCTAATCACTGAAACATATATCCAAATTGTTCTACGAAAATATAAACTAGAAAAAAATCTAATTTCCACAATTTTTGAATTTGAATAAATATAGTACGCTTAGTTTGGGATCAGATAACCGTTTGTGAAGAATATCCCTGGATATTTATTAATTTAATTAAAAACATTCTATATAAAAATAGAATAATAAGTAACGAGTTTATGTACAATTTTAACTCATTTACATGCAAATATTATTTAGGAAATCAAATATTTTCATTATCAACTTAATATTTTATATACATTTTTTGTAAAGTATCAAAACAATTTATTCCTACTATACTTAGTGATACCACATCTAGTTTTTTCAAATTTGCCGCGCTTTTTCAGGTTATTAACCCCATGCTGTACTCCATTGGGAAAACCACGGTGGGGAGCTCATTCCACAATCTGAGCGTCCGCGGAAGAAAGCTCTTTTGTCGATGGCGGGAGTTGCGATGGTAGGAGGTAGCAGTGGGTAACAAGTCGAACAATTCTTTAGAACACTCTCCGTTGTACAAGCAGTAGAACACACATAAAGAGGCAAAGTCTCTCCTCAGACTGAGAGGCTCTAAACCGCTTGTGAGCTCGGGATCGTCAACAATTCTGATGGCACGTCGCTGAACCGAGTCTAAAGGCCCAAGCTGGTATCCAGGTGCTCCCGCCCATAGGTGGCAGCAGTACTCCATATGAGGCCGGACTTGTGACTTATAAAGTTGTAGCCTTTGCCCCGATGTGAAGTACTGCCTCGCTCTGTTGAGCACTCCGATCACTTTTTGGATGCCAGCTTAACCTTGTCTTCCAAGTGACTTCGGAACAAAACGTCGCTAGATATGTCGACGCCAAGGATCCCGATGCTTTGACTGATGTTCAAGGAGGTGTTCTGGAATTGTGGAGCCACAGACCATGGGGTTTTCTTAGCGGTGAACGCGCAGGCTTGAGTCTTGGTGGGGTTGAAATGGACTAGGTTTTCAAAAAATTCATTTCAAGCAAAGCTTGGACCGTGAAACTCCTTTCCAGACGATTAATTTTAGGAAAAGAGGAAAAGCCACTATAGGGTTCTTTTAGGGTTAAATTTCGAAGGAGTCGTTGCCAATCAGCGCTGAAAAAAAAAAGATTTATTGGATCAGATTGACCTAATTGGCGACGCGTTTAAGGAGTTTTATCTCCAAATAAAAACTCATCATCATCATCAAGCATCAGCTTCTGCATCTACTGACCCCGATTTAGACGAAGACAACCCTGATGAAGAGGATTCTGAGGTCCAATAAGCTGTAGTTTTTTATCGTCCTTTTTTTTGCAACACTTTATCTTTTTGTTATTTTCAAAAATAAACATATTTTTTTATCATTATTTTGATCTTTATTTTGAACTGGGAATCGAATCCAGGACCTAGCGTAGCAGTCGAGCTTACGACAATTAGGGTAAAATGAGGTAGTTAATGATGTGTTACCTAGTAATGATCCCTACCCCCGGGTGAGTAAGTTGATATCTATTGGTGAACCAGTTGATATCTCGGTACATAAGTTGATATCTCGGTACATAAGTTGATAACTCGTTGGTGAACGACTTGACAAGTCCATTATTATTAAAACTATGGAGAATTTCCTTAATTTATTGACATAATTTGAAAGATGACATAAAATAACCGCCAAACCAGCATTAACACATACGACTAAAATAATTTACCTATTTACCAGTTGAGGTGAAACTTTAAAATGGCTGCCCTGTAAAATTGCCATTTTAGAGATGTCAACATATTCACGCCAGCCACGGACTTATACCAGCCGACGCCCTTGAACGGGGCAGTTTAAATTTTAGTCCGTTGAATTTTTCGCCTCGCGCCGTACTTGAACGGGGTGTTTGACGTTTAGTCAGTAATTGTATACTGGATAATTGACTTAAACGCAGCCCTGGTTCACTCCACGGGTCGTGGGTTTATTCCTACCATTACAAACACACAGTGTTGACAGCGTTTTTACCACAGACATAAATCTAAATAGATAACCCAAGTCCCTCCTTCCGAATGAAAGCCAAGCGTGTAACTTTTTTGTACCTATCATAATGTCACTAAATAGATTTATAGTCTGGCATACGAAAGCGCGGCAAATTAAAAAAAACTAGATGTGGTATCACTCAGTATAGTAGGAATAATTTTTTTTGATACATAACAAAAAAAATATGTAAATATTAAGTTATGTTTGATTTTCCTTAGTCATATTTGCATGTAAATGAGTTAAAATTTTACATAAACTCATCATATTTTATTTTTATATAGAATGCTTTTAATTAATAAATAAATATCCTGGGATATTCCTCACAAACGGTTATCTTATCCCAAACTAAGCGTATTATATAGGTCTATTCAAATTCAATAATTGTGGAAATTATTTTTTTTTCTAATTTATATTTTTTTTACCTTCGTAGAACAATATGGATAGATGTTTCAGTGATTAGCGACCGTAGAAGTTCATTTAGCATATTGTAGAACATTAAGGTGATCGAAAGAATGAGAAGGTGGACACTATGACAATGATTTATGTATAACGCCATTATGAATAAAGGTTAGTATCAAAACTGGTTGTGGTAAAGTTGACACTGTTTATGCCGGGTGACGAAAGTGACATCAATAGAATGTTGCCATGTAAAGAGTGTCAATTACAGCCAGGCTCAACTTTCGTTTACCAGACTCTAGAAAAGTGAAAATGAAGCTATCCTATTTGTCAGCTAAACATATCCCTCGCTCGCTACACATCTCTTGTGGGCATGCAGCCTTATGCGAGTTCCCTGTCCGCGCGAAACAGTTTCAAAAGAAGAACATTGTGCCCCATTTTTGCACAGATTTTGACACGCGAAGTACATACACTCGCGTCATCTATTTAGATGTATATCTGTGGTTTTTACAAACTAAACTTTGATTTTCATTATTATCTCTTTTGTAGAATAAATGGGATTTCGTTTGGCCACTGAACCATAAAGGATGATGACAAAGCCAGGAGCCAGTTCTCAGGAAACTCAGACGGCGGAAGCAAGTGACACTCCCTTGTTGTCCGCATTATGAGGACGCGAAACGCTGTGTCCGTATGATCAATATGTCAACAACGTACAGTAAACACAATAAAAGGATATAAGAAAGGTTTGAGAATTTGGCATTCCTAACGTCCGCCATTTCTTTTTTTTTTTTCAAAAAAGTTTCTTGGCGTAACTTTTATAAAAATCAATAGCTCATATCAATCATTATCATCTGCCTGCCCTGTTCCCAATCCAAGGTGTTCCGCGCAATATGTACGCTTCTTCCATTCGTCTCTTCTATCCGTCATACCAGCATCCGCACCTTTCTTACCCATATCATATTTCACACAATCCATCCATCTCTTTTTCGGTCTTCCTCTTCCCGTATCCATCCACTTTCATATAACTTTTTTAGTGACGTGGCTTTTAATAAAATACATCGAGAAATATTCTTTTCACGCAGCTAGGAACACAACATACAGTCTGAGCCACCTCCACAGATCTAATCAGATATCAGGCAGGCCGCCATTCAAGAACAGACTGTCGCAAGAATTGTTGGATAACTTGATCTGCAGCATACCCAGGTTTTTTTTTGTGTTCAAGCAAAGATTTTCATACGGCATCGTGCCTCTACCCAGATGGATAGTCGGCCTTACTAAAGCATGACATTTAATATCACTCCGCTTGAGGGGCTCTTGAGCAAATCGCTCTCAGTTCGTACTGCGCACGGCTGTCATCGCGTCATACTCGCTGTACTGATTAAATAATAAATGTCAACTTGCGTATTAAAATACTGTCACAACACTTATAAAAACCAAGGAAAAACTAAAAAACTAACCTTCCATGTGTAAGTATTGCGATTTCGTCACTTTTAATTACCTAAACTTATTACTTTTAAATACTGTCAATTATGGCTTGTTTATTTCGTGTTCCCATAGAGGCGACTATCCTTCTGGACGTTTTAATTTTTTTGTGTTCATGTTAAAGTAGCCCGAAATTACATAACCCAAAAGCTAGATTATAATGACGTAACATCGGGCCTTACAGGATTATCTTAATAACTTAGAATTAGTTACCTGGGGAGTTCCAGCGTCACTGGAACCGAGTGGTCTCTCAAGGGATGACGGGAAGAGACCAAACGGTGTGACGTTGGTGCCTTGTAGCATGGGCCGTGCCCTGGTGTGGAACGTTACCTGTGTGGACACATTGGCAGCGTCCCACATCTCAGGTGCGCGTGTCAGGGCAGGAGCGGCAGCGGAAAGTACGCAGACCCTCAAGCGTCGCAAATACTCTCGTCTAACTGACGAATATGTATTTGCGGCGCTTGCGGTGGAAACACTGGGCATTTCTAATTTTTTATACGTGTACTTACGACCGTGACTCACTAAAGGCGTCGGCTGAAAATCAGCGCTGCTGACAGTAGTCAGTAGCACCATGCTGAGCTGCGCCTTTTTGACGGCATAGACCTACTGCACAGATATTAAAAAAAAGTCGGATATATTCTCGCTAACAAAAAACTGTGTCACTCGAGTCGGCCACCACGCTGTACGTACAAGCCGGCACGCACACATTCACACATTAGTTGAGCGCGAGTAATCGACTCTGTGTACACACGGCTACAGAGTCTAATTTTCCGCGGAATAGCCAACTAAGGTGTGCGTGAGAGGTGGCCGACTCCATAGACACAGTTTTTTGTTAACGAGAATATGTCCTCCGTAGTCTGTGAACTACTGGTTATTTTTAAATCAAATATTGTTAACTATATTTAGTTTTAATGTGTTCGTCAAATAAATATGTTTCTTTCTTTCTTTCTTAAATTATTTGTCCAAGACGTGGGCAAACTGTTGGTCCTGGCCTCTGGGGAATTGAGAGCTAGTGACTTTTCGCCCAGAGGTTAAGCCTAACCATTCAGCGTGGAAACGCCGCAAGTGTCATGGGAGCATGGAGTTTTTGGGTGATCTTTTATTTTAGGAAATATTACAATGGTGCCGATTCTGTTGTAAATCGCACTAAACTAATTTTAGTCACATCACATCTCTTTCTTACGAACATAATTGAAAAAGGATAGAACATATTTTAAGTTGTCAAATTAATCTTTGCCGTCTTATTTTGCGTGTATTTAGGCGTAACCGCGATAGATGGCGACTAAATTTATATTGAAAAGAAGCATTGGACTAATTTGACAGGACTAAATTTCTTACATCCTTTTCTTATGTTCTTTGTTAGAAAGGGACATAGTGACATTAAAATTAGTTTAGTTGTGAACAACAGAATCAGGGCCATTATAATACTATAATCAGCTTTATCGAAAATAAACGTTACCTGAGGATAAATATTTCATTAATTGTCCTGTCAACGCCAGGTAAGCAACTATTAACGCAAGTACATTTTTTTTTTGTTTTTTATAACTTTTCATTTTTCTTTTTTCGTAGAAATTGACTTGACTTCATTTTTACATCCAATTTCAAAGGATAGATATTTTATATATACCTATATGGAGGTACGAGGTGGATGACACCTCCATTGATGGATGGTCCTGCCGCCAGAGCATCCACACAGGTACTCACTATGAGAGTTGCACCGCGATCACTCACTACCATTTGTCCAGAATGGTACCAGAATGTTAAAGTCGAGGCAGCCCCCCTAGAAGATGGTTGCCGACAATCGACATAGAAAAGAAAGAAAGAAAGAAAGAAAAAGGATTTATTCAGGACAACACACAACATTACATTAATGACAAAATAAAAAATATAAAAACAGAACAAACAATAAAAACTACACAAAAATGCAATGTTGCGTGATGCCAGGAATAGGTCTCGACTCAGCAATGTGCTTAGGTTAGTAAGAAAAACTAACCCTCGCGCTGGTTTTCAGTCGAGGCCCACGTCCGTGACATCACGAGCATACAGCGACACAGTACCAACAATTAACAATTGAAAATACCGTAGACAAGAGATTTGAATGCATGAATATGTCTAGTTGTTCTGAGTGTCATAATGTTGTTTTACTTGTTTTGACTTAAAGATTGTATTTTTAATTGTATTGAATGGAATCCTGAGGCATCTAGACTAGGCCCACCGAATCCTAAAAGGCCTAAGGACCACCGAATCCTAAAATACGAGTATTTGACTCAGTTTAGGAATCGGTGTCACAACAATGTATGTAAAGACTTTTTCCAGCACAATAAATTTATTATTATTATTATTATTAAAAAAAATACAAGGAATATAATTAATAGCGATTTTACGGGCAGTTGGCGTGGTTTGTAAGGCAGGTAATCTCTCAATCACGCTGCACTTGGGTTCAATTTGGACACAGGACATGCATTAGTGTGTAAAAAAATAATTTTTTTATTTATTTATTTAGCTTTATTTGATCCCTTACATGTAGTTATTTTATAATATTTTATGTGTTGACTTATTTATTTTTTAATAAAGTTAGTTTTTATACTTAAAATAAGATTAGTATTGTTAGGTGTAAGGGCCGCCCTTTGCGGTGAAAGCCTCCTCCAAACTATTCCAGATTACTCTATCTTTTGATAGTCTGGGCCATAAGTTTCCAGCTATTTGGACAATATCATCACTCCATCTTTTAAATGGTCTACCCTTCCTTCTTTTTTTGTATATTGGATACCAATTCGTAATTATTTGTGACCATCTTTCATCAGACGCTCTCTGCATGTGACCTGACCATTTCCATTTCAGTGTTAGGACCTGTTTAACCACATCTCTCGCCTTTGTTTTTTGCCTTATAAGTGAACTTTTGACTCTGTCTTTCAATTTGATGTTCATATAACTCCGTTCTATTCCTCTTTGACAACTTCTTATTTTATATAAGAGTGATTTTTTTAGAGGCCAGGTTTGGCATGCGTAGGTAAGGATGGGTGTTATGCAAATGTTCATCGCTTTCGTTTTCAATTTTGTGGGTATGGGACCTTTGAAAATTTCCTAAAAAAATAATACAATACAAAAAATCTTTATTGTTTACACGATAACAAAAACAGTGTACAAAAATAAAAAATAATAAACAAAAGGGCAAACAATTCAGGCGGCCTTATCGCTGAAGCGATTTCTTCCAGGCAACCTAGGGCAATAGGAGAGACTTAAAATAATAGTGGTGTATGTAGTATAATATATCTGCTTAAATTGGGATCAGACTGCCGCCGAATATCATAATTTTATTTACCTTGCATATTTAAGTTTATTTTTTTAAGCGAAACAGAAGTTCGCTCTTTAAATAGACGAAATAAATGAATTTCTATAGAATTTACCAAAATTTGTCTACCACCTGCACATATATTTATTTTGCATACTTTAAATTTAATTTATATTTAGACCGTGACATAATGCAATTTAAATGTTGGTTCCGTAGATGGCGATAGTTTCTAAATAGAAAATATTGTTTGATACCTAATAATGAAATATTTTTTTTTTGGTGTTAAATTAATTTTAGCTTTAATCAAGCGTGTCAAAAAACTGATTAAAGGCTCGGTAGATCGGTAGGCAGCTTTTTTTTAACCAACGCATTAATAGATCGGCCATCTTTTGACAATTAGTAACACAATAAAACGCCACCACACGGTAACACGGGCAAATGCCTGTTGCTAAAAAATGAGATCACAATAACTTATATTTTTATCAAAAAATTCGCTGTTTTAGTATCGAAGCGAAGGAATTTTTCTGCGAAAAATAAGAATGTCTTTTTTTGAGAGATATTTGATGTGGCCGAGTTTTTTTTTTTTTATACAACTAGTTCGGTAAACAAGCATACGGCCCGACTGATGGTAAGCAGTTACCGTAGCCATATACGCTTGCAACACAAGAAGCATCGCTCACGCGTTACCGCCCTTTCCCCCTTCCCCTATGAGCTCTGGCGACCTTACTCACGCGCAGGAACACAACTTTACACGACATAAAGTTATTTGACTGCGGTATTCTGTAAGGTGTAGGTAAATAATTCACGCCTTACACCTATATTTTTATTAGCCAGCCTTCAAGACTTTTTGGCAAATAGTGTTAGATATTTACTAGATATTTATTCATATTGGTTGGATAATATTATTATGGTAGAAGGATTGAGTGATGTGGCAACACTGACCATAACGCAAATAGCAAAGCATATAAAAGTGAGGGTATTTGTATTTGTAAGAGTTAGTTTTTCACAAGCTCTCGAGCTAGACACAGATCAGTACGATCATTGTTTTACCCGGTTCTGTAACTTATTATAAGTTAAGACTAAGATTGTGAAGTGAAGTGATTACCTAATTAATTGTAATATTATAACAGTAAACCTATCGGGGCCCATGAGGAGTTTGTTGCGTCGCTTCTTCTCCTCATATGGGAGTTTTCCGAAGCGATAGTATTACGTTGTTTCATTGCCTGCACTACGCCCACCGAATCCTGATACGACAGAACCTTAATTATGGTGTTTGTATCGCTTGGCAGTCGTTGACGCTATTAATAGCCAGACTTGGTGGTGAGTGGTCAACGCCTCTGGCAACACCATGGGCATTACCAATATGTCCTTAAAAAGCCCTTTTTTGAAGAATCCTATATCATAGCTTCCTTTTATTAAAAGTTTGGGTCTGGCGACTGCGGACCACAAAATGGGTCCTAAACTTCAAATCTTCCTCGATCATATTCAGCGGTTATCTGCTGCGTGGAATCCAGTGATAAGAAAATGTTCTCGCCGTGACTTTCGATCGAGTATGTGCGTTGATACAGTTAGTACGGTGTGCCGTGATCGTGACAGTTATATTTTACAAGACCAAATGCGGGTAGTTGGAAACAACTCCCGTTCATCGAGCTGATACCTGCACTTTCCAGTTCACTCGTGACCACGATCAATGCAACTTGATCGAATCTGTGCGCGAATAGACCCGATACATTAATATTACAATGAATTTAGTTCGCGAAAGCTTAAAAAGTACTGTATATCTTCTTATACAAGCATACATGATGAGAATGACTGCTATCATTGCAAGCCAACATGATTGGAGTCTGCCCAATACTGGATTAGCTGGCTATCACCCACAATTTATCTCTCGCATGATGGGCGTGTGTTCCGACCACTGCAATGAAAATATGTTTCCTTTACGATTTTTCTGCTCACCTTCATCATCACTTACCATGCTGAGATAGAAGTCATATAAATATGCACGATCCAAAAATTCAATAAGAGATTTAGGTCCACTTGCGTCAACTTGAGTTATTATTTTAACCATATAACTCGGTACGTCATTTTAACTCAGCTTTAGGGTTTGAAGCTTAATAACTCAGAGTTAGTCGTTTATCTTGGGTAGAAGAAATCAATTTCTAAAGTTTTAGTTATTAGTATTTTATTTTTTAGTTTAAGTTATTTAATATAGTTTTGTTTAAATTAAAAAAAGATGCGATTGTTGTGTAAATATAGTATTCTCAGAAACCATAATTCTATAATGTCAAGTCAACTCAAAATAAAGCAGAGTATAAGTTAGAGTCCTGACTTAAGTCAGTAAGTTAACCCAGGTTGACGCAAGTGGACAATAGAGCTGTTGTCTTTAAAAAATAAATAATAGTCAAGTGATTTGTCCATTGATTTCCCATTGATTTCAATTTTAGGAAAACTTACATAGTAGAAATAGATTAGAAAGTGCATGTTTTGATGTACAGTGTGCCTGTGTAATAACGAGAATCAATACTTGAGGGAAGTCTCAGGAATAGATTGGGTTAATCGAAAACAAACATTATGTCAAAGGACTAGGTTCCAAATTCAATTGTTTTTGTCTCGACTCAAAACATAACCTTTGACTGACGTTACAAAACATGGATCAACGTTACAAAAGTTTTTGTAAAATGCCAATTTGGTGGAGGCAAACATTTGACCTTCACTATTTTCAAAAGGTTTTATAATATTTCCACGGATCTCTCGATGACGTTCTGCCAAATTGAGTATAAAAGACATACATTTTGGGCTGAACACATCATTCATAATACATATATTATTCAGTAATAACACTGCAATAAAACTAATTCAACATGAAGACTTTTTCAACTACGTTCCTCCTGATCGTAAGTATATTTTTTAAATATTTTGCTGAAAAATAAAGCCGGTGTTTGTAAAAAAAATGATTTAACTGGTTATAATAATATTTTCGAATAACTTTTTTGTATATTTATTCGAACATTTTGATTCTTCAATCGGGATTTTATTATAGCAACGAACGCAATTCACGAAAACAGACTTATTCTAACTCCATCTCGGTGTCAAGATTTTATATTTAATTCTTTTATGGCGGCTACTATTAGTTTCAAATCAATTTATTTTATACTGACAAACATAATTGTGCCGATTCTGTTGTAAATCACACCTGAACTAATTTTAGTCACATCACATCTCTTTCTTACAAACATTATTGAACAAGGATAGAACATATTTAAAGCAGTCAAATTAGTCTTTGCCGTCTTCATTTGCGGGTATTTAGACGTAGCCGCGATAGATGGCGACTAAGTTTATATTGAAAACAAGCATTGGACTAATTTGACAGGACTAAATTTATTACATCCTTTTCTTATGTTCTTTGCTAGAATGAGACATAGTGAGACTAAATTAGTTTAGTTGTAAACAACAGAATCAGCATCAATATTTTCCTTTTTCTGCTAAATAAATATAGTTTCAAATTCCCTACAAAAACACTTTAGGACATTATTACTCGTATTAAAAAATCCAAAGTAAATCAAGTCTGTAGCTACGTCTGTTAATGGTCTAATTATCTCACTGCGAAAACGGAGGAACGCATTTTTCTGGCAAATGTTTCCATAAGAGGACCTCATTTTATTTTACTATCTAAAGTTACATCAAGATAAACTTTGGTGTCCATAATTGTCCTATCATATCCTATCAACAAAAATACAAAGTCCCTCTGTAATAATGAAAGTAAAATAAATTGTATTGCATACAATTTACACATTACAGATTACAGAAATTAAGCATAGATTTATTATCGTCAAACCATTCTGATAAAGTTGATAAGGTCATATTGAATTGCCTCAGATCTGTCTATGTCTTTTCTATTAAATTTCAAAATTCACTTAGTATCATAAGGAAATGAAACTATATCGGGAAAATTAATTAATTTCCCAAACAAATCATTAATAAAAAATATACCAAAAACAAAATTAGACCTAAATTGATCCTTGCGGTTTAAAAAAAGCAAAGAACGAGACTTTTAGATTTGGTCTGGCGAGACTTTGGAAAATAATGAATATTCTAGACCTATTTCATTCAGAATAGGAAAAATAATTATTTTATAACAACTAGGTAGTATAGAAAATATACCTTTAACTTGGGAATGGTCTGGCAAATAGGTCAAGAATAAATTGGTATACTAGACTTATTATTTTCAACAGATTAAACCATGATGATTATTAAAAAAAAACTTTTTTTTTTATAATTGTCAAGTTACAGTCCACCAATCCTGCGTTTCATTGTTAAACCCATGTCCAAGCATTGATAAAACATATTTTTGTACTCATTCCAGGCATATGTGATGCCATAAATATGCCATAATGATGTCAATAAAGTGTGCGTTGATTTATGGAGTATCATACAAAGAAACTACGTCTGGGATAACTTTGAACTCTAACCCCCATATTCATAATCGCTTTTTAACTAAATCAGTGTAATAGTGCGCCCCGTCTCTTTCGATCACCAAATATCACCTGTCAGATAAAGACTTCGGAATTTTAACTAATCAACGTTTGGTAACTTTATTATGAATAACGTACGACTATAATAAAATGACTTTTATTATTTCCAGGTGTTATCAATCCTGCATATCGCAGCATCATGTAAGTAATATTAAACTTTATTGAAACTTAAAAATGAAAATGCATTTATTACTACATAAACAACTTAGGTACTAGTAAATGAAGTAGTAGTGAAGGCGATGATAGCTCAGTGGTAGTGACGTCGGATACCGAGACGAAGGTCCCGGGTTCGAATCCTACAATGAGCTTGAGCTTTCGGTGAAGGAAAACATCGTGAGGAAACCATAGCACGGTGGTAGGGTACTTTGTAGTACCCGCCTGGCTGGCTACCACCCTCAAGTTGAAAATCTGTCGCCAAGCATCTACCGGTGTGTTCCGACAGCTGCACTTGAGAGCCAGTTCCTTCTAGGCTTTGTGTGCTTACCACCATCGGCCACATCATCACTTACCATGGTGAGATTGTGGTCAAACACAGGCTTACGCACAGTAAAAAAAAAAAAAAAAATCAAGGTATTGCAGACAATTCGTCTTCACGACTTCACGATTTCAAGTAATTCTTGCTCTGAAACGCGGCTGGCAGAAGAAGGAGATACAATATTTATTTGAGAGTGGTCAGCTACGAAACAAAGTCTTGAGTGACGGTTAAGAATGTCATAGTTAACAATTTATGGAAAAGTTTTCTACAGTAAATAGATAGTAATAGTATTAACTAACTAATAAGGCGCGTCATGAATCTTCGTTCGCACAGAAAAGAATGTATGGCTCTGAAGATTAACGTAAGAATGTTTAAAACTTACAATCAACCTTAGATCACTACTATAAAGTTCATAATACACTGCATCTGTTAGTTCCATCTCACTCGCAAGTCACGGTCCGCATGGCGCGCGCTAACATGGCGGCAGCTGCCGACTAATAGCGTTTTCCGCGCTTTGAAAATGTATCTTCTGCGCAGGTACATCGGTACTAAGGAGGGATTTTTGGAAACTCCACCCCTAAAGGGTAAAATAGAGGATCACTGGTAAAACCGCTAGGCGCTAAGATAGTTGTTGATATATGTATTCCTTTTTTATGTCCGATAGATCCTTCAGCAGCTCCATCACCTGATGATTCATCAAATGCGTCTGCTGCTGCGGCTGCAGCTTCATCTTCAGGCGCTAGTAATGGTGGAAATGGAGCAGGTAATGGAAACAATGTACAAGATTATGGAAGCAATGTACCGGATAACGGAGGAGCCGGTCTTTTTAACTTAGGTTTTGATGCCTTGAATGGTTAGTGCTTCTGTAGCATGATCATTTAATGGATTTTGTACACGTGTCGTAGCTATATTGTTAAATCCGCCCAAATCTCAGTAGCATCAAACTTAATTCGTGTTTTACATAAAACTATTACGCATAATTTATGCTTGTTAAGAATTCGCACCGAAACTGAATGATTTGGGGCTTTCAAATATTTTTTTAAGCAACCCAAAATTGTTGACGTCTACTTATAGCATTCTCTTACTCTTAAATTATTCATCAAAATGTTTACAGTCAAAGGACTAGGCACCGTCAAAATATTATCGAATTGTTATACGGTGGATTTTGCAGCATGGCTACGATATTCTAATATTTTTCATTTCTTTATGATAGGCATCGTATCCACACTTAATAATAATAATAAAGAATATAATAATAATAAATTTATTATAATTATTTTAGCCTTTTTTATGAAAGCTCATTGTTTGTTAGTAAATTCAATTATTTTATGAGCTATTTTGTCTTCTGTCATTATTTTTGTGTGATGTCAAATAAAGCTTTGTCTATTGTCTAAATGAGTATTCGTATTGTGTTAATATTCCCTGTAGTTCCTTATACAAAATCATTATAGTTTTGGGGTAAATCTGGGTTGTTCCATTGTTCCCGGTTCGGATGACGAGATATTTTTTTTAAATGAATAAACCATTCCGCAGACAACATTAGCATCTCGTTCGGGCTGTTTTTTTTTATGGTTGACAAACAGGCAGACGGTCCACCTCATGGTTAGTGGTCACCGCCGCCTATGGACATTGCAATACAAGGGGGATTGCCGGCTGTTGTTTTATGGCGCTACACCTATACCCATGGGTGTACCCAGCTTCTGACCCAGGGGGGGGGCAATTCAGATTTTTTTAAACCGAGTTCCCCGCTGTTTTTTTGCCTTACACACGGGGACATACACCATACTTTGCGCTTCAGCCGGGACGTCCCGCTTTCAGATTACCTGTCCTGCTGTCACTAGTGAGGGCAAAAATGTCTCGCTGAATAAGAAGTAATCAAATCCTGATCTGATGATAATGTGACCAAACGGGAAGTGTAGCCTTTCAAACAAAAAAAGAATTTTTCAAATCGGTTAATAAATGACGGAGATATGAGGTAACAAACATAAAAAAAAAAAAAAAAAAAAAAAACACTATTCGAATTGAGAACCTCCTCCTTTTTTTGAAGTCGGTTAAAAACACAGCGGAATTTACCGGTGGTAAATTCAACTGTATGTACATAACGTTCATAAGTGCCTTACTAAGGCCTAAACTGAATAAATGACTTTTTGATTTTGATTTTTGACAGCAAATGGTTATTTAAATTAGATAGGTGTCTATTATTTTTCGGTCCGAAGAAGTTTTTTCTCTAATTAACTTCTTAATTTACTTGAAAACTAGACCCGATATTATAAAACTGATTTGTTCTACGAAACAACTGCTTAGACGTTAGAACTTAGAAGTTAAGTCACTAAGGCTAACATGTGATACAAACTAAGTATGTATAACGTGAAAACAATGAAATTTTAGACGGGCCAGTTGGCGCAGTTGGTTAAGACGTGGCGTCTTAACCTATAGCGCCGCAGGTCGTGGGTTCGATTCCCACACAGGACATGCATTTGTGTGCATGAACATGTCTGTATTTCCTGAGTCTGGGTGTAATTATGTATAATAAGTATGTATTTACAAACAAAAAGTAGTATATGTATTATATCAGTTGTCTGGTTTCCATAGTACAAGCTCTGCTTAGTTTGGGATCAGATGACCGTGAGTGAGGAATGTCCCAGTATATTTATTTATTTATTTAATGAAATAGTTCATAGTTTTCTTTGGTTATGTTATGTAATGCATGAAAGCGGCCGCGCAGCGTTTTTTAAAAAGTTTACGCATAATATAATATTGTAAATTAAGAACTTTAGCCTTCTCTGTCTACGGAAATCCAGAGTACGCCCATGCGGCTATACCATAAGTTCAAACCATACCCATAACTAGCCACAGCGCCATCTATTTAACCCATCGTGATTGAACTACCTATACAAACCTATAATCGTGAGTAGCGGCCTCTCTTTGTAACAAGCGCCATCTGTGGGTATAGTGCAGTACCTAGATACTCCTGTTACGATCTCGATCTAAAGATGCTTTTGGAGAGGTGCTGTTAGCTGCTGTAATATCACCTCGATTATAGAGGGCGCTAGGTGCAGTAAATGCAGCACCTTTCAGATGTGTAGGGATGCCGTCGTGACACGAATTCTTGTATGGATGGTTTCGATGCTCGAATAGAGGTGCTGGAACAATGCGCCTCAATGAAATCTGTGTGGAGTGTGTCGAAGTGATAACTCAGTTGCGGGCAGATTTTAACGATCAGGATCAGGACCTCCTTGCAAATGATTTTCGTCTCTCGTACTCTGAAAGTTGACCTATAAGTATCTAAGAAGCTGATGTAAATGATAGGTTTACGTCTCTAGGGCGGGCTAAATGATTTAGAGGAATGGAGCGAAAGATGGAATGGCAAACTTTACGATGAAAGTAATAAAACAAATAATATAATATAGATCTTTTATTTATTCCGTTTTAAAAGAAAATATAATCGATTTCATAATTTTGTAATTACTAATAATGAATTAAGTATAATAGTACATTATGCCGCAGGCGAACGCGATAAGTGAGCCGAGAGTGTAATGATCAATGCACACGCGTGTCATACGACGTTTTTCAACACACTTGCGAGGAAAAAAAAGACGTATTTTTTTAACTAGATTTTTTGATATTCAACCACACAATGACAATGAGAACGTTAACAAATATGGCGCGCAGGTTTTTTACCCGTTTAAATGAAGAATGCTTCGTCTACACACATATCACTTGCAGTGAGGTATAAACTTAACGTAATCGGGATTATACCTGTCATAAAACTGTGCGATAATGTAAAGTAAAAAGCACTAGTGCGTAATAAGCTGCATTAAGATACCAAAAACGGTGCTATAAAAATATCACTTTACGAGTGTTGAAAATATATTTACCAAAAATCTATTGGGGGTGATGTATGAGTAACAGAATACATAAATACTATTAAAAGAAAAAAAAACGGGTTGCTCTCCAGCAGGGCTATTTTAAAATGCTCGGATTCGATATCGGAAACTGATTCAAAAACTACCGAGGCTATATTCCGCAAATGCTTTTTAATTTCCGAATTGAAATATTTTTGATGTTTCTTTACGGAAATATCAATTCGATTCATCGAAAAGTTTTCGGAAATTAAAATAGCAATTGCTGAAATTCGCTTCGGAAATTTCTGAATCCGGTTCCGATATCGAATCCGACGTTTTAAAATACCCCTGCTGGAGTGCCAGCAGATGTGAAAACTTGAATATTAACGTTATGCATTTTTGATATTTTGGAATGGTTAGGGAATAATTTTGCACGAATTGCTTTTATTATCAGTATAAAAGTACTATCATTGTGATGAATTGAAAGACAGCTCTTCAACTAATGCAGCTTTAATTTTATAAATTATATGGTGAATACAAGGTAGGTTGGTATAGATATACCATCGGGCGCGTGCGCTCGCTGCCAGCTCGGTTAGAGAATGAATGAGGTGGGTGAGGTGTGCGGGGTGCGGGGCGCGGGCCTGTGGCGCCGTCGATCACGCGCAGCTGGCGTGAACATCCTCCGGGGCGTTGGAAGCTGGCTTCCAAATTAGTAGGCTTCATACCTACTAATTTGGAAGCCAGCTTCCAACGCCCCGGAGGATATTATCTTGATATTATATTTAAGGCGATGATAGCTCAGTGGTAGTGACGTCGGATACCGAGACGAAGGTCCCGGGTTCGAATCCTGAAATGACCTTGAGCTATTGGTGAAGGAAAACATCGTGAGGAAACCAAATCACGGTGGTGGGGTATTGTAGTACCCACCTGACTGGCTACCACTCTCAAGTTGAAAATCTATCACCAAGCACGGTACCTGTCGGTGTTCCGATTTTATTTAATACATTGGCTTACTGGTAATGGGACGTGCGACAGCTTATCATCAGGACGTATGCTTCTTTACTGACTTCTTCGTATACAATAAATTCTGGCAGCGTTTCCTCTTTGGATAACCAACCTAATACGATGACGGAAAAATCTCCTCACGCACTGGTGTCTGTGTACCAAATTTCATCCGGATTTGGTTGAAATTTGGCATATATAGACCGACTGACTTTGAGCTTTTCAATCTTTTTTGCGCAAATGAATAACAAACATCCAACCTCACAAACTTTCGCGTTAATAATATTACTAGCTGTCCCCCGTGGTTTCCCTCGCCTACCTGGGATAAAAAGTAGCCAAATTTCATTGTATTCAGCGGTTTAGGTATGAAAACGTAACAAACAAACTCACATTCATATTTATAATATTGATATAATTAGGATTATTGGGATCTGGAAATATCTGTGGGATATGATATTATTTTAGTTAGACAATAGATAGGTATTATCTTTATATCAGGTAAAAAAATACAGAAGGTACAAAAACAAAAGATTATCAAATTATTTAAATAACAAAAAAAACATACAACCGAATTGAGAACCTCCTCCTTTTTTGAAGTCTGTTAAAAATATGTCAGAAATACACAAAGCTTAAATAAATAGAAACAGCATAAATACAAGTCATAGTTATTTGTGGTGCGCCTAAAATCACTATGAACAGTCAGCGATACTAATATTAATATTAACAATGATTGGTAAGGTAAGTTTGACGTAAGGTTGAAAAAATACAGGTCAGAAAGTCGGATGTCATTTTCATAGATTCGTATACCTCAAGCCACGTGATTATTTGCATAGACAAATCAAAAATGTCTATAATTTATATCTATGATTGATAGTTTGGTGACTTGGGACGTAAACGCTTATAATTATGAATACCATATCAAAAAATCTCTTATCTTTAGATAAGTTTCGAAGACATAACGAATGATACTTGAATACGATAGCAAAACCTTTTATTATTACTAATGTTCATGTACAGGTCGGTTATCGAAAGCTGGCACGTTCAGATACAGTATGTTTTATTACACTATTGCTTCTAATCAGTCAGTTAATTCTAAGGACGAATGCAAAAAGACCACTTTATGAGCAGTAGCAAAATCAAAACAATAACTGTCTCTTTTAAACTAAGAAGACTCAATTCGTCATACTTTTCATACAAAACCTCTGTACTTATTATGGCGTTGTTAAACATTTTTCGTTAGATGTTTTGAACAAATTAGTATCTTGTGCACTTTATCTAGCCGTGTATCTAGGCGTAATTTAAAAAAAGTGTGAAACAAATTCAGTTAAAGCCTCCGAAAAACAGCGTTTTTGCCTGTACTTTGGCCATATCTAATGTACCTATAAATTGTAAAAGTAAAGAAAACGTTAAGATACCAGGCTTGCAAATGTATTGGAGATTCTAAATAATTAACTTTTTTTTCACAAACTTGTAAGATTTTTTCACAAGATATATACTCCAGGAACAAGTTTTATGAATGCGAAATCATGAATGATGACCTAGCGAAGCGGGCGCGAGTGATCAGCGGAATTTACCGACTGATAATCGACGGCTATGATGCTGTCTCTCTTTTTTCGCAGTCAAACATTACGTTGGATGAAACAACAAGCTTTTAGACTATGCTTGCGTCGAAGTTGCGCCGGCCACAGAGGGCCACCTTAAAGCTTGACCGTACATGATGCGCATGCAGTGCGACGTGACGCCGCGCGCTTATTCACACACACTACACAAGCGCTACGTGTAAATGTGTTGCACGTGCCAGAATTAGTGAATCGACCTGTAGTCGGTAATTATTGTCATAAGTAATCTTCAATCTGGCTAATGGATGATTGTCCACATTAGGAACTAGCTGTTCATTTTAATAGTTTTTATATAAACTTAGAAAAAATAGATTAAACATTTTATCTAGCGATAAAATATTCAGCTGTAAGAATATTAATTTTACAATGATAATTTTCATTTATTGTTATTTCAGCTGCTTCAGAAGCTCTAACCAGACATAGAGCTGCCGAATGAGTTTGCAGCTGTTTCACCAGTTGTACTGGCTGTAGCTGCTGCATTCGTACCACTGGCTGCGTATGTTGATCCCATTGTATTGGCTGTATTTGCTCCATTCATAGCACTGGCTCCATAAGCTGTGCCCATAGTTTTGGCTGCAGAAAAATTATTCATAGCATTGGTTAACATTTCTCTACCCATATTATCGGCTGAAGTTGCTGCATTCATAACATTGGCTAGCATTGCTCCACTCATAGAACCGGCTGAAGTTGCTGCATCTGTATTATCTGTACCAGTATTACTGGCTGCAGTTGCTGCCCTTGTACCACTGGAAGCATCTGTTCCACCTGCATTACTGGCTGCAGTTGCTGCAGCTGTACCACTGGAAGCATCTGTTCCACCTGCATTACTGGCTGCAGTTGCTGCAGCTGTACCACTGGAAGCATCTGTTCCACCTGCATTACTGGCTGCAGTTGCTGCACTCGCAGAAGGTGCACCGCTTCCCATCATATTTGAAAAACGTTGTCCTAATGCTGTAGTATATCCACCCCAATTAAACATTCCATCGGCAGCGGGATCTATCAGATTTAAAAAGAAATACACTTAATAATAATATCGCGAATTTTTTTTTTTTTTTTTTTTTTAATCTTAATTTATTTTAGAGGGATTTATTCATACAATGAATATGTCACCCTCATCGGAAATACATAAACAGTCATCTTCTACTTATACCTATCTGAACTAATTTGTATAACATTTTGGCAGTCTCCGATACTGGAAACGCCAATATACTGTAACATTTTCCAACAATCGCGAATTAAAAATGTTATAATCTATATTGTATGCGTCATACTTGTGAAAAGGTGCTGCTTGTGGGGGCTGGTCTGCCTAAGTTTGCTATTTATTTACTTATTAAATATCGATTCAGTCTACTTTTTACGCCGCGCCGGGGCACGCAATTGTTGTCAGTGCGATTAGAATAGAAATATTATGTAATGAATCTAAGCTTGTTTTGAAAAGAGTAATTGCTGAGTTTATTGCCGGCTCTTCTCAGCAAATGCAACCTTCCGAACCGGTATTAGAGTATTAGAGAGTAGAGATTAGAAACCGGGGCCGGTAGGTACAAATACTGCGACACGGAAGCCCCAACTTGTAGAAAATTGGCATGGCAAGCGCTGCGAACCGCGATGCTGCCGTTCTGACGCACCAGTTATCGCTCTCTTAGTTAATTACTGAATACTAATGCTTGCTTATACTTAATTAGTAACACTAATGTTACTATTCCGTTCATAAGTGAAACTAACTAATTCTGTATTAAAAACTCGTGATTTTGAGACTAATTGTTGATTTGCTGGTTTGAAATAAATATTATTCCGTTGAATCATTGTATTTTTCCTCCATTTACTTAAACCAAATTGTCATAAAATACTTTAAAGGTTTCATCCTACCACATCAACCCGGCCGGGTTGAAAAACATACCGGGTTGCAATCTCTATTAGAGAGCCTAAGTATAAGTGCCTGCGAAGGTCTATTTGAATAAATGATTTTGAATTTTGTGTATAAGAATATTGCGCGCACAGAGGAGTGTGAGATTTGGCTTATATGGATAAGGATACCAAGGTATTATTTGGCTTATATGGATAAGGATACCAAGGTATTATTTGGCTTATATGGATAAGGATACCAAGCGTTTATTTTTTGCTATGAAAAATATGATTAATTTAGACTTTTAGTGGGTCATTAGTAATAATAATCCTACTAATATTATTCCAGTCTCTGTATGTGTGTTTATTACCACTCATCTTCCTAACGGGTGCACAGATTTAGATGAAACTTGGCACATAGATAAACCATAGCATGGACTAGCAAATGAGGTTTTATCCCAGGATTGCATAAGCCCCCGGGAACATGGGTAGCACCAAGCGGTTCGAGTTCCGAGTGCTGCTGTTTGTATACCAACTTCAACCACATCACTGCCCATGACGAGATTGGTGTCAAATATAAATGTATCAATATTAAATTAATAGTTTATTGTATAATTTGGACATCGACGATGAAGTGACATGAATTTCTACTACAAAAACTGCGTTAGGAAACAAAAGATGCTTAATTATTGTTAGCTAGCTGCCCTAGCTGCCTAGCTGCCCGATTACTGACTCCATGGGTCCTTGGGTGCTCCAGCACCCACCCATGAAGCCAAATAGTAGGTGCAGAGCACCCATGACCACAGACATCATTTATCAGGACCTTACATCTACAACGAACTAAACGGAAATCTATCAATTTACCCTCTCAACAATATGAGTTGCAAGAATGTGGTGTCCAATTGGTTGAAAACGCTCGACTACCTAGATACAGAGAAATTACTTAACTCACCTTCATGATCCCTATGTAAATTCAGTAATTATGTCTCACTCCACATTCTAATATAACAACCGCGCACAGTGCAAGCAAACTACTTCACCACATATACACTAAGCACCCACATACACACATACATTCACTTATATACACGATAGATGCTGAATTGTTATTAAAATCCAATGTGTCTGAGTGCTGTGAATTATTTAAGTTTAGGCACATTACATCTTACGACATAGTCAAAACATTTAAAACCCTGAAACTTAAACGCACCGGGGACTTATGGGATATATCCGTGACTATTTTGCAGGGTATCATTGATGACATTGCTCCCCATCTAGCTTTAGTATTTAATAAATGCGTAGATTTTGGCCAATTTCCAGATTTAATGAAATATAGCAAAGTTATACCTTTGTTCAAGGCGGGAGATCCCAGTGATCCTACTAATTATAGGCCAGTTTCCATTTTGCCAGCTTTGAGTAAAGTATTTGAAAAGATTATTTTAACGCAATTACTCGCTCACTTTAATTTGAATAAACTATTACATAGTGAGCAGTATGGTTTTACAAAGGGTCGTTCAACTGTTGATGCCGGGGTAGCACTTTTAAGAAATATTTTTAACGCTTGGGAGAACTCACAGAATGTTATTGGAGTCTTCTGTGATCTATCTAAAGCCTTTGATTGTGTTGATCACCAGACACTCATACGTAAACTAAATTATTATGGGGTTAGGGGTGCAGCACTTGATTTGATGAAGTCGTATCTCGGGGAAAGAATTCAAAGTGTTGATGTCAATCGTATTAAATCATCTGGTTCTCCTGTGCATATGGGGGTGCCGCAGGGCTCTATTTTAGGCCCTTTTCTATTTTTAATTTATATTAATGATCTTCCTTTTTATGTCAAAAATACCTGTGGAATTGTACTGTTTGCTGATGATACCTCACTGATTTTTAGTGTTGATAGACTGAAATCTAATTTTGACGATGTAAACGGTGCATTATCTCGGGTATTAAATTGGTTTACTGTAAATAATCTAGTTTTAAATGCAAAGAAAACTAAATGTATTAAATTTGCGCTTCCAAATGTTAAAAAAGTAGGCTGTAATTTAATGATAAATAATGAACCTTTAGGTCTTGTTGAATCATCAGTATTCTTAGGGATTACTTTAGACTCGAAACTTCAATGGGGCAGCCAAATAGCATGTCTTTCGGGAAAGCTCAGTTCAGCTGCTTATGCAGTTAGAAAAATTAGACAGCTAACAGACGTAGACACAGCTCGATTAGTTTATTTTAGTTATTTTCATAGTGTTATGTCCTATGGCATTTTACTTTGGGGTAAAGCTGCTGATATAGAAACCATTTTTATTTTGCAAAAAAAAGCAGTGCGAGCTATTTATAATATGAGTTCTCGAGCTTCCCTCAGAGATAAGTTTAAAAATATAGGTATCCTTACAGTAGCATCGCAGTATATTTATGCAAACATATTATTTGTACATCAGAATATTAATCTTTTTGTAAAAAAAAGTGACGTGCACTCTTTTAATACTAGAAATAAGCATAAACTTTTGACCTCTTCTTATAGACTCCAAAAAGTGCAAGGTTCATTTTTAGGACTGAGTGTACAATTTTATAATAAGATCCCTAATGAAATTTTAAATTTACCGTCACTAAAGTTTAAGAAACGTATAAAGGCCGCTTTAGTACAGAAGGCTTACTACAATATTAAAGAATATTTAAATGATAAAAATGCGTGGTTGTAGCGCTCGCTCTCGCAGGAAACATCTGATGTAATAAATTTAAGTTTGTTTTTGAAAAGAGTAATTGCTGAGTTTATTGCCGGCTCTTCTCAGCAAAATCAACCTTCCGAACCGTGCATTAGTGCATTAGAGTATTAGAGTTTGACTATTCATAAGTGCCTGTGAAGGCCTATTTGAATGAATAAATTATTTCATTTCATTTCATTATACACACTTTCACATATTATTATACCTACTTATACTTTTTCCTGGTACTTCTACTTTTTGTTTCTGTTTAGAATATTTTTGATATTGATGCCCTTCTATTCATGTTTATATATCTAAGATGTAAATGTATTATTAATCCGTGGAGTGGGGTCCTGGTGACTTGTATTACAGGTTTTTTTAAACCTACAACCAGCACCAGTCTCTCGCAAATCAGGTTGGCATAGTACGTATGCACTTTTTTTTGTATTAACATTTGTGTAGAGAAATAAATAATAATAATAATAATAAATCTTTAAGGTTTTTATTATTTTATTATTATTATCAGTAATCAGTTTTGAGCAGTATCTGTACAACCTCACCCGCTCGTGGGGCAAGGCGTCTTAAACTTTTTTTGTCCGTGCCAGAGGGCCTACTATGAAAAACGATACACGATAGTCCGGTCATCGTTGTCAATCAATTAGCCAATAGCATTGGTCAACATTTACGTCTCGACAGTTTTGCTGCAATTCTATTGGTTAATATTTGACAACGATGATCGGACTAACGTGTATCGTTTTCGTAGTAGGCTCTCTGCTCACGCAAACAATCATTTAAAATTTATCTGCGTAAAATAAAAGCCTAAAATTGCCCGACAGGTTAGGAGTTCATGTCACTTCACGTCATTATTATAAAGTACTAGCTTCTGCTCGCGGCTTCGCCCGCGTGGCCTACAGGAAACAAATGACATATTTTTCTACAACACAAAGAAAACAAAACAACTTCATCCCGATTCGAGGGTGGAATTATTTAAAACGCTGAGACACGTATACATTAATTTTCAATCTTCAGTCTAAACACAAAATTTGAAGATCCTAACTTCGAAACTGACGGACTTTCATACAAACTTTCATCCCCTATTTTACCCCCTTAGGGGTGGAATTTCAAAAAACCCTTTCTTAGTGGATACCTACTCATCACAAAGAATATACCCTCTAAATTTCATGTCTCTAGGACCAACGGTTTGGGCTCTACGTTGATATATCAGTCAGTCAGTCAGTCAGTCAGTCAGGACTTTGAATTTTATATATATAGATTTAAGTTCATATTAAAAGTTCAATAATTATTTACAACAAATATGTTCAAAATACAATCTATACATAGAAAATTTCCTCAAGCCTGCCGCTGCTTCCGATTAACGGCAGGATTCCCAGAAGGAATTGACTTTTGATAGCCAAGCTGACGCGTTGGCGGAAATGGTTCATATTTCCATGATATTCTTAATCGTCATACTAGTATTTGTTTTCCAGCTGGCTACCACCCTCAATTAAATAATCTGCGCCAATAACCTAACGGCGTTCTTCTGTCGCCAAATTTAGGAATCGATAAAATAAATTACAACCCCCCTTAACCCCCTTATTACAAAAGACTTACTCATAAAACGATATTTAACTAATATATTGTTTAAAGGGTCATGTAAATAACGTCACTCTATTGTCATTGTCAAATAATGTGACATTATTTACGTGACCATTTCAAAGTCAAAGTCAAAGCCATTTATTCAATTTAGGCCCCAGAAGGGCACTTATGAAGGTCACATTTACTGAAGTTACCACCGGTTCGGCACTCGGCCTTCAACTGGGAAGAATCCGGCAAGAAACTCAGCAAGGTTACATTTAAATAGTATATTAGTTAAATAGCACTTTATGAGTAAGGGGGGATGTTTTAAAACCCAGGTGTGCTGTTTTAAAAGGGTATAAGAGTTTTAATATAGTTTATTTTTTTACTTACATGATGCTGCAAGATGGTTGCTTGATAATACCTGAAAATAATAAGTCTTGAAATTATTATGGTCCAATTAATAAAACAAGATTCTAATTTAGGATTTTCGTTTATAAGCTTAAAATTGGGGTAAAAAAAAACAGTTGGTAACACTGGCCCGAGAATGGGGAATTTATTTTAATAACATAATAATTACGTGTCTTTAATGAGGTACAGCATATCCTCACGTCCAGAATACCTCAGAGTCTGAAGTCAAAGCTCTTCAATCAGTGCGTGTTACCAGTGATGACATACGGGACAGAGACGTGGTCTTTCACTGCTGGCCGCGTAAATAAGCTCAGAGTCACTCAGCGAGCTATGGAACGAGCTATGCTCGGAATTTCTCTACGCGACAAGGTCCGAAATGAGGACATTCGTAGGAGAACGAAAACGACGGACATAGCTCGTAGAGTTAGTAAACTGAAGTAGCAATGGGCAGGCCACATCGCTCGAAGAGGAAACTAAAGGTACTGGAAAGCGCCGAGTGGGGTGACCTCCCACCAGGTGGACTGACGACCTGGGGCCCAATTCTCATTCATCATCATCATCATCATCAGCCTATAATGTCCCACTGCTGAGCACAGGCCTCCTTTCACAAATGAAGGTGAAAGGGAATGGGCAATACTCCACCACGCGTGCCCACTGCGGATCGGTGGAGGTAGGCTAGTGGTCAACCTACTGTTGGAATTTTTCAAGCCGCCTAGGAGGCATCCAACTAGCTTAACGACTATCACAATTAAGTGATAACCGGGACCAACGGCTTTACGTGCCTTCCGAAGCACGGAAAACGCTCGATTTGAAATACCACTAGGCGGTCACCCATCCAGGTACCGACCACGACAGGCGTAGCTTAACTTTGCCGATCGATTAAGAACGGCTAATCATGCTACACCACGAGCGCTTCTCATTCAATCTTTTAAATTTTAATTTAAGCTATAACATTATCACCTACGTTAACAAAACGCAATTATCAAGTGAAACGAAACGCATCGTGCAATTTGTATCCATCATAATGGCAACATTTACTCCTTACACTCGAACTTATTTCGAAGGTTAGTTCGATTAGTGCTGAGAATACAGGAATCGAAGAATTGACTCCGCCCCTCGAAATTTTACGGTAGAACTAGAACTCGTAATGCAAGTTCGATTCGAAGGCTAGTTCGAGGGAAGTGAGAATTGGGCCCCTGGTCAGAGTCGCTGGGCGCCACTGGATGTAAGCGGCCTAAAACCGTTCGAAGTGGAAGTTAATGGGGGAGGCTATGCTCAGTATAGGCTGATATGATGATCATGATGATTACTAATGTTTAACGGGATGAAAAGGGGGGATTTTGTTTATATGAAAAATCTTATTCCTTGGGTTTATACTTTCGAAACTTAAGAGCCTAGTCCTCGAGGCTGGGAATTTCTCATAGAGCTCACACATCGACACATTCTGCCTACACACATGCGTCTCTCAGTTATATTACACATTGCTTTGAGACAGACAACTATGATTTACGGCGCAATGGAATAATTATTTATACAGTGCGAGTTCGCGCCGGTAAGATTAGTAAGCATGTTATAGAAACAGCGCAATGTATTACCTATTCACTCGGCGCCCCGCAGTTTGCGAGTAGTCGTGGTAAAAGAGATGGCAATATTGGCAATAGAAAAGGTTAGAGCCACAGTGTTCGCGTGATTCGTGCTAATTAGGTAAGCAGTACCAGATCATTCTTGATATTTTTCTTTATTGAGAATATTGATTAACTTTGTTATTTTTATATCAATCTTAACAACTACTTTACCTTTACTTACTTTAATCCATATAGGTATATACAAAGAGAAAATGGCGTAATGACTGATCCACGCACAGCTAGATCGTAAGGTCCAGAATCTTGAAATTTTTGCCACAGATTATTCTTATTACTTACTAGCGCACCCGGCTCGGCTTAACACGCGTACAATGTAGGTAACTAGGTACTATGCTATGTGGTGACATTGCACGCGCGCCGCCCCGCCCGCCGCACGAGCACGGTATAGCGAATACTGTTTTTGGTACCTAATTAAATAAAGAGCAAACTTTATCAACATTAAATGCCCAACGTAACCAACTTATGTTATAAGGATTAATCAGATATTTTCATAGGACATCGTGCCTCTACCCAGAGGGATAGTCGAGTATACCAAAGCATCAAATTTATATCACTCCGCTTTGGGGGCTTTTGAGCAAACTGCTCTCAGTTCGTATTGCACACTCCGCTGTAATTTTGCGGCCTCGGTTTTTATTAAAAATTACGTTTTATGTAAACAAATCGTGTAAAAAAATCTTAAAAAGAAAAAAGTATTAACACCACATTGCATCGGCAAGTGTTGCGATTACTAATTTAATTATCACCTAATCATGTGTACAGTTTTTAATAATTTGCTGGCCTGAAGACGCCATGTTTTATGTATGAGAGTTCCATGGCAAGAAATTTAATTTCCCATCATGTGAAGTTTGTACCTATGTAGAAAATTTTGATTATATTGGTTGAAAATTTAAGTAACTTGGGCTTACAAAATAAGAATTTGTTCTATTTTTTTATTGTCGCCATTTTGAACTATTTAGTTACTGGTCCGATTACTCTCAAAATTGAGATTTGAGAGGCTAGGGGTCTCTAGGCCTAGGTCTTGTGGTCACAAAACATAAAACTTTTCTCAAAATTAAAAAAAGTTACCGCCTTATTTAACTATTTTGTTATTGGTCCGATTGCTCTCAAAAATTAATATTTGAGAGACCCATGGAATGGTCCATGGGTCTCTCTTCTCATTCTTTATATAAGAATCAAATTCGAGTTCACACAGCGTATTTAAGTAGCAGTTCACTGTATTATTACCGTTTTTAATGTCAATGTTTATGTCACCAACGAGTAAACAGTTACTCTTATCACCGTATCTCACTATTAAACGCGATAATTCACTTATAAAATAGGATTCACTTAGGTTCGGTGGTCGATATATTGCTCTTAGAAGACACTTAAACCTGGTTTATGGTCCCAAGGTCTCTCAAATCTCAATTTTGAGAGCAATTCGACCATTATATAAATAATTTAAAATGGCGAAAATTTTTTTCAATTTTGAGTAAAGATTCTTGTTATGTGACCCCAAGGTCTCTCAAATATCGATTTTGAAAGCAATCGGTGCAGTGTCTAAAAAGTTCAACATGGCGGACCCTTTTTCAACATTTTGAGAAAAGATTCTTGTTTTGTGATCCCAATGTCTCTCAAATATCGATTTTGAAAGCAATCGGTGCAATATCTATAAAGTTCAACATGGCGGACACTTTTTCAACATTTTGAGAAAAGATTCTTGTTTTGTGATCCCAATGTCTCTCAAATATCGATTTTGAGAGCAGTCGGACCAGTATCTAAAAAGTTGAAAATGGCGGACTCTTTTTCAAAATTTTGAGAAAAGATTCTTGTTTTGTAACCCCAATGTCTCTCAAATATCGATTTTGAGAGCAGTCGGACCAGTATCTAAAAAGTTGAAAATGGCGGACTCTTTTTCAAAATTTTGAGAAGAGATTCTTGTTTTGTGACGCCAAGGTTCCTCAAATATCGATTTTGATAGCAATCGGACCAGTATCTAAAAAGTTCAAAATGGCGTACACTTTTTCAAAATTCTGAGAAAAGATTCTTGTTTTGTGACCCCAAGGTCTCTCAAATATCGATTTTGAGAGCAATCGGACCAGTATCTAAAAAGTTCATCATGGCGGACACTTTTTCAAAATTTTGAGAAGAGATTCTTGTTTTGTGACACCAAAGTTTCTCAAATATCGATTTTGAGAGCAATCGGACCAGTATCTAAAAAGTTCAACATGGCGGACACTTTTTCAAAATTCTGAGAAAAGATTCTTGTTTTGTGACCCCATAATAAATATGATTTTTATTATGTATCATCATATATTTCCGGTCGGGCTTTAATAATAATAATTAATAAGAAATATAAAAACATTGAATAAGTTAGTACAAATACCTAAATTAAATAAAATCTCGTACCTTGATAAATCAATAAATGTATTTTCTTTCTTTATTTTACCTCAGCAGTTACAACCTACCTTTATGTCAATGACACAAGACGGTGGCGACCTTCAGCGAGCATCAAAGCGACGTGCTCCCACTTTCGACTCGAGAAGGACACTGGATGATTTTTATGCGCGCATTCGAATTTATACAAATTCAAAATATGACAACCGCTCCATAGTAATTACTATGGAAAATGGCGCACGGTTTTCATGCAAAAGCAAAGAATATTTTAATATTTTATGGATTGAACTTGTAAAAAACTGAAATGGTAGGGTTGGGGTTCAATCCTTTTGTGTTTTTATTAAACCACTAAGATTTTAGTCAATTCATTCGAAATACTATAAATGTTGCAAACAGCAAAGGTATATTTTGTGGTTTTGAGAGATTTTATCGTATTTTTTTGTTGGAAATGAAGGATTATTTCACAAATATGACGTGATAAGAATGAAGGTATACCTTTTAAGATTGTAAAATGCTTTTTAAATGTTTTTAAAAGTCGGGATATTGAAGATTTTTCTTGCAAACCGTAACAGGCGTTTTGGCAGTTTTCAAGGACTACACTCTTAAGATGATTACTATCCTAAATAATAAAGTTTCTCATTATTAGTTTTTAAAAAGCTACCCCCAAAAGGGGGTTTAGGGGGTGTTAAAGTTTATGGAAGAAACCTAACGCGCGGTCCAATTAACTTGAAACTCGGTATTAATACTTCGGATATAAAATAAAGATACACGTGTTTTTGGGTTTCTCTAAAATTGTTCCCCTAACGGGGCCAAATGGGGCACTAATATTTTAAAGGGAGGATTAACTCAAAAGTTTGTATTCTGTTCTAAAGGAAAGAATATAGCGAAACGCAGGATTTTTGGAAATACTATCCCTAAAGGGGTAAAGAAGGGGGTGCGGGTGATGTTGCAGGTAGGAAGCATATAAAACATATAAGCGTTTGTGATGGCTTCGCCGACCATAGAAGAGATTTATTCAAGAATTTCTTTGCATCATGCGGCTGCAGTGTGGGCTCAAAATTCTATAAAAATAATAAAAAAATAACTTACGAAAAGAAGAAATAAAGTTGAAAAAGTCTTCATGTTGAATTTATAATTTAATTAAAATGGTTCTACTGAATAATATATAAATGATCTCTGTAGACGATAATAATTTCTTTTATACTCAGTTTGGCGGAACGACAGTGAGAGATCCGTAAGAAAATTATAGAATCTTTAATGTTCCACCCAGCCTCCACCAATTTGGCATTATACTAGATACATACTTCTTTTTTTTTTTTTTATACCACTAAGGTGGTAAACAACAAGCATACGGCCCGCCTGATGGTAAGCAGTTACCGTAGCCTATGGACGCTTGCAACACCAGGGGTATCACTCACGCGTTGCCGACCCTGAAGAAACCGCTTCACACCCTTTTTGAAGAACCCCATGCTGTACTCCATTGGGAAAACCACGGCGAGGAGCTCATTCCACAGTCTGAGCGTCCGCGGAAGAAAATTCCTTTTAGCACGCACAGTTCGAAACAATTCTGGTTTCAATGTGTGTGGATGGATTCCCCGTCGATGGCGAGAGTTGCGATGGTGGAAGGTAGCCGTGGGCATCAAGTCGAACAATTCCTTAGAACACTCTCCGTTGTACAAGCAGTAGAACACACATAAGGAGGCAAAGTCTCTCCTCAGACTGAGGTGCTCTAAACCGCTTGTGAGCTCGGGATCGTCAACAATTCTCATGGCACGTCGCTGAACCGAGTCTAAAGGCCCAAACTGGTAACCAGGAGCTCGAGCCCATAGATGACAGCAGTACTCCATATGCGGCCGGACCTGCGACTTATAAAGTTGCAGCCTTTGCCCCGACGTGAAGTACTGCCTCGCTCTGTTGAGCACTCCAAGCTTTTTGGATGCAAGCTTAACCCTGTCCTCCAAATGACTTCGGAACATAACGTCGCTGGAGATGTCGACGCCAAGGATCCCGATGCTTTGACTGATGTTCAGGGAAGTATTCTGGAATTGTGGAGCCACAGACCATGGGGTTTTCTTAGCGGTGAACGCGCAGGCTTGAGTCTTGGTGGGGTTGAAATGGACTAGGTTTAGTCGACCCCAATCGGAGACACAAGTTAGTGTACTCTCGATTTCAGACACCAGCCGTTCGCGGCTTTCCTCCACCTCGGAACGAGGGATATTTGCACGGCCCGTGTAATGAGTGTCCCCTGTACTGCATAGCAATGAATGCCGTCGATAGACAGCATATCATTGATATGCAGAAGGAACAGTGTTGGGGACAGCACAGAGCCTTGCAGGACGCCGGCATTTATGTCCACGCTATCGGATACTTGTGAACAGGTGCTGCTTGTGGAAGCTGGTCTGCTTAAGTTTGATATTTATATACTTATTAAATATCGAGCCAGTCTACTTTGTAGTTTTGCCGCGGCGCCGGGGCACGCAATTGTTGTCAGTGCGATTAGAATGTAAATATTATTTAATAAATCTAAGCTTGTTTTGAAAAGAGTAATTTCTGAGTTTATTGGCGGCTCTTCTCAGCAAATTCAACCTTCCGAACCGGTATCAGAGTATTAGTCAGACTTTTCATAAGTGACTGCGAAAGTCTATTTGAATAAATGATTTTGAATTTGTGTTATCATCATCATCTACCTGGCCTGTTCCCAATTATTTGACGCAAAATGTACGCTTCTTCTTCTGCTAACATTCTAATTTTATATCCATAATATCAGCATTATTTTCTTTTACTCTTAAAATCTTTTACAGAATCCATGGATCTTCGGTCTTCCACACGTTTTCTTAATATCAATATTGTACAAGGACCCAGTTCCTTAAACGATACAATTATATCGTCATTTCTTAAAAACAATTCTCATTGAACACACACTCACACACACACCCCACAAACACACTCACACCCCACAAACCTTATTTCTGCTGCATATCAACGATCTGTTAAAACCCGGTATCTTTGGGTACGCAGGCGACAGCACTGTTGCAGAGAGATACGTTTCCAGCACACGAGCCACTAGTAACGAGATCCAATTGTTGCGAGAGGCCATGGTAGAGCGTTTGAACGTGACCTTACAGGCAGTCTCTGATTGGGGCAAAGCCAATCTGGTCACATTTAATGCCACCAAGACACAGGCGTGTCTTTTCACCGCCAAACGGATTCCTTACAACCAGGCTCCTACTTTCCAAAATATATCCTTGCCAATATGCGAAGGCATAACATTAACAGCCAAAATAAACTTTGGCTGTTCTATTGAGCCGCAATTGCTATTTTAATTTCCGAATTTTAATATTTTTGATCATCGAAAAGTTTTCGAAAATTAAAATAGCAATTGCGGAAAATCGCATCGATAGTTTTTGAATCCGTTTCCGATATCGAATCCGAGCGTTTCAAAATAGCCCTGCAGGGTTGGATTTCGTCGTAAAGTTATACTATTTGTAGGTACCATTATTTTATGATATAGTATGTAGTATCGTAATCCCAGGATACTACGCGAAAATACCTACCATAATTTTACTTTCAGGTCGATTGACTCTGTTATTGGTTGAAATAAATTAAAAAAATATTACTTTAATTGGTACGAAATAAATTTGTTGTACTGTAGTAAATTACTTTCATGCGATGCTGTGAAAGAAAGTAGTTGTAATGTGTATTGAATTTATTCCATCTGACGAACATACTATGTCGTTACGACTAACGTGACTTTTCCGGTGTACGCCGTGAACGCGCATATAACTGTCTCGTGTTCCGCGTTAGACAACCTCTCTATCGATCTCTGTGGATTCTGCTGTAGGTAAACAATTTCTATTTCGAAACTTTCGTTATTAGTCTCTACGGAACCATTATTATACTTGCATAAATGCACAGTCCAAATATAAATTATAATAACATGCAAGATAAATATATGTGCAGCTGGTAGATATATTACTTTAGTGAATTGTAAAGAAATTCGTTGACAATATAAGGAACTAGCGTTTCTTGCATTGGCTTTACATATATGAAAATAATGTTTCACTTATTGACCTGCAAAGGAAATTATGAATTGTCAAAGTCAAATTTAGGTCCCAGAAGGTCATATGAAGGTCAAAACAGAGTTACAGTAGTACCCAACTAATATGGTTTAGCGCCTTTGCACATTATAAGAAAATTTCTTGTGTCTGATCAGACATGTCTTATAAGACATTCAGTCGCACTGGTTCTTATATGAGACCGTGCACATTACAAGAAATTTTTTCTTATGTCTGATCAGACACGCGTCGTCGTCGGCTGCATATTCGACGTCGCGCCTACGTAAGACGTCTTGCTTAGACACGACATCTACTCATATATGGAAACTAGTTCGCGCGTGCACATTCGTCGTGGCTGCGTCAGCCAAAACAACTATAGTGTCCACGCTTTTATTTCGTGTTTAGAATGTTAATTTATTTATTTTATTTTAATCAGCTCAATTTTAATTTTAATACAATAACTTTTATTTTTATTACTGTTTCATTTTTCATGTAACCCAGTTATGTTATTTTTGAATAAAATGAATAGTAATTTTTATTTTTTACGTTAATTAAACTTTTATCAAACATGTAATGTTACATGAGTAAAATAAAAATGAATATATTGAACATTTAAGCTCTATAGTCTCATTGATTCTTGTCATATTTAATTCCAATAATATCCAATAAGCGCTCGTGGTGTAGCATGATTAGCCGTTCTTAATCGATCGGCAAAGTTAAGCTACGCCTGTCGTGGTCGGTACCTGGATGGGTGACCGCCTAGTGGTATTTCAAATCGAGCGTTTCCGTGCTTCGGAAGGCACGTTAAGCCGTTGGTCCCGGTTATCACTTAATTGTGATAGTCGTTAACCTAGATGGATGCCTCCTTTTTTTTTTTTTTTTTTATTAGCGTGGGGAAATCCTCATAGGATACCCGACCGCCCTGGGGGGGAGCGGCCTGGTTATGCCGGACTTTTACCGGCTAAAACCCCACGGTGGTCGCCACCTGCGCTATAGAGAGGGGGGCGGGCTCTCGTGTTGAACGCGTACCTGCTCACCCCTCCAAGCGCGGCGCTTAGATAGCTCGTCCCGGGGGAAGCGTTACACCTCCCCCCAGCACCCTCGCTGTGCTATCGCACGATGAGTCGTGACCACATCGACCCATCGTCCTCCTTGGGGTCGCTTCTGGGCGCACAGAGCCCCCGCTCTGATTGCCCACGACCCCAAAGGCCCCGTTTAGTCGCCTTTTACGACAGGCAGGGGAACACCGTAGCTGTTATTCTAAGCCCAAGCTACAAGGCAGGGGAGCCGCGACTAGGCACGTTAGCGCCCCGGCGGCTTCGTCTCCGGGTGGGATCGGCTCTCTCCCGATCCCGCTCAGCAGCCTCCTTCTGGACCATTACGGTCTCACAGAAGGAGGCTACGGCCCTCCACGCCGTATCCCCGCTCAGCATCGCCGACACGACTGCTGGCAGGGAGAGATTTCGTCCGATCTCTTGGACCAGGATCCGCCGCTCAGGTTCCCACGCAGGGCACACCGCGAGCGTGTGCGATGCGGAATCCTGGTTACTCCCACCGCAGTGGAAGCAGGCCGCCGTCGCCTCACTTCCGATCCTATACAGATAATCACCGAAGCACCCATGCCCGGTGATTATCTGTGTAAGTCTGTAGGTGAGTCGTCCACCTTCTCGCTGCATCCAGGCCTCGAAGACCGGCAGGACTGCTTCAACGACGCGTTTGCGCGCAAACCGCTCCTCACCAAGCCTTGCGCGCCACGTCGCGAATACGATAAGTCGCTCCTGCCGTTTGATCGCCTCTACTGGGTCGCCTCCACCACCCTGGCGGACGATGCGAATCCGGTCGTAGACCCTCGCATCCATGTCCGCCAGAATATCCAGTGGCAGAAAGCGAGCCAGAATAGTTGCCGCCTCAAAGGATACGGTACGGTATCCCCGTACGATCCGTAGGGCCATCCTACGCTGGACACTGTAGATTTTCGTTCTACAGCGCCGGATGGCCAACCTCTTCGCCCATACGGGCGCCCCGTAAAGGGCTACGGATCGTATGACCCCCGCATAGAGGCGGCGAACTTCCTCCTTCGGTCCCCCGAGATTGGGCAGCAGTCTGTGCATCGCACCCGCTACCCTCTCGATTCGGGGGACAAGGCGATCAAAATGCTCTTCGAAGCCCCAGCGACTGTCTAGGGTGAGGCCCAGGTACTTCATGTACCGCCCCACCCCGACTTCCGACTCACCCACTCGGACGCACGAGTCGGGTGGTTCCCTGCTTCTTGGCAGTTTGTGGAACCATAGCGCCTCGGTCTTGTGAGGCGCTATTTCCAGACCCAACTCATGGATTTTGGCGACGACGACCTCCACCCCAAGCTCGGCGAGCTGTTTGGTCCCCTCGAAGGTATCCCCACTGGCGACCACCAACGTGTCGTCTGCATAGCAAACGACATTTACGCCAGCGGGGAGATTGATACGCAGAACCGCATCGTACGCTAGGTTCCACAGCAACGGGCCCAACACCGACCCCTGTGGAACCCCACACGTAATCTCCCTCCGGATTCTCCTACCGTCTTGGTCCACGTACAAGATGTACCTATCGTGCAAGTAGTCCCTGACTATATCTTGCAGGTAGGAGGGCACCTGATGGTATGCCAGAGCCCCCCTGATTGCGTCCCAAGGCAGAGAGATACGGGGAGCAACCAAGAGGCCACATAGGCCCGCCTCGCCCTATCACTAGGGTAATTCCTCCCTTCTGGTTTTTGTTCGCGCCGGGTAAACCCGGTACCCCCCATATCTGGGGAGCGTTCCCCAATCCACAACCCGGGGACGCGCCCGATGGGTGATCCAGAAACACCACACGGGAGATGGATGCCTCCTAGGCGGCTTGAAAAAAAAAAAAAAAAAAAAAAACCAACAGTAGGTTAACCACTAGCCTACCTCCACCGATCCGCAGTGGGCACGCGTGGTGGAGTATTGCCCATTCCCTTTCACCTTCATTTGTGAAAGGAGGCCTGTGCTCAGCAGTGGGACATTATAGGCTGATGATGATGATGATGATGATGAATATCCAATAATGCCTACAACTACGGCCGTTTTCTATGTCTATGGTACAAGTCAATCACTGTAAAGTCTGTCGTCTGTCCATTTGGTACGCGTGTATTGTCCGTCCGTGAAATATGGTTACAGACAGCGGATAAGACGTCGTGCATGAATGTGTACGATGAACCAGACAAGAAATTTGTCTTGTCGAACGGTCGTGTCTGATAATGTGCAAAGGCGCTTACCGATGTACCTGCGCAGAAAATACTTTTTGTACATTTTCAAAGCGCGGGTAACCGCTATTTGTCGGCAGCTGCCGCCATGTTAGCGCCGCGCTGTGCGGAGGGGCGTGACTTGCGAGTGAGACGGAACTAACAGCTGAACTGTATTATGAACCTTATAATAGTGATCTAAGATTGATTGTAAGTTTTAAGCATTATTTCGTTAATCTTCGGGGCCATACATTCTTTTCTGTGCGAACGAAAATTCACGACGCGCCTTATTAGTTGGTTATTACTGTACCACATTTCAAATTCTAATGCATGGTTTGGTTGGAGGGTTGCTTTTGCTGAGAAGAATCAGGGATAAAAAAATGAAATAATAATAATTTTGGAGAATAGTTTATTGATTAGGAAAATTAAGAATTAATTTATAGTAAACTAATCTGTGTGAATCTGTGTGGAGTTTGAAAATTTTTGTCCGGAGCCCCGCATACTCATCAGGTGCCATTTTATTGTATTTACCAAATGGCGCATGGTGGCGCAAGTTAAAAATCTATTTAAATGCAAAAAGGTACATTTATTATTATTCCATTAATATAAAAAAAAAAAAAAAAAAAAAAAAGATCGATGTTTGACAACTTCAATTACATGAAATATTACTCATTATGTCAGTTTAGTAAATGCTGTAGTACATATAGTATACAGGATGTTTCTTTGGTCGGCGACAAGCGACCCAGGAGTGGTAGTACAAAAAATACATTTCCCAAAAATGGACTGAATTCCATTAAATACTGAGAGCGTTGAGAAATACCTTTTACAATTTGAAATAAAATTACCGCAAAGTATGGTCACTCGGCACGTGCACAGACTAGAGCTAGGCGCAAGCCGCAATCGCCCCACCCCTTTACTCCCTCGCACTCCCGTTGAGTATTACGTCTACGCTTTAGCTTAGAACATGATTTTCCAATTTTTTTTTTTTATTTTAATTATATTTTTTTAGCACCAGTATCATTTGTATTGTCGACCCTGAGTCGCTCGTCGCTGACCAAAACAACGACCTGCACAATATATCAATCTAGCTGTAGCACCATATAATGTGTACAAACATTTCATTATCATCAGCCTATAATGTCCTACTGCTGAGCACAGGCCACCTTTCACAAATGAGGGTGAAAGGGAATGGGCAATACTCCATCACTGCCCACTGTGGATCGGTGGAGGTAGGCTAGTGGTCAACCTACTGTTGGAATTTTCAAGCCGGCTAGGAGGCATCCAACTAGCTTAACGACTATCACAATTAAGTGATAACCGGGACCAACACCTTTTGAAGCACGGAAACGCTTGATTTGAAATACCACCAGGCGGTCACCCATCCAGGTAATGAAATGAAATGAAATAATTTATTCATTCAAATAGGCCTTCACAGGCACTTATGAATAGTCAAACTCTAATACTCTAATGCACGGTTCGGAAGGTTGATTTTGCTGAGAAGAGCCGGCAATAAACTCAGCAATTACTCTTTTCAAAAACAAACTTAAATTTATTACATCAGATGTTTCCTGCGAGAGCGAGCGCTACAACCACGCATTTTTATCATTTAAATATTCTTTAATATTGTAGTAAGCCTTCTGTACTAAAGCGGCCTTTATACGTTCCTTAAACTTTAGTGACGGTAAATTTAAGGTTCATTTAGGTACTGACCACGACGGTGGTAGCTTTACTTTTGCCGATCGATTAAGAACGGCTAAACATGCTACACCACGAGCGCTTCTGTGGTGGCGGTGGCCGAATAGTAAGCCAAAATCTTCAAAGCCTTCATTCATTACGTTTGGTTGTTCCGTTGAGGCTAGCAACTCTTAGCGCCTTTGCACATTATAAGAAAATTTCTTGTGTCTGATCAGACATGTCTTATAAGACATTCAGTCGCACTGGTTGTTATATGGGACCGTGCACATTACAAGAAATTTTTTCTTATGTCTGATCAGACACGCGCATCCTCGTCATTTTGTGGGATGTATATTCGATGTCGCGCCTACATAAGACGTCTCGTTTAGACAAGACATTTACTCAACTATGGAGACAAGTTTACGCGTGCACATTTGTCATGTCTGCCTTAGCGCAGACACGTGCGGTGTCTACGCTTTGATAAAAAAAAATAACAAATTGTATCAATATGAGTACCATCAATGTTAATATAGAACATTTAATTGCTCTAGTAGAAGAAAGGCCTGTACTTTGGGACAAATCTTGTGAAGAATATAAATTTAAGAATTTGAAGATATCCGCCTGGGATGAAATATGTTCAATATTTAATGATTTGCCAATCGTTGAACAAAATGAAAAAGGTAGCTGTATCATATTAACACGCTTTTAATTGCAAGTGTATATAGTTCAGATGACAATAAGTAGAATGATTTGATACCATCGAGCTGATCTGATGATGGATTCAGATGGTAGGCACTGGAACTCCATAGCAGACCAACTTGTCCTAGCTGTGTTTGGGGTTTTTGGAACTTTTGTGAAATTAACTTTGACCATATATGGTTTTCAGGGTCTGATGATGGAGTAGAAGGGTAGGCAAGGGAATTGCAGACCAGACTTCCACGCGTTCTTGATAAAAAATGTCTTGACAGACGGACGGTCAACAAAGTGATTCTATAAGGGTTCCGTTTTTTCTTTTGAGATACGGAACCCTTATTAAAGTTTTTAATAATATACACCGGGTGTTGTTCTGCATTCGTGCCATATTTATAGAACCAATAGTAAATGATTTATTTAGTTATAATAAAATAGTTACCTATTATCTCGGAAATGGTTCCAACGATTTTCATTAAATTTTGTATGCAGAGGGTTTCGGGGGCGATACATCGATCTAGCTAGGTTTCATTTATAGAAAACGTCGTTTTATCCGTGTTTTCAGGCAATGAAAAACTGCTACAATATCATTAGAATACAAAGGTAAATTTCGCCGCCATTCACAAGGTTTTAATAGCTCGGGCGGGTAAAATCGAACGGTCCCGAAACCAACGAAGACCCCGGTTCGAACCTTTGGTTATTCTTTGTTGGATTATTTTTTGTTCCTTTTTTTAAATTCGTATCTAAATATAATTTAAAAAAAAAACACGATTTATAAAAAAAAAACGAGCAAAGCTCGGTCATCCAGGTATTAAATACTAAAAAGTAAAAAATAAATACTTAAACTTTTTTTTATAATAAACTTTTATTAGTTAAAAGATCTTAAATGTTAAAAATAATAAAGTTTTCAAATAAAAGCGATATGTAAATTTGATTAAAAAAATTTTTTTTTCGGTTATTTTTTTATGTAAAATTATTCGGTCGTCATTACTCGATTTATATACAAGAGTCCTGCCAAGAAAGTGAACCAGATTCTGACACGAAGTAATCAGCAAATATATTTCTAATATTGTTAGCATGTTGTCCTCCTCTGATGTTATATCGATCATTGCATTCTACAAAATTATTATCAACAGTGATTTCATTGATTTGAAAACCATCTCTTACTCTGATAAAATTATGCAATACGCAACATGCTTTAATAATTAAAACAGCAAAATCAGGAGTTACATTAAGGGGACGATGAAATATTCTCCATTTGTTGCTGAGTATTCCAAATGTACACTCAACGTATCTTCTAGCACGAGATAATCGATAGTTAAATATCTTTTTCTTGTATGTCAATCCGTTATTACCAAACGGTCGCATAATGTTTTTATGTAGAGGGAAGGCTTCGTCTGCTACAAAAACATAGGGTACTTGAATAGTCCCATATCCAGGCAGTGGCTCAGGGTGTGGTAATTTTAATGACTGATTGTCCAGTGAGCTCCATAAAGAAGAACTTTTAAATATATTTGAATCACAATCCTTTCCATATGAGCCAATATCTACAAAGACGAACTGATAGTTAGAGTCAGCCACTGCCAAGAGAACTAAGAAAAAATAGTTTTTGTAATTATAATACATCGATCCACTATTAGAAGGTTTTATGATTCTTATGTGTTTTCCATCCACAGCTCCAATACAATTAGGAAAATTGGCTTGCGTCTGAAATTTATTCGCTATCAGTTTCCAATTACTTTCTGTAGGTGTAGGAATACATTGTTCTTTTAAGGAAATCCATATATTGTGGCATACGTTTCTAACGATTTCACATAAGGTGGAAATTCCAATTCTATACATGTAGTGAAGTTCTGTTAAGGAGCACCCACTTGCTAAATATCTGGAAGTTAAGATACAGAAATACATTAAAAATAATATACAAGGTACAATAGTAACAAAATTTATGTTTTCAGGAAAAGCTATAATAAAGACATGGAACAACGAACGGGAAAAATGGTTGAAATGGAGAAAAAAGGGTAAAAGCCTCGCAGAAATCAGGTGCAGGCGCAAGCACTATAAAAAAAATTACGTTTAGTGAACAATTGCTTTTTTTAGACAAGATAATTACAGCAAGTGAAAATCGCGCCGATAGTTTAATTCAGGAAGGATATCCTGCTGAACAACAAGAGTCCACTTCCGATAGCCATCAAGAGCAACGATATTTTCATCCACAACACTCAAATCAGTCCCAAAGATACATTCGTCCAGCTAGGAAAAGACCACTAGATCAGTTCGAGAGTGAAATGATCAAAGCATTAAAAGCGACGCCAACTTCATCAACGACATTGAATGAAACCTATAAGGAACCACATATTATGTCTTTTTTTAGAGGCATTCTGCCGTCTTTCGATGATTTTGATAACGACGAATTATTAGAATTTCAAGTTCGTGTGTTGAATTTGATTAAACAAATGAAACAAGAAAAAAAAAGGAAGGCTACAACATCGCACTGATACTCGACACACTCTCCAGCAATATCATTCACCTCCAATAACCTCATCTGCCTCAACGCAACAGCAAACACATTTGAATTTATTACACATGTATCCAACAACTTCGCACCACGTATCGTCACCAGTGGAACACATACCAACGTATGATAGAATGACAGAAATGCAATCTCCATATTCCTCAAGTAATGAAACATATATAGAGCAAACCGATATTGATTTCGGAATACTTATAAATAAGAATACGTAATTTATCTGAAATGAGAAATTGAGTTGATTGTTGTGATAACTTTGCATAATTATTATTAATAAATGACATAATTATATTACAATTTAATTTTTACGAAAATGGTTAAACCTAAACAGAATTATTTTACTTTCCCTATAAAAATATAAATCCTTACCTGAGAGTTACAACAAGCATGTCACGTGGGGAAATACTATCTCTAAATTGAGTATTTTCTCGAAGTAATGACGACTTCAAATGTTCTAGCAGCTCATCAAAAGTAGTCTTGGACATACGGAAGTAATTAAAAAACTTTTGTTCGTCTTGAAGTAGTTCTGATACTAATTTCGTATATGCCCCATCATTGATCCTTGCCATATTTAATGGATGTATCCAATGACGCCTACAACTACGGCGTTTTCTTCTATGGTACAAGTATGCAATCATGATTAAACGTTGTCTTCTGTCCATTTAGTACGCGTGTATCCTGCTTGAAATATGGTTACAGACTGAGGATAAGCCGTCTTGCATGAATGTGTACGATGAACGAGACAAGAAATTTGTCTTGTCGAACGGTCGTGTCTGATAATGTGCAAAGGCGCTTACGGTGGGTCTACGCTACGCGACCCGAGCATGAGCCGAGCCGCCCTTCGTTCGTCGTTCGTGATGTCAAGTGTGGACGTATCACGAACTACAACCACATTTCTATACAAAGCAAGCTGATCAAACGCGACGGCACGCATTGAGATTTAAACATAAAATAATATTGCCGTCATCTAAATTAAAAATATATAATATTATATTAAATTGCTACACCCTATTATTGGGTAATTATGTATAACATTTTAAATACCCAATGTACATAATTGCAATAAATGATTGAGTATTGAGTACAACACGAGTGCGATGCGAGTCCCTGTGTTCGTCAAAAACTGACAATTGGCGGAGCGCAGTCAAGCGCGAGTCAAGATTCGAGGCTCCGTTAGTTTATAATCTACCTAGCGAGATTATAAACTAACGGTTTTCACAAAAATACGGTGACATATACATAGACGGATTACATTCTTTTCCGTTAACATGAAAATGATAAAAATGCGTGGTTGTAGCGCTCGCTCTCGCAGGAAACATCTGATGTAATAAATTTAAGTTTGTTTTTGAAAAGAGTAATTGCTGAGTTTATTGCCGGCTCTTCTCTGCAAAATCAACCTTCCGAACCGTGCATTAGAGTATTAGAGTTTGACTATTCATAAGTGCCTGTGAAGGCCTATTTGAATGAATAAATTATTTCATTTCATTTCATTTCTAGTAGGCTAGTGTATTTACATAATCTGGGGGATATGATGTCAATAGTGAACTTATTAAACATAATCCCTTATTACAAAACATGGTTTAAAGTAAGACCAGGTTTTAAAATAGCTTCGTCTCTTTTTATTACATGACGTTAGAAAGTGACCGAATGACAGTAAAACCTGGGTTTGCTTTAAACCTTGTTTTGTAATAAGGGGGATTAAGTTTCAATAACATAGCTCTTATACTTTAGGTTTTATTTTATTGATATCTAAAAAACCCCGATTTCGTCACTGACTCACTGATGATCATCAAAACTCATAGGGTACTTCCTGAAGTCCTAGAAAGCTGAAATTTGGTATGTAAGCTTGTTGAAGTTTAAAAAAAACTTAAGCAACTTACAAAAATAAGTGAAATCCAACCAAAAACATTTTTATGTTTTAAAAATGCATGGGATTAACATTTTATTATTACAAGCTTTTAATTAGTTTACCTGTCGGTGTGTCCCGGTTTCCGATTGAGCTGAAATTTTGTATGTGAACGGAAAAGTATGTAATCCGTCTATGTATATTGTCACCGTATTTTTGTGAAAACCGTTAGTTTATAATCTACCTAGCGAGATTATAAACTCCCAGATATATTGTGAACTGTACCATACTGCTTACAATATAAAGTATTCATTTCCGATAGTTTATAATCTAACATTGTCAAACCGTCATATTGTGAACCGTCCCTGGTTGGTCAGTCTTGGCGGTAGTTCGTTCTGTATTCATAGAGTTAGAAAACAAACATAGGAGTTAAATAAAAGAAATGCACATTTAATTGTGTACAAAATAGGGTATTTGACAGTGTGAAAAATAAATTATAAAACACTGTTCAGTGTATAAAACATCATAAAAATAGACCGAAACGTTAGATATGTTGTAAATTTATGCTTTTAATGATATTTTTTTTCCAGTTAAACTATTAGGAGCAGGTCAGTTGACGCTGTAAAAATTGTGATGTCACCTGCTTGTATTTCATACAAACCTCCATATAAACTATCGTTTTTTACATTTAATTAAAAGTTGCTGATTTGAACTGTCGTCAAATACCCTATTAAATAAGTCAAAGTTCAGTTTCTTCCCGCGTTCTTCCTGAACGCTGCCTAGCCGATTTGGATTCATCGATTTACCTATGGTATTCATAAAAAATATATTTTTGTACACGGATTTGCAAGGAAGAAAGATTATATAATGAGGTAGACATTTTTAATCATTTTTAGCTTCATTTTATATTACAATCAGTTTTATCTGATAGCGACATCTACCAGTTACACTAAGATAGTTCACACGCAGAAACATAGATGTCGCCACAACATCCTGCATCGCGCTTATGAAATTTATTCGGTGATTAGCATAATACAACGGTCCACCCTTGGACCCGCCACGATGACCCAGCCTGAAGATCTCCACTTTTAAATGGACTTATCATCCATCTAGCACCTCCATAATGTGTCAATATTTAATGTAACTATGATAGAAGTTTATTGTTGTATGTAAGGTCCTAATAAATTAGTGAACTTGCTCTTGTGGGACGAATGTATAGGTCATTAAATAATATTAGAAAAATAATCCGAGGGAAAAAAATAACTTCTTTGACTTGTATGGAGGGTTCACTAATTTATTAGTACCTTATATACAGGCCGTTGTTTTGGTCAGTGACGAGCGACTCAGGGTCGATAATACAAATGATACTGGTGCTAAAAAAAATATAAAAAAATACTTTATTTTTTTATACTAATAAAAATAAAAAAATAAAAATTTGGAAAATCATGTAATAAGCTAAAGTGTAGACGTAATACTCAACGGGAGTGCGAGGGAGTAAAGGGGTGTGGCGATGGCGGCTTGAGCCTAGCTCTAGTCAGTGCACGTGCCTAGTAACCATACTTTGCGGTAATTTTATTTCAAATTGAATAATGTATTTCTCAACGCATTTACTGAATGAATAAATCAATGTTCATTTTTAATGTTATAAATACGTTTTCTTCTTCTTGGTCGTGGTCGATTGGTGTTGGAGTGGTCGTGGTCGTCTTGACTTGTCATTTGTGGCGCGCTTCACAACACGCCGCCATTCTTCCCTAACTGCTGCCCTTCTGGTGCAGTTATTGATTGGACCGCCTATTGCGGCCTTAATTTGGTCGGTCCATCGCATGGGTGATCTTCCACGCGCTCTGGTGCCACCTTACCCTACACCACCAATCGCTCTATGGAGACATCTCCACGCAGCGACACGTGTCCGAAGAAAGTTAGGATGCGAGGCTGCACTACGGAGGATAGACGCTGCTTTATTCTGAGTTCCTGGAGTTTGGACTAATAAAGACGTTTTAGGTATAACTTAATTTAGTTTTTTTTTCTTGGTTTCATTCTTGATTTTTTGTAAAGGGAAAAGATGTTGTATGTCTATAATAATAATAATAATAATAATAATAATTTATTCAATATAAAAACATATTACATTTATCACATTATTCAAAACTTAACATTTCCAGTACAAAAAATACATTTATTATGTTTCACAATTCATTTTTGAGAACATAGTATTTGATTACAATATAATAAGCAGTAGTAAATACCTACTATGAACAAGCATAAGGATGAAAGATTTAAATAATGTGTAGCTACGGGCAGCTAAGCTAGGCATGGAGCCTGTGTTATAGCCACCAGTACCCTACTCACGCGAACAGTGCTTTAAATGATAAAAAGGGTATAACCAATAAGTAAATGTAGGTATATTATATAATATATATAATTTATACTATTATTTATTTCTATATTAAAAAAGGAAAGATTATATTATATAATTTAAAAATGAATCTAAAAGTGTGTGTGTGTGTAACTGTATGTGAGGTGTGTGTTTGTGTGTGTGTGTTTGTTGTGTGAGAGTGTGAGTATCTTAATTGCATATCTGCCCTGCTCTAGGATAGCAATAATCTTGGATTTAGATACCACAAACTACAAGGCAGATTATTATTATAGTCTATAGGTAGGATATTAGACATAAGTTTTAAATGTCCTATAATTTAAATATTATGCATAATTCCGTTTCATCATAGGTCAACTGTCTTAGCCAACTATTCAAAGTTTCCTTGCATTTTCTGTGACATGTAGGGAATATTGAAAAAAGCTTGTTTGCTTTGTTATACAAGCGTGCACCCAAATAACAAAAAAACCTTTGAGATAAAGAAGTCTTAAACCTTTCAGTATCACATACAGAGTAGTGACATCTCTTTTTAATAGAATTATGACTTGATTCATAGATCATTAGGGAGTGCTTTTTTAAAATAGTATTTAATATAAAAAGTTGCCGAACACTCAGGACCCCACAATCCTTAAGCAAAGCAAAAGTGGGATATATACGAGGCTTAAATAGACAAACTTTTAGAAGTATTCTTTGAGCTCTTTCCAAAACAATCATGTGACTCTTACTCGCTCCTCCCCAGGACGTGATACAGTAAGTAATTATCGATTGACAGAGAGCCAAATATATCATTTTCATCGTCATGCCATCTGCGACGTGCCTTAGCTGTTTGAAAATGTATATTAATCTTCTAACTCTTTGAGACATGCTAAGTATATGATCTTTAAATGCCAAATTCCTGTCAATGATAATACCAAGGTATTTTATTTTAGGAATTTTTTGAAGCGTAGTGCATGTACATCCGATAGTCGGTGTGTAAGAGCAGGAGTGAGCCACGATCTGATGATTCATATACGTAGGATAAGGGGGGTTTCTAATTGAGAACTCAATGAGCTTCGTTTTTTCTGCATTAAGAGTAAGAGAGTTTGCATTCAGCCATTGAATAACTATATTAAAGCCCTCCTGTGCCTTACTGTAAACATCTTCCCAAGTATCCGAAAAAAAGGTAAGTGTGGTATCATCCGCATATGATATGATTTTACAGTTATCAAGTTTTAGATTACACAAACCATTAATATACACAAGGAAAAGAGTAGGACCAAGTATACTACCCTGTGGGACCCCATAAGTGGTCGGAACTTCACTGCTAACATAATTTTCTATTTTTACTCTCTGCAACCTTTCCGAAACATAATTTTGAAGAAGACGCAGCTGAACACCCCGTATACCCATTTTTTCCAGTTTGTTTATGAGTTTGGGAATAGAGACCGTGTCAAACGCTTTCGCAAGGTCAAGAAATATTGTTACACATTTTTGTTTACTATCAAGTTTTTTAACAATAAAGTCTGTGAATTCATGAACTGCGTCAGCGGTAGACCTTCCATTTCGGAAGCCAAATTGCGCATTTGAAAGTAATCTATTGTTCTCCAGGTAGTTAATAAGCCTGTTATTGATAATCCTTTCAAGTACCTTTGATAAAGAGGGCAGTATCGAAATGGGGCGGTAGTTATTAACACAGTCTCTATTTCCACTCTTGTAAATAGGATAAAGTAGTGATTTCTTGAATGCAGATGGAAATATACCCAATCTGAGACACTGGTTCACAATATAAGTAAGAGGAGGGACAATGCTACGTTTTACAAGTTTGAGGACTTTAGCCGATATACCATCAGACCCTGCCGCACAATCGCCCTTTAAGCTTGCTATCAACCTATCTACCTCTGTCTCATCCGCTTCAAGAAGAACAAATGAATTACTTGGTGAAGTAGGCGCGTCAAAATCACAATACTGAATCGGGGGAGTTGGTGTTGGAATTGCTTCTGCTAGAGACTTGCCAACATTGGCAAAGAAAGTGTTTAATTTATTAACTGACAGTTCCGGCGTAGATTCTAGAGAAAGAAGTTCTGTAGGGAGTATCTTTTGTTTTGACATATTTGTGATATTTTTAATTTCAGACCTATGTGGGTAGGATATTTTCATATAACTAAATATGGGTGTATTTATATGAATAAATCATTGTTCAATCAACTGCGTGTGTTTCACTTCATTTATTTTTTACAAATCAGATATTTTTTAAATTAAACGTCAACCAGAAAAAATAATAGACAAAGTATAATAAAATATGAATTGTATACCTGCTGGTCAGAAGATTTATCATCATAAAATTCTTAATGTAACTACAAAGTAACTAGGCTTATTCCTATATCATCAATTGTACTAAATGGCTACGATACATCTACACAAATCCGTTGTTGCAACCTCCATTTTACATTTTCAATCACTCCAGGTGCTTCAGCTGCACTAGCCAAACATTGAAGAAAAGCCCCCGAACATGTTTCTGGCACCGGCATCGAAGGCACGCATTGCATTAGCAGGTGTTTTAATCATGTTATTGATTACCGTTCCAGCTATATTAGCTGGTGCTCTATATTTTCCAGTTGCTGCAGCCTTCCTACCATTACTACCAGCTGGAAGTGCTGCAGCCGAAGTACTGACTGCAGATGCTGCAGCTTTTGTAACAGCTGCAGGTGACGCAGTCGTAATACTTGCTGCAGCCGTAGTACCAGATGCAGGTGTTGCAGGCGTTGTGCCAGCTACAGATGTCCCAGCCGTTGTGCCAGCTGCAGGTATAGCTCCTGTAGAACCAGCTGTAGGTGATGTAGCCGTTGTAACAGCTGCAGGTGACGCAGTCGTAATACTTGCTGCAGCCTTAGTAACAGCTGCAGATGCCGCAGCCGTAGAACCCGCTGCAGATGCTGCAGTCGTAGAACCCGCTGCAGATGCTGCAGCCGTAGAACCCGCTGCAGATGCCGCAGCCGTAGTACCAGATGCAGGTGTTGCAGGCGTTGTGCTAGATACAGTTGTCCCAGCCGTTGTGTCAGCTGCAGGTATTGCTGCTGTAGAACCAGCAGTAGGTGTTAAAACCGTTGTGCCAGCTACAGATGCTGCAGCCGTTGTAACAGCTGCAGATGATGCAGTCGTAATACTTGCCGCAGCCGTAGAACCCGCTGCAGATGCTGCAGTCGTAGAACCCGCTGCAGATGCCACAGCCGTAGTACCAGCTGCAGATGCCGCAGCCGTAGTACCAGCTGCAGGTGTTGCAGGCGTTGTGCCAGATCCAGGTATTGCTGCTGTAGAACCAGCAGTAGGTGTTACAGCCGTTGTGCCAGCTGAAGGTGTTGCAGCTGTAGTAACAGCCGCAGATGCCGCAGCCGTAGAACCCGCTGCAGATGCCGCAGCCGTAGAACCCGCTGCAGATGCCGCAGCCGTAGTACCAGCTGCAGGTGTTGCAGGCGTTGTGCTAGCTACAGATGCTGCAGCCGTAGAACCCGCTGCAGGTGCCACAGTTGTACTACTAGCTGTAGGTTTCCCTGTGGTTGTATCAGCTGCAGGTGCGACTGTTGTAATACTTGTTGAAGGAGCTACCGTTGAAGCTGAAGTACTGCCTGCAGATGCTGTTGATGCTGCCGCTCCAGTTCCTGCTGGAGAACCAGCTCCAGCTGCAGCTAAGGATGCAGCAGCTGCAGTTGCCCCGTCCTTATCCCCAGCTGCAGGTGCCCCATTGCTTCCAAATATGTCATTTATGCCGTTCGCAAAACCCTGGGCAACATCTGCGGCCACTTTAGGAAATACATCCAAAGCATTGAATCCAGTTATACCTGCTCCGGGATCTGTAGGTGATAAGAAATACAGTAATTAATATTACCGAGGCATATATTCATATGAATTTCATATTACTTGGCGGTGAGCACAGACATTAATCTAAATAGATAACGCAAGTCCCTCCATCCGTATCAAAACCAAACGTGTACCTTTTTTTGTACCTACCATAATATCACAAGATTGATTTAGTTAGACTGGCATTCGATTTTTACGGTTAAATTGAAGCTATCATATTTATCAACTAAACACATCCCTCGCTACACATCTCTGGTGGACATGCAGCCGCATGCGAGTTCCCTGTCCGCGCGAAACAGTTTCAAAAGAACATTGTGCGCCTTTTGCACAGATTTTGATACGCGAAGTACATACACTCGCGTCATTTATTTAGATGTATATCTGTGGCGGTGCGTACGTCAATGATTCTGAGAGCCAATTCTAAGTTTTGTTTGTGGTTATAACTTAAGAGTGCGTACCAAGCCATGGCATATGGCAATGTCAGATGAAACAAACTTATGTCTAATCTTCGCGTGGAGATGAGATGGAGATAGCGTGTTTCGCGGAACAAAAATGAACTAAGCGCTTTTTATCTAAATAACTCGAAAAGTATAGAATATTTCTAAAAAATCGTTAGTAGCAGCCCTAGGTCATATGTTAGTGATATTATTTATCGAATTTTTGTCTTAATTAGATACATCATGAACGAATAATACCGAAAATTCATTATTATTAGAGGTAACTTTGTGATTTTTTTTTATCGAGGAAATTTCATTCCATTATGTTTTTGCTCAGATAGAACCCTCGCGTATATAATGAACATACCCATATAAAAATATTTTTTCATTTAAATACTACTTACTTGGGTAAATTTCAATTCTAAGATTGTTATTTTGTACGCACTTTATACGCACTCTTAACATCTTCGATTACTTAATATTGTCAAATTGGCCTATCAGTGAAAAGTATTTACGAAAAATAAACCGCCTTCGAAGTGGGGTTACACTAAATAATATAAAATAACGACATAAGAACTATAATTTGATACTGTTTTGAAGTCAGCGAAAGAGTACGACTTGCGTGGTCATAGAAAATGTCCAATACTACCAAAATTTCAAAGTCAAAGCCATTTATTCAATTTAGGCCCTAGTAACCACTTATAAAGGTCAAAGCTACTGAAGTTACCACCAGTTCGTAAGTCGGCCTTCAACTGAGAAGAACAGGCAAGCAAAAAGAGGTTGCAAAGTTACATTTAAAAAAAAATGACTATATTGGCTATTTCTTCCAAAACATTATACATACATACTTTTTTATTTTACAAAATAAAATACGTAAGCATAAAAACATAAAAAAACCAACAATGTTTATGGTAGGTAACCCAGTTTTTTTTTTGGCTGACTTCGTAACAGTGTCAAATTGTGTCTAATTCATTGAGCTTTTATTACTACGTATAGAGAAGACGCCACACATCACAACTATGTTCCGTTCAAGTAAGGCCATTCGGCCACACTTGTTGTTGTAGAACGATGAAGGAAACGCGTAAGCGCCGTGAAAATCACGGTGTTTGCGAGAAAAATACTCTTAAAAGCGTTTTGATTTAAGGCGATGATAGCTCAGTAGTAGTGATGTCGGATACCGAGACGAAGGTCCTGAGTTCGAATCCTACAATGAGCTTGAGTTTTCGGTGAAGGAAAACATCGTGAGGAAACCATAGCACGGTGGTAGGGTACTTTGTAGTACCCGCCTGGCTGGCTCCACCCTCAAGTTGAAAATCTGTCGCCAAGCACCTTTCGGTGTGTTCCGATAGCTGCACTTGAGAGCCAGTTCCTTCTAGGCTTTGTGTGCTTTACCACCTTCGGACACATCATCACTTACCATGGTGAGATTGCGGTCAAACACAGGCCTATAAACAGTAAAAAAATAAATAAAAAATAATAATGATAGCGCTACGAGTTTCTATTGGCTGCTTAGACGACTAATTTTTGTTTCAGCGCCAAAGAGAATTTTAGTTGACTCTAAAAAGATGGGACATAACCTTTGCCTATGAAAGCTTATCTTTAGCTCAATGGTCTAATTAGAGTTCTTATTACGTTATTTCATACTTTTAGTGTACCCCTACTTTGACGGCGGTTATTTTTTTTATAAAAAGATTTTATTTTTCAATTTTTAGCTTCTACTTCTCAATTGCGTACAATATTGAATAAAATGCTTCATTTTGTTTTCTATTATGTTTATAATTATTATTTATTTTCATGTTCTTCTTCGTCTGTATCTATGCTTAGGTATATCTTTTTTATTGTTAAAATGCCAAACATAGTCAGATTGTCCAAAAAATATTTAAAACATGTAACCTTGCTGAGTTTCTTGCCGGATTCTTCTCAGTTGAAGGCCGAGTTCCGAACCGGTGGTAACTTCAGTAAATGTGACCTTCATAAGTTCCCTTCTGGGGCCTAAATTGAATAAATGGCTTTGACTTTGACTTTTGATATCTTCAAATTCAATTCAAATTCAAATTCAAAAATCATTTATTCAATTTAGGCCCTGATAAGGCACATATGAACGTTAACAAATGGCTCTAGACCGGTTCCAAATACAACTTGAACTGAGAAGACTCCGGCAAGAAACTCAGCAAGTGTTTTTTTTTTAAATATGTAAATAGAAGTATTACAATTACAAAATATATATAACAATAGCCTGCGAAGCGAACAATTCATTCAAATGCATTCTTGTCATCTACAAAATCAGAAACTTTATAGTACCCTTTCGTGCATAACTTCTGTTTAACTATCTTTTTGAATCTATGTATAGGTAGCTCTTGGATTTCTTTGGGTACTTTATTATAGAAACGTATACATTGCCCCTTGAAAGAGTTAAGGACTTTGCTGAGCCGAGTTAAAGGTACAGCAAGTTTGTGCTTATTTCTAGTGTTCAAACTATGAGTGTCACTATTCTTAGGAAAGTTATTTAAGTTTTTCCTCACATGAATAAGATTTTCATATATGTACTGTGACGACACTGTCATTATATTAATAGATTTAAACTTGTCTCTCAAAGAATCTCTAGGCCTTATTTTATATATTGCGCGGACAGCCTTCTTCTGCAGTATAAAAATTCTATTGATTTCGGCACCACTACCCCAGAGGAGGATACCGTAAGACATCAAACTGTGAAAGTAACTGAAATAAACTAATTTTGCCGTAGATTCGTCAGTGAGAGCGCGAATTTTTCTCACTGCATAAGCTGCAGAACTAAGTCTATCCACCAATTTACAAATGTGAGGGCTCCATTGTAACTTATTATCTAAAGTGATACCTAAAAATACAGTTGTTTCAACAAGATCCAGTTTTTCGCCTTTAATTACAATATTTGTGTCCGAATGTCTCACATTGGGTAGACTGAATCTGATACATTTTGTTTTTTTCTCATTTAGCAATAAATTATTAATAGTAAACCAATCAACGACTTCAGAAAGAGCATTGTTCACATCGTCAGAATTAAAATCATGTCTATTCACTTTGTAAAGAAGTGAAGTGTCATCAGCAAACAATACTATCTCATGTTTTTTTTCTACAAGGTATGGTAAGTCGTTGATGTAAATGAGAAATAGAAAAGGTCCAAGGATAGAACCTTGTGGTACACCCATAGTTACTGATGACCCAGGGGATACTTTACCATTAACTTCAACCTTTTGAATTCTGTCACATAAGTAAGAAATCAAAAGATCAAGTGCTTCAAATTCCATGATCATGATAAATATGGCCAATCAAAAAAAAAGAATCATCAAAATCAATAAGATAATTGGCAGAGTAATCGCTTAATGCATACAAAAACATACAGTCGAATCATCCTTTTTTGAATTTTTGACGTCGGTCGAAAATAGCGACTTTGTGTTTAAATAAAATTGAATATTCAACTTACATGCCACTGCAAGATGGAAGCTTGAAAACACCTGCAAAAATAATAAGTATTAAAACTATTATAGTCTTAATAAAGTATCTTTTACACACATGAAAGGCTACGTCACCAGTAGTTTTTCTCTCCTTCTCAGCCTGGTTTTCAACATTATTATCCTCATAAGTGTTTACAAAATTTGAAAATCTGTAAATTTGAAAAGTTGAAAATCTGTCGCCAAGCACCTATCGGTGTGTTCCGACAGCTGCACTTGAGAGCCAGTTCCTTCTAGGCTTTGTGTGTGCACCACCTTCGGCCGCATCATCACTTACCATGGTGAGATTGCGGTCAAACACAGGCCTATAAACAGTAAAAAAAAAAAAAAAACAGTATTATACTGAGTTGTGACGTCATAGTTCTTTTTTATTTATTTTTTAAAACACACTTGTAAAGTGTCATTTACTGCACCGTTTTTAGTATCTTAATGCAGCTTATTACGCACTAGTGCTTTTTACTTTACAGTACCGCACAGTTTTATGATCCCGATTATGTTAAGTTTGTACGTCAATGCAATTGATGTGTGCGTGGACGAAGTATTCTTAATTTAAACGGGTAAAACAGTTTACAGCGAATCGCGGTAAAAAAAAAAACTTGCGCGCCATATTTGTTGACGTTCTCATTGACTATTATCAAAAAAAAACTTAAAAAATACAAATCAGATTTTTTCCTCACAAGTGTGTTGAAAAACATCATATGACACGCGTGTGCATTGATCATTCATTACACTCTCGGCTTCCTTCCTTAATCCTTAGCTTAATATCGCCTCGACTGTAATTACCAACTTTGCACACATGTATCATAATGGTAACTATTACCACAGAATAAATAATAGTACTAACGTACAGAATTTGCACTCTTTTGATCTTGAGGGTATGCCGCCGTTTTAATAGCCTACAATATTTGCAGAGCACTACGTTCATTCTAAATTACACCTTAACGCCACGCGAAAAGAGCGCAATGCCTTTGTATTTAGAATTTACCGAAATGACCTTACGAGCGCCAGGGTTACCTACCTATATGAACTACACCTAATTAATTACGATACTGATTAAATCACCATGTAAAATAAACCAAATATGTATATTTCTTACATTTCAGAATCTTGCAGTAATTTAAAAAAACAACTTTTATTTTTTCTGTTCATTGCGACAGCCGTCCACTCAAATTATTAGTGTTACGGTTATCCATTATAACAAAAAGCAGTGATAAATAAATATAGTTCCTAGGTAAACATCGCACAAGAAAACAAATAAACACGCATTCTTATTTTCGTTCGGACACAAGTGAGTATGGTGCGCGCGGCGGCCCCGACTGTTTAGTCGAGCCCGGCTCGAAGCGAGCTGTAGGTGCTTATTGCGGTAGGTATAGGCGAGTGACGGAGGCCTGCTATTACGTCAAAATTTTTTGGACCGTCTATGGTCCATCCTTATTTCTAGTAGTGAAAAAAATTACTCACGATTAGTATTACCGTTGAAATCTCCATGCTGAATTTTTATTTTATTAAATTGCCTTTACTCTAAAAGTAAATGAATGATGACACAATCCAAAATGTATTTCTTTTATACTCATATCAATTTAGGCAGAACGTCATTAAGAGATCCGTAAAATTACATTCAGAACCTTAAAGAACAGGTCTTTGACATCTTATCACTTAACCGTGATTAAAATACCCTATAAAAATTTACAATATTCGACGGGTCCTAAGAAAAATGAGCCAAATTGTAAATTATTGATTTTACGGTACAGACTTACAAAGAGAAAAAGTATATCATTACGATGGTACGTAAAAATTTTTGGCATACTAGTTACTGGTTTCAAGATTATTAATTTAATAGTACATTATGATACATGTGTGCAACGTTGATTATTAACACTCCAGGTGGTAGTGCGCCGCAGGCGAACGCGATAAGGGAGCCGAGAGTGTAATAATCAATGCACACGGGTGTCATAAGGCGTTTTTCAACACACTTGCGAGGAAAAAAACAGACTTGTATTTTGCAATAAATGTCACTTTACGAGCGAATGTGTTAAAAAATATATTATTTATGTAAGTTATCAGTTTTCATAGTTTGGTCTACTACAGAAAAATACTAGAATTCCTCATCAAACTTACGTTACGTTTGACCCTTCTACGTTAATAATAATAAATTTAAACCACATACGCCTTCTTGTTTCTGAAAAAAACTTTTTTACTAGCTTTTATTTCGTTTCACCTGTCCCGCTCTCTGTAATGGAATTTTGCAAGTTAAATTTGACCCACTTTCCGGTTTCCGATTGAGCTGAAATTTTGCACGAATATGTAAATCGCGTGACAATGCAATATTATGATAACGTGGAGCTAATCTGATGATGGAGCTGGAAAGTGGCCATAGGAACTCCGTAATAAAACCACATAACCCCATCGAGTTTGGGCTCGATTGATTCGTCTTGATGAGTACTTTGTCGCAAGTATAGTCAACAAAAGTACAGTCACTCAAAAAACTCTTGTATTAAAAATGTAATTTCAACAAAGAACTTGTTTTTTATTTTTTATTTATTTACGCATGTTATTAAAAATAGTGAAACGAAGTATTTTAATGAAAAATCTGGAAATCACTAAAATCCTACTTGGGCCCATATTCGTAGGACCCATCGAATAATAAGTTGACCACTTAAATGTGAGTGGAGTTTGAGTATTGCGCCATAAGACGTGGGTTTTCAATCCAATGTACAGACTAACCCCCTTATTCATAATAAAGTTATCAAACGTTGATTAGCTAAAATTCCGAAGTCTTTATCTGACAGGTGACATTTGGTGATCGAAAGAGTGAGACGGGGCACACTATTACACTGATTTAGTTAAAAAGCGATTATGAATAAGGGGGTTACTGTTAATGAAGAAGAAGAATATATAAGAACATAGCACAAACAATAAAATAAATTTCTATTTCAAAACTTTCGTCGTACGGAACCTTTATTATATCAGTTAATTCACAGTCCATGCATAAATTAAATTACAATAACATGTTAAATAAATATATACGCAGCTGTCAAGGTATTTTGAATGGTCTATATTTCATCATCATCATCATCATTAGCCTGAAGACGCTATTGGACTTTCCCAGTAGTTGTCATATCTTCCGGTTTTCGCATCTACCCGCCTGACAGATTTCGCAGGTACTTCGCTTGCCTGCGTATCATAAGTCACACGCTGTCTACCAGACATAAATCTAAATAGATAACGCAAATCCCTCCATCCGTATGAAAACCAAGCGTATATTTTTTTTGTACCTACCATAATGTCACAAGATTGATGATTGGCTGGCATTAGATTTTTAACGTGAAAATGAAGCTATCCTATTTGTCAGCAAAAAAAATCAAAGTAAAAATGAAAAGAAGAACATTGTGCCCCATTTTTGCACAGATTTTGACACGCGAAGTACATAAACTCGCACATTTAGATGTATATATATGTTGTCGACTTCCCACTTTATACGGACACAACGCTTCGCTTCTTCGCTCCTTATACGAACAGCAAAGAGTGGAACTCTCTTACGGGGTCTGTGTTTCCCGACACCTATAATCTAGACGTATTCAAGGCCAGAGTGAATAGGCATATTCTGGATAAGCGTGCTACATCCACGGCCTCGTCATAACTCCTCATCCCCATGAGGAGTTATGACGAGGCCGTGGACCGCAGACGAAGGCCAACCGCAAGCCTATTTTACTTCATGGGCTTTGATTAATGATATATCCAGATTGAGCGTCGAAGCTGTTCACGTGTCAAAAAAATAGCCCCTAACTGTTAGGCTAAATCAAATAAAAATTAATAAGAATGCCAAAATAATGTTTAATATTTAAATTTCTCCCGATTTTAATTGGAATAGTTCAACAGTTGCTATAATTATGAATGTCACTATGATAGATAGCAGATTGACGCAGAGCGAGTAAAACGTAGGTAGCAGTTACTTACATCAGCCTAAAAAAGTTGGCTCTTTCTAGGTATATCCATTTCTATGTTCATGGGTTTAACCCGTTGGTTCTCGCGAGGGACGCGCGTCCTATTATAACAATTGATGTTTAATCTACAGCGATTAATCGACACAATACTTTTATCGATCTATTCTCAAAGCTATTGTAAGTTATTTGCTTTGAACTATGTATGCAGTAACTAGTCGACCAGTGGACGAAATCATATTTTTTTAAGTTTGAATAAATTTATGAGTTTCAGCTTTTTACAAATATAAAATGGATTCAAAGTACACTAAAAAGTTGTCGACGACAACATATTCCATAGAAAATATTTCGCGGACTTCAAAACAGTATAAGTAAGAAGGCAGTAATTTTTTTTTTTTTGTTTTTTTTTTTATTTTCATGTGGGCTTTCTATATTTCTTAAGATTTGTCAAAAACAAAATCAAAAAGTCATTTATTCAGTTTAGGCCCTAGTAAGGCACTTATGAACGTTACATTGGTACATACAGTTGAATTTATCACCGGTTCGCAATACACTTAAACTGAGAAGACTCCGGCAAGAAACTCAGCAAGGTTTTTTTTTTCACAGACCTAGGATAAATTCATAAATTGGTGACAATATTGAAAATACGCTGCAGCGATGTGTGTGCTCGTTTCCGTTGAGGAATTTTATCATATCTTCAAAGTCTACGGTCAGATCACGATACAATTTATATGGAACTACCGTGTGATCTACTGTAATACAATACAGTTTAAATAATTTAAATCGGATAAAACATTTTCGAGTAATCGCTAAAATAAAAAAAAAATACCAAGGAAGAACCTCTTTTTTGAAGTCAAATCAAACGTTAGTTTCTTCACGTATTTATATATAGATTAGAACTAAAAGAATCATCTTCCTTAAGAGGACTCAATTCGTCATACTTTTCATACAAAACCTCTGTACTTATTACGGCGTTGTTAAACATTTTTCGTTAGATGTTTTGAACAAATTAGTATCTTGTGCAATATATCTAGCCGTGTATCTAGGCGTAATTTAAAAAAAGTGTGAAACAAATTCAGTCAAAGCCTCCGAAAAACAGCGTTTTTGCCTGAACTTTGGCCATATCTAATGTACCTATAAATTGTCAAAGTAAAGAAAATATTTAGATACCAGGCTTTCAAATGTATTGGAGATTCTAAATAACTAACTTTTTTTTCACAAACTTGTAAGATTTTTTCACAAGAAGTATACTCCTGGAACAAGTTTTATGAATGCGAAATCATAAATGACGACCTAGCAAAGCGGCCGCGAGTGATCAGCGGAATTTACCGACTGATAACCGCGGGTCTGATGCTGTCTCTCTTTTTTCGCAGTCAAACATTACGTTTGATTAAACAACAAGCTTTTAGACTATGCTTGCGTTGAAGTTGCGCCGGCCACAGAGGGCCGCCTTAATACCGTAATAATTTAAATACGCATGTATTTTGAGCGTAGCTAAATGGCACCTCGTAAAATACGGTTTCACAAAGTGTCAATACAAAACATTTGTGTCATGTCAATTCTTATTGACGCACATTTAAATTATTATCTTCCTTCTACTATTGTGTACAGCAAAATATACTTGTTTATTATTTTGTCTGTCAGGCTACTTATGAAGAGAACTAACTAAGAAACTTAGAACTTTACTGTAACTTGTAAGATAACACCGGATTGCACCGGTGATTATTCTGTTGTAAATCGCACTAAACTAATTTTAGTCACATCTCATCTCTTTCTTACGAACATTATTGAAAAAGGATAGAACATATTTTAAGTTGTCAAATTAATCTTTGCCGTCTTATTTTGCGTGTATTTAGGCGTAATGCGATTTACAACAGAATCGACACCAGTGACTGAAAAGTTGAGAGGGGACCGTTTCTCGTGGTATCGACGTGTTATGAGGAGGAATGAAAGCCATCTGGCTACCACCCTCAAGTTAAAAATCTGTCGCCAAGCGTTTATCGGTGTTTCAACAGCTGCACTTGAGACATCATCACTTACCATGGCGAGATTGTGGTCAAACACAAGCCAAAAAAAGTAAAAAAATAGAATATGAGTATGGATGATACTGATAAGGAAGGAGTACTTGAAAGAGCAGAATCGAAGAAGCTGCATGACCTATTCCGCCGACCACAAGTGGGAACAGGACAGAGAGATGAGGCTACTTGTAAAGATGAACCATCAAGGGCTTTCGACTTTTTGTTCTCATCTCACTATTAGAAAGTCTTTTTTTTTTAATTAATTTTTTTTTTTTTTTTTTTATACCACTTTGGTGGCAAACAAGCATACGGCCCGCCTGACGGTAAGCAGTTACCGTAGCCTATGGACGCTTGAAACACCAGGGGTATCACTCGCGCGTTGCCGACCCTATAAAATGGGCGAAATGGGCTTGCGTTTGGCCACTGACCCGCCCATAAGGGGCGATGACGAAGCCTAAGATGGAACACGCTTACCCAGAAGAAACCTATTCACTCTGGCCTTGAAAGTACCTAGATTGTAAGCGTCAGGAAACACAGACGCCGGAAGCAAGATGTTTGTCTCAATCACGCATGAACGGCTGATCGGATTTAAATGAATCTTGACAAATAGATTGATCATATACTGGAAAATCATATAGAATACCTTAAATCCCGGAAAAACATCAGATCCTCGGGAACATGGGTGAATCTGTGGGTTGGACTACTAGTAATATAGAGAACACGACTTCTTCGGTACTAGGCGCACAGATCGCGAAAGAGAACATTTTATAATAATATTAGCAAGTGACGTGAAGATAACGACCCTCATTGAGCGGTGACACGTCGGTTATGATTTTAATTCAATAAACTTGGGACCAAAAAATTGGTATGAATTATTTATTTTGAGCTGAAACTTTTTATAGAAAGTCTGTACTCTCGTCACCCCTTTGGGGTAGATATACCCTCTCCGTTATATATTTGTATAAAGTCTGCTCCCTCTGAGTTTGGTTGTATACTTTACGCGATGCTTTATAAATCGGTCGGGTTTTGATCGGGTCTATTCGCCTACAGATTATTATCAAATTACGATTTTGCCTAACGTTTTGACCAAGTTACATTGATCGTGGTAACAAGTGGACTTGGTTTCGACTGATTTAGCGCCCTCTGTTTGAAATAAACTGTACTAAATTGGGAACTAACTATATCTATAATCCAATACCACCTGTTGGTTAACCTACTCGAGCATAGATGGCGCCAGCCATCTATTTCTTATTATTTTCAGCTCAGAGTATATATCAGGTTTCAGGACAATAGAATATCAATTCCGCCTACCGCCAATTGGGATTCCGCCTACCTCTTAATGAATTCAATATCTTACTGTAATGCTTTATACCGCCATAATTTTTCACTTTTATAATAATTATTTTGTCTTGTATTCCTTAATATTTGCTGTCAAAGACAGTGTTGTATTTTTTTTCTTATATTTTTGTCTTATAAATGTATTTTGCCATTAAAAAGGTTTTTTTTGGTGGAATATTACGGTTCCATAGATATATTCGGGCCGTATACAGTAGTTTATAAGTAACTAGCTGTCCCCCGCGGTTTCACCCGCGTTTTAGGGATAAATGTCCTTCTCCATACCATAGGCTATCTGCATGCCAAATTTCATGATGATCCGTTGAGTAGTTGAGGCGTGAAGGCGTAACAAACAAACTCACATTCGCGTTAATAATAGTCAGGAAGTTAGGATTACCTTACTACCGAACCTACCTATTAAGGTGCTTACGAAGTTCGAGACAAACTCGGCGTCAATACGAGTTTCCAACATGTAGGTACATCAGTCCGTGGTCCCAAACACGATGACCAAACCTGGCCGAAGACCTTCCATTTTCAATGGGGGAGTGCCTTACTGCTCCTCCCACATATTTCACCCCAAAAAGTATATTTTCTAAAAGAGTCGTAGTACAAAATCCAAGTATTCACTCGTCACATTAATTTATATGCAGAGAGTACGGAGGAGTGGCAACAGTCTCCTCAAAGCTATATCTGAGAGATGTGAAGGCACCTATCTCAATCATTGGCTGGAGCATACAAAATCTAAATTTGTTATTTTATACTAACCCTTAGTTATAAGTAATTGTACTAACAAAAAATGGATTCAGTTGTCCGAATAAATATATTTTATTATTATTATTATAAGCCAACATTCACATGCATGCACAACGCGCATGTCTCCTGAAATTGTTAACATAAAACACTTGTGTTTGAACAAACATAAAATTGTATAGAACTTATATTAATTGATCGTAGATTCAGCTGGCTTCCGCATATATACAATTTATGCAATAAATTAAGCAATTGCATTAAAACTAGTAATTTAGCTTAACAGCTTTTAATTTTAATTTATTTTTTGTTGAATTGCGTGTAATTTTAATATTGGCCCTGATTCTGTTGTTCACAACTAAACTAATTTTAATGTCACTATGTCTCTTTCTAACAAAGAACATAAGAAAAGGATGTAAGAAATTTAATCCTGTCAAATTAGTCCAATGCTTGTTTTCAATATAGTTTTAGTCGCCATCTATCGCGGTTACGCCTAAATACACGCAAAATAAGACGGCAAAGATTAATTTGACAACTTAAAATATGTTCTATCTTTTTTCAATCATATTCGTAAGAAAGAGATGAGATGTGACTAAAATTAGTTTATTACGATTTACAACAGAATCGGCACCATTGTATGCCTAAGAAGAAGGATATAGTTGAGCTTTTAACTTACGTAACATTTGTTCCTACATATAGGCTATAGGCCTATAGGCTTTCCGCCTCGTGAATCCCCGCAATCCCCTATTTTACCCCTAAGCGTCTATTCACACGTACCATACGCAACCACACCACATCGTCGCGACATTTAGTCAAGCTGTGGTTAAGTGTGAATAGTATCGCCGTGTCACTGTGGATTTTTGCGGTTGTGTTATAAAATGTTAAAATGTTTGTCCCGCTTGTTCCCGGTGTCACTTGTGGTTCCGTTGTGGCTACGACGCCGCCGCGGTGTGGTCGGTATCACACACGTGGTCGATAATGATGGCAAAATGTGGTCCGATTTTCATTTTCATACGAATTAGCGCCCGCCCACGTGGTGTGGTTGTATTGTGGTACGTGTGAATAGAGCCTTAGGGGTGGAATTTCCAAAAATCCAAATTTTAGGATGAATTTCCGAAATTCCAAAAATGGGCTGTATCAACAACCGTAATAGGTAGACACTTGTTTTTTTTTTTTCAGAATATTATTTATATCGCGGCTATAACAAAAAATAATAAAAATGAAATAAAATTTAAAATAAAAGAGGTCTCAATACAAGAAACACCAAAATAGGACTATTTTGGTGTTTTTTACAAGCTTTTATTTAACTTGCAATGTATGTATGTATGTTTGTTCGTTCGGGTGGAATCTTTCAAGTCGAATTTCACCCACTTCCAGTTTTTGGATTGACTTGATATTTGGTGTACATTGGAAGACAATGCAAGTACAGTCAACAAAAAAGACTTGTATTAAAAATGAAATTTTTAACAAAAGCTTATTTTTGTTGCGCCTACTATTCATTTCACAGCCTAGTCAATTTGAGTAAGGTAACATTATTATTATTATTGTACGGAACACTCCGTGTGCGAGTCCGACTCGTACTTGGCCAGTTTTTATATATATTACCTCTTTTTGTCCCGTTAGCGGTCGATTTTCTTCGCCGTCGCCTTTCATTCAAATCCGTTGATGAGTATGATCCAAAAATACCTTAACAGCATTGACTTATATATTACTAGCTTAACAGTAACTTATTAAAAGAAAGTGAGATGAAATAAAATAGTGAGATTATATGAAATAGTGAGATGATATGAAATAGAGAGATGATATGAAATAGAGAGATGATATGAAATAGAGAGATGATATGAAATAGAGAGATGATATGAAATAGAGAGATGATATGAAATAGAGAGATGATATGAAATAGTGAGATGATATGAAATAGAGAGATGATATGAAATAGAGAGATGATATGAAATAGTGAGATGATATGAAATAGAGAGATGATATGAAATAGAGAGATGATATGAAATAGTGAGATGATATGAAATAGAGAGATGATATGAAATAGAGAGATGATATGAAATAGAGAGATGATATGAAATAGAGAGATGATATGAAATAGTGAGATGATATGAAATAGAGAGATGATATGAAATAGAGAGATGATATGAAATAGAGAGATGATATGAAATAGTGAGATGATATGAAATAGAGAGATGATATGAAATAGAGAGATGATATGAAATAGAGAGATGATATGAAATAGAGAGATGATATGAAATAGTGAGATGATATGAAATAGAGAGATGATATGAAATAGAGAGATGATATGAAATAGTGAGATAATATGATATAGAGAGATGATATGAAATAGAGAGATGATATGAAATAGTGAGATGATATGAAATAGTGAGATGAAATGAAATAGTGAGATGAAATGAAATAGAGAGATGATATGAAATAGTGAGATGATATGAAATAGAGAGATGATATGAAATAGTGAGATGAAATGAAATAGAGAGAGATGATATGAAATAGAGAGATGATATGAAATAGAGAGATGATATGAAATAGAGAGATGATATGAAATAGAGAGATGATATGAAATAGAGAGATGATATGAAATAGAGAGATGATATGAAATAGTGAGATGATATGAAATAGAGAGATGATATGAAATAGAGAGATGATATGAAATAGAGAGATGATATGAAATAGAGAGATGATATGAAATAGTGAGATGAAATAAAATAGTGAGATTATATGAAATAGTGAGATGATATGAAATAGAGAGATGATATGAAATAGAGAGATGATATGAAATAGAGAGATGATATGAAATAGAGAGATGATATGAAATAGTGAGATGATATGAAATAGAGAGATGATATGAAATAGAGAGATGATATGAAATAGAGAGATGATATGAAATAGAGAGATGATATGAAATAGTGAGATGATATGAAATAGAGAGATGATATGAAATAGAGAGATGATATGAAATAGTGAGATGATATGATATAGAGAGATGATATGAAATAGAGAGATGATATGAAATAGTGAGATGATATGAAATAGTGAGATGAAATGAAATAGTGAGATGAAATGAAATAGAGAGATGATATGAAATAGTGAGATGATATGAAATAGAGAGATGATATGAAATAGAGAGATGATATGAAATAGTGAGATGAAATGAAATAGTGAGATGAAATGAAATAGAGAGATGATATGAAATAGAGAGATGATATGAAATAGAGAGATGATATGAAATAGAGAGATGATATGAAATAGTGAGATGATATGAAATAGTGAGATGAAATGAAATAGTGAGATGAAATGAAATAGAGAGATGATATGAAATAGAGAGATGATATGAAATAGAGAGATGATATGAAATAGAGAGATGATATGAAATAGTGAGATGATATGAAATAGAGAGATGATATGAAATAGAGAGATGATATGAAATAGAGAGATGATATGAAATAGAGAGATGATATGAAATAGTGAGATGAAATAAAATAGTGAGATTATATGAAATAGAGAGATGATATGAAATAGAGAGATGATATGAAATAGTGAGATGATATGAAATAGAGAGATGATATGAAATAGAGAGATGATATGAAATAGTGAGATGATATGAAATAGAGAGATGATATGAAATAGAGAGATGATATGAAATAGAGAGATGATATGAAATAGAGAGATGATATGAAATAGAGAGATGATATGAAATAGTGAGATGATATGAAATAGAGAGATGATATGAAATAGAGAGATGATATGAAATAGAGAGATGATATGAAATAGAGAGATGATATGAAATAGTGAGATGAAATAAAATAGTGAGATTATATGAAATAGTGAGATGATATGAAATAGAGAGATGATATGAAATAGAGAGATGATATGAAATAGAGAGATGATATGAAATAGAGAGATGATATGAAATAGTGAGATGATATGAAATAGAGAGATGATATGAAATAGAGAGATGATATGAAATAGAGAGATGATATGAAATAGAGAGATGATATGAAATAGTGAGATGATATGAAATAGAGAGATGATATGAAATAGAGAGATGATATGAAATAGTGAGATGATATGATATAGAGAGATGATATGAAATAGAGAGATGATATGAAATAGTGAGATGATATGAAATAGTGAGATGAAATGAAATAGTGAGATGAAATGAAATAGAGAGATGATATGAAATAGTGAGATGATATGAAATAGAGAGATGATATGAAATAGAGAGATGATATGAAATAGTGAGATGAAATGAAATAGTGAGATGAAATGAAATAGAGAGATGATATGAAATAGAGAGATGATATGAAATAGAGAGATGATATGAAATAGAGAGATGATATGAAATAGTGAGATGATATGAAATAGTGAGATGAAATGAAATAGTGAGATGAAATGAAATAGAGAGATGATATGAAATAGAGAGATGATATGAAATAGAGAGATGATATGAAATAGAGAGATGATATGAAATAGTGAGATGATATGAAATAGAGAGATGATATGAAATAGAGAGATGATATGAAATAGAGAGATGATATGAAATAGAGAGATGATATGAAATAGTGAGATGAAATAAAATAGTGAGATTACATGAAATAGAGAGATGATATGAAATAGAGAGATGATATGAAATAGAGAGATGATATGAAATAGTGAGATGATATGAAATAGAGAGATGATATGAAATAGAGAGATGATATGAAATAGTGAGATGATATGAAATAGAGAGATGATATGAAATAGAGAGATGATATGAAATAGAGAGATGATATGAAATAGAGAGATGATATGAAATAGTGAGATGATATGAAATAGAGAGATGATATGAAATAGAGAGATGATATGAAATAGTGAGATGATATGATATAGAGAGATGATATGAAATAGAGAGATGATATGAAATAGTGAGATGATATGAAATAGTGAGATGAAATGAAATAGTGAGATGAAATGAAATAGAGAGATGATATGAAATAGTGAGATGATATGAAATAGAGAGATGATATGAAATAGTGAGATGAAATGAAATAGTGAGATGAAATGAAATAGAGAGATGATATGAAATAGTGAGATGATATGAAATAGAGAGATGATATGAAATAGTGAGATGAAATGAAATAGAGAGAGATGATATGAAATAGAGAGATGATATGAAATAGAGAGATGATATGAAATAGTGAGATGATATGAAATAGAGAGATGATATGAAATAGAGAGATGATATGAAATAGTGAGATGATATGAAATAGAGAGATGATATGAAATAGAGAGATGATATGAAATAGAGAGATGATATGAAATAGAGAGATGATATGAAATAGAGAGATGATATGAAATAGAGAGATGATATGAAATAGTGAGATGATATGATATAGAGAGATGATATGAAATAGTGAGATGATATGATATAGAGAGATGATATGAAATAGAGAGATGATATGAAATAGAGAGATGATATGAAATAGAGAGATGATATGAAATAGAGAGATGATATGAAATAGAGAGATGATATGAAATAGAGAGATGATATGAAATAGAGAGATGATATGAAATAGAGAGATGATATGAAATAGAGAGATGATATGAAATAGAGAGATGATATGAAATAGAGAGATGATATGAAATAGAGAGATGATATGAAATAGAGAGATGATATGAAATAGAGAGATGATATGAAATAGAGAGATGATATGAAATAGAGAGATGATATGAAATAGTGAGATGATATGATATAGAGAGATGATATGAAATAGTGAGATGATATGATATAGAGAGATGATATGAAATAGAGAGATGATATGAAATAGAGAGATGATATGAAATAGTGAGATGATATGAAATAGAGAGATGATATGATATAGAGAGATGATATGAAATAGAGAGATGATATGAAATAGAGAGATGATATGAAATAGTGAGATGATATGAAATAGAGAGATGATATGAAATAGAGATATGATATGAAATAGAGAGATGATATGAAATAGAGAGATGATATGAAATAGAGAGATGATATGAAATAGTGAGATGATATGAAATAGAGAGAGATGATATGAAATAGTGAGATGATATGAAATAGAGAGATGATATGAAATAGTGAGATGATATGAAATAGAGAGAGATGATATGAAATAGAGAGATGATATGAAATAGAGAGATGATATGAAATAGAGAGATGATATGAAATAGTGAGATGATATGATATAGAGAGATGATATGAAATAGTGAGATGAAATGAAATAGAGAGAGATGATATGAAATAGAGAGATGATATGAAATAGAGAGATGATATGAAATAGAGAGATGATATGAAATAGAAAGAGATGATATGAAATAGTGAGATGATATGAAATAGAGAGATGATATGAAATAGAGAGATGATATGAAATAGTGAGATGATATGATATAGAGAGATGATATGAAATAGAGAGATGATATGAAATAGTGAGATGATATGATATAGAGAGATGATATGAAATAGTGAGATGAAATGAAATAGAGAGAGATGATATGAAATAGAGAGATGATATGAAATAGAGAGAGATGATATGAAATAGTGAGATGATATGAAATAGAGAGAGATGATATGAAATAGTGAGATGATATGAAATAGAGAGATGATATGAAATAGAGAGATGATATGAAATAGTGAGATGATATGATATAGAGAGATGATATGAAATAGTGAGATGATATGATATAGAGAGATGATATGAAATAGTGAGATGAAATGAAATAGAGAGAGATGATATGAAATAGAGAGATGATATGAAATAGAGAGAGATGATATGAAATAGTGAGATGATATGAAATAGAGAGATGATATGAAATAGAGAGATGATATGAAATAGTGAGATGATATGATATAGAGAGCTGATATGAAATAGAGAGATGATATGAAATAGTGAGATGATATGAAATAGAGAGATGATATGAAATAGTGAGATGAAATGAAATAGAGAGAGATGATATGAAATAGAGAGATGATATGAAATAGAGAGATGATATGAAATAGAGAGATGATATGAAATAGAGAGATGATATGAAATAGAGAGATGATATGAAATAGTGAGATGATATGAAATAGAGAGATGATATGAAATAGAGAGATGATATGAAATAGAGAGATGATATGAAATAGTGAGATGAAATGAAATAGAGAGAGATGATATGAAATAGAGAGATGATATGAAATAGAGAGATGATATGAAATAGAGAGATGATATGAAATAGTGAGATGAAATGAAATAGTGAGATGAAATGAAATAGAGAGATGATATGAAATAGTGAGATGATATGAAATAGAGAGATGATATGAAATAGTGAGATGAAATGAAATAGAGAGAGATGATATGAAATAGAGAGATGATATGAAATAGAGAGATGATATGAAATAGAGAGATGATATGAAATAGTGAGATGATATGAAATAGAGAGATGATATGAAATAGAGAGATGATATGAAATAGAGAGATGATATGAAATAGAGAGATGATATGAAATAGTGAGATGAAATGAAATAGAGAGAGATGATATGAAATAGAGAGATGATATGAAATAGAGAGATGATATGAAATAGAGAGATGATATGAAATAGAGAGATGATATGAAATAGAGAGATGATATGAAATAGAGAGATGATATGAAATAGTGAGATGATATGAAATAGAGAGATGATATGAAATAGAGAGATGATATGAAATAGAGAGATGATATGAAATAGAGAGATGATATGAAATAGAGAGATGATATGAAATAGTGAGATGATATGAAATAGAGAGAGATGATATGAAATAGAGAGATGATATGAAATAGAGAGATGATATGAAATAGAGAGAGATGATATGAAATAGTGAGATGATATGAAATAGAGAGATGATATGAAATAGTGAGATGATATGAAATAGAGAGATGATATGAAATAGAGAGAGATGATATGAAATAGTGAGATGATATGAAATAGAGAGATGATATGAAATAGAGAGATGATATGAAATAGTGAGATGATATGATATAGAGAGATGATATGAAATAGAGAGATGATATGAAATAGTGAGATGATATGAAATAGTGAGATGAAATGAAATAGAGAGATGATTTGAAATAGTGAGATGATATGAAATAGAGAGATGATATGAAATAGTGAGATGAAATGAAATAGAGAGAGATGATATGAAATAGAGAGATGATATGAAATAGAGAGATGATATGAAATAGAGAGATGATATGAAATAGAGAGATGATATGAAATAGAGAGATGATATGAAATAGAGAGATGATATGAAATAGTGAGATGATATGAAATAGAGAGATGATATGAAATAGAGAGATGATATGAAATAGAGAGATGATATGAAATAGAGAGATGATATGAAATAGAGAGATGATATGAAATAGAGAGAGATGATATGAAATAGTGAGATGATATGAAATAGAGAGATGATATGAAATAGAGAGAGATGATATGAAATAGTGAGATGATATGAAATAGTGAGATGATATGAAATAGTGAGATGATATGAAATAGTGAAATGAAATAAAATAGTGAGATGATATGAAATAGTGAGATGATATGAAATAGAGAGATGATATGAAATAGTAAAATGAGATAATTGAGGGCGGATAGAAAGTTGTATTTTTGCACAATGATATCTTTTATAATGTAGGCAACGTAGGAAGTAATATTTTTTCATATTACACTGTCAAAAAACAAAAAAATAATCCTAACTATTATAAATTCAAAAGTGAGTTTGTTTGTTTGTTACGCCTTCACGCCTCAACGGATCATCATGAAATTTAGCATGCAGGTAGCCTATGGTATGGAGAAGAACATAGGCTACTTTTTATCCCGGAAACGCGGGTGAAACCGCGGGGACAGACAGCTAGTATCATATAAAAGCGCCGGTGCATATTTGCCTTGAGATCGAAGATCCAGATGTTTTCTGAAAATGTAATGTCACCGTATTTTTGTGAAAACCGTTAGTTTATAATCTACCTAGCGAGATTGTAAACTGTCGATAAATTGTAAACTTTACCATACTGCTTATAACATAAACATATTAATTTTCGAGTTTATAATCAGATAAATAAATGTTTTTTCTTTTTTTTCTTTCTTTTCAGAACTATTCTTGTCAAACCGTCAAATTGCGAACTGTTCCTGATTGGTCAATCATCGCGGTAGTTCGTTTTGTGTCCATAGGAGTCAGAAAACAGAAGAGTCAAATAAAAGAAAAGAACATTTAATTGTTTGAGATCAATATTAAATATTTTTATAAACAATATTAACAATCAACTACGTAACATAATACCAAAGATGACGGCGCGGGACTCATGACATTCAACCAATCAGCGCGAAGGTGCGTTCCGTTTCATTCAAGTATGATGTCAGTTCACAATTTGACGGTTTGTCATAGGTAGATTATAAACTATCGAAAATGAATGCATTATATTTATTTATATGAAGGAAAAATAACAGAAATAGATTACAACTAAAAGTTAGAAAAAAAAAAGACAATTACAAATATTTAAATCTACTTCTTAAACATTTTTCACGGGGAACTAAATTACGTAGCAAAAAAACAATGGTGACATAAAATAGTGTTGATGCGGATGCGAATTTAAAATTGAGTACTTCCAAGACGCTAAGGAAAACAAGGCCTATGCACTCACCTCTTAAACAGCAAGCAACTTGTTCCTCTTTCCTTAGGTCCGGGGCGGTGTGATGCGGTGCAGGTGCGACAATGTGAGATTCCCAGGAGTATTATATGATTTTCTTGAAATGCGTGCGATGCTTATGGGATATTTTTCTGAATGATTGACAGCGAATTTGAATTTGGACATGATGCGGTTCGTCCTTTCCCGGACCGTTTCGGGAAACGTCGTTACTATTTAACAGGCGCGTGCATAAAGCCTTCATACGTTCCCTAGCGTCCAATGGTACTCAAAACGGCATAAACATACTCCCCGGCTTGAAAGTCCGGAGGATTTCAATGTCCAAATAAACTAGCGAAAGAGGATTCTATAAGATTCTATAAGAGGATTCTATTAGAGATTCTATAAGAGGATGAAGCGGATTTCAGTTTATAAAAAACTTGAAGTAACATGAGTAATCAATAATCAAATTTGAAATTAAATCAAATAATTATAACATGCGGGTAAGTTATAAGTAAATAATGCGAGAAAATATAACATACATGCGAATACAATCATTGTGATGGTAGTGGACATAATTTAACAACTGGACGTTTGAAAGAACCAGTTGTAGTACGCACTAGTGCCACGCGCGAGATTCCGTCTCTGCCCGGGAAAACTTGTTCAATAATGCCTGTTGGCCAGCGAAGCGGTGGAGTATCATCTTGATGAATGAGTACAAGTGTTCCTGGCAGAATCGGGAAATCAGGGGTATTCCATTTTTGTCTTACTTGAAGTGTGTGTAAATAGTCTACGTGCCACCTCTTCCAATAACTTTGTACTAGACTATCTAACAGTTTCTTTCGATTATGTAGACTTACAGATTCGTTAACTTCAAATGCAGGTAACGATTGCAACGGTGTTGTATTAAGGAAATGAGCGGGTGTTAGAATAGTATGAGGTTGATCGGACAGTAAACACAGAGGACGCGAGTTTAAGAGACATTCAATTTGAACTAAAACTGTCAGTAATTCTTCATAACAGAGTAATTGTTCGCCAATGCTACGATATAAATGAGACTTGATGCTTTTTATATTACTTTCCCAAATACCACCCCAATGAGGTGCTCGAGCAGGAATGTTCCGCCATGTTATTCTACGATTAGTTAACTCTGTTTGAAATGCGGTAGATGTATCTTTAGCAGACAAAAAGGCATACAATTCATCTAATTGACGCTTAGCGCCGATAAAATTCGTTCCATTATCCGAATAAATACATGAAACTGGTCCTCGCCTTGAGAGAAAGCGTTTCAGAGCATCTAAAAACGTTTCTGTACTCAAATCAGAAGCAAGTTCAATGTGTATGGCTTTAGTTGTCATACAAACAAAAAGGCAAATGTAAGCCTTTTGTTTTTTAACACCACGTCTGCGCGTCAGAGTAATATATATAGGCCCGGCGTAATCAACCCCTGTGTGTGTGAAAGCCTTAGCTTCTTGTACGCGAGAAGGAGGAAGACTTGCCATGATAGGTGAAGGATGAGAGGGCGAGACTTTGAAGCAAAAGTTGCATTGGCGAATGCGTTGCCGAATTATATTTCGGGCAGAAATAATCCAAAAACGTTGTCTTAATAAAGACATAAGAAGATGCGAACCAGTATGATAATTAGAGCGGTGACAATCATCAATTATCAGATCAACCAAATGGTCACGGCGTGGAAGCAATATTGGATGGCGATTTTCATACGGTATATTAGCGTTTGTCAATCGGCCACCAACGCGGAGCAACTCATTTTCATCCACAAACGGATCGAGTTTTCTCAAAGGAGTTGAAGGTAATTTACCTTTCTTAATATTTTTTATTTCATCAGCAAAATAGCAGCAAACAGCATAACAGCAGTTATAATATCTTTAACTTGAATTGAAGGCGAGCGAGGTATTTTCTTTGCAAAACGTAGGACATAGACAATAATGCGTAACAATTTTTTCCAGGAAGAAACCCGGAGAGCGAGTTCAAGAAGAGGCGAAGTATCCAAATCAGATATAGTAGTTAAAGTAACAGTATTTTTTATTTCGGGTAAAGCGCCTTCAATGTGACATGGTTCGAATGGCACTATTGGCCATTTAGAAATAGGAAGATGAATCCAAGATGGACCGTGCCACCAAAGCATGTGATTAATTAATTGTGCGGGTAATAAACCCCTTGATATGACATCACTAGGATTGTTAATTCCATCTATGTGGAAGAAGCGATCAGGGGATAAAATCTCTTGAATTTGACTAATGCGATTTGCAACAAATACCTGCCATCGATGAGGAGATGAATGAATCCACGACAGAGCGATCGTTGAATCCGAAAATGCAAAAATATCATTTATAGGATAGTTATCATAAAGTGTAGATCTAACTTGTTTGATAAGTTTAGCAAGAAGTAATGCAGCACACAATTCGAGTCTTGCTAAAGTAACAGTCTTCAGTGGAGCCACTTTAGACTTAGAACACACCAAATGAACAGATATGTCGCGGTTAGGGTGTGTAACGTGTAAATAAATGACGCAGCCGTAAGCTTTCATGCTAGCGTCTCCGAAAGCTACGAGGTTTAAAACACAACCAGCGGCAACCCCTAAGTGACGAGGTATCTGAAGATTCGAAAGCAAAGGTAATTAATTCATTTTTTAATTGAATAAAACGTTCAACAATAGTTTCAGGTGGTTCCTGATCCCACCCCACTTTTGATAACCAAAGCTCTTGTAATAAAAGCTTTGCATAAAGTATAACGGGAGCAACTAAACCCAGTACATCGAATAAGCGAGCGATTGTGGACAATATAGCACGTTTAGTGTTACTTGTCGATGTGGATGAAGTGCTGAAAGCAAATACGTCAATGGATGGTATCCACTTTAAGCCCAAAATTTTCAAGGTATCACTATCATTAGTGAACTCGATCAATGCACGATGCGATTCCGGCAAATGAGCTAAAAGTTCAGGCGAGTTGCTAGCCCATTTGACAAGATTAAATCCACCAGCTTTAAATAACGCGATTAATTCGTCCGCTAGACGTTTCCCATCATGAACGGTATGTACGCTTGTGGTTAAATCATCCATGTATAATTCTTTTGTGGCGATCTCAGCTGCTAAAGGAAAGCGCTCGCGTTCATCGTCAGCTAACTGACGAAGAGTCCGCATAGCCAAAAACGGACTAGATCGGAGACCGAAAGCCACAGAATTGAATTGTAAAATGCGAAGCGGTTCATTTTCGTTAAAGCGGTATAATATTTTTTGAAATTTACGATCTCTTTCTGATAAAATTATTCTAAGATACATTTGCTGCACATCCGCGGTTATAGCAATTTTAAAATAGCGAAACTTCAAAAGAAGTGCAAACAAATCTGCCTGTAGATTAGGCCCTATATGTAACAAATCGTTAAGCGATGTGCCATTATCAGTTTTAGCACTAGCATCTAGAACAACACGTGTTTTTGTTGTAGCCCTGTCTGGCCGTACAACAGCGTGGTGTGGTATAAAATATCCTTCAGAAATAGCGGAGGAAGAATAAGGTATCTCAGATAAATAACCCTTTTCCATATAATCAACAATTACATCATTGTACGCTTGACGTAACGTAGGTATTGTGTTAAATTTACGCTCTAGAGCTATCAATCGACGTTTCGCATTAATAAAAGAATTCCCTAAAGACTTAGGATCACCTTTAAAAGGCAGCGAAACGATGTAACGACCACAAGGACTTCTTGTGACCGTCGATGTATACAACTGTTCACAATTGTGATTTTCCGGACTTATAATATTAATTGACGACACCTCCTCGAGTTCCCAGAATTTCATTATATTATTATTAAGTTCATTAACTAAAGGACCGAAGGACCAGGCAATGCCTTCAGGGTTGACAGCAGGTATCTCCCCCATGACAATATAACCAAGCGTGGTCTCGAGGGCGTGCGGTGCGAAGCGAGCGGTATCCGAAAAATCAACTGAATGAGCGAGCGGCGGTATTACTTTACCTCCGAGTAAAATAAACGCGAACATCTGTGCACCAAGAATTGCATCTATTTCACCCGACAAATTCCAACAATCGTCAGCGAGCGGTAAATTTATGAAATAATCCATTATTGATGCGTGAACGACACAGGTAGGCAATTGATCAGTTATATGATCAACGACAAGAAACGTCAAATTATATTGAGCGTCAGAAACGCGGGACTGTATCGTCAGTGATACGAAACCTTTAACAGGTGTGGAGATTGACCCAACTGTTTTTAAAGACGAGTTAACAAGTGGCTGAATATCTAATTTTAATTTATTGCAACATGCGAGCGTAATAATATTATTTTGCGACGCACTATCAACTAAGCATCTTATAGTATCGAGTTTACCATTAGTAGGAACAAATACTTGGGCAGTAGGTAAAACAATTGTTGTATCTAAATGTTTACCAGATACGACTTGATTGCAAGAATGTAAAGCGAGCGAATTAGTGCATTTTTCCAACGTAGCGGTTGCAACGCGCGAAGTATTCGCTTCAGGTGCATCTGTATGTATATGCATACACACAGCCTGCGAATTTTGTGAACGCAGATGATCAATAGCAGCAGTACCATCACTTTTATTATTGACAGCTGAATTAGAAGCGCGTACAGGCGTAGGGTGCCTACTCTCAAACCCTACTGTATTATGTTGCGATTGTTGCGGAACTAGCGGAGTATCAAAATGCAAAAGAGTATGATGTTTCTTATGACACATCTTGCAAGTATTACGCGAAGCACATTTAAAAGTAGAATGTTTTGAACTAAAACAATTAATGCAAAATCTGTTTTCTTTAAGGTAATTAAAGCGTTCTTTTACAGACAATGCTTTAAATGCTGAGCACTCATATAAATGAATGTGTTGAGAGTCTTTACAAAAAATACAAATCGGTTTATTTTCAGTAATAGTAAAAGTATGCGATATTTTCGGAGCAGAAATACGCGAGCGATTTTGGGAATAAGACCCCTGAGCGTTGGACGTACTTCGACGATCGTCATTTGTTCTATCGAGAATTTTTATATGATGTCGAATAAAAGTAACTAAATCAGAACTGGAAGGAATGCCTTTATCGCGCACTGACAATTCGAAGGTCTGAACAAGTTTGGAATCTATATTTTTAAGAGCGAGATGTGTAAGAATAAAATCGGATAAATCGATAATATCTAACTGTTTTAAAGCTGCTATAGAAGAATGAACACGTTCGATATAATTATTCAACTGAGCGGAAGTATCAGAAATAGGTTTCGTATTGAGGATGTTATTAAGATACATAGATCCCAGTAACCTTTTGTCTTGGTATTTAATTACTAAAGAATCCCATATTGTAGCGTAGTTGGATTCGTTGGGAACAATCCCTGCAAAGACGTTAAGAGCTGTTCCACTTAACTTTCCTACCAAATACTGTACGCGATGAGCATCGGTCAATTCCTCATTGTCATGCACATTAGTTTTGAAGTTTTGATAGAAAAGCGGCCATGATTCGGGATCACCATTAAATCCTACCAGGTCTAGGCGAGGTAATCGACACGAAAATTTAAAGGAATCTACTTTTTCAGACGGCTTACCTGAAGTGATAGGCTGACGATATTGCAACAGAACTGTGCGTGTATGTTGTATATATGAGTATAACGATTCAAATGAGCTCCATGAATTAAAATCTACCACATAGTCAGGGTCCTCTTCTAAAAATAATGCGTTTTGTTCATCACATAAATCGTTGTAAGTAGTGTATAATTTTTCTATGTTACAAGAAGCTGCCAGAAAATCTTGTTTACTTCTCGTGTCAATATCTGACGGAACTACTTTTTTTGCAGAAATAAACAAATTATTGACAATTGAAAATATAGCCTCTTTTTTGGCTATAACAATTTTTATTTTAGAGTCCGAATTCATTTTGACAAGTTTCAAAATATGACGTGAAGAAATGAAAAATAAAATGAAAGAATGCTAGAATTGAGAAATTATTGAACAATTATGTATTATGAGCGAAACAATAAGAATATGCGATAGGAATAAAAATGCGAATTTATTTATAAGGCGATGCGATAGGGAATCTCTCACGTAGGCACTATAACGTAGCGACAATTTATATGCACACTATTATATACGCAAATATAATTATAGAAATAGAAATAGGGAGAATAGGATTATATTTCCGATAGCTAAGAGAGCGGTGCTAGTCTCATCCGGCTCGATGATGACCAAAACTTATGTTGATGCGGATGCGAATTTAAAATTGAGTACTTCCAAGACGCTAAGGAAAACAAGGCCTATGCACTCACCTCTTAAACAGCAAGCAACTTGTTCCTCTTTCCTTAGGTCCGGGGCGGTGTGATGCGGTGCAGGTGCGACAATGTGAGATTCCCAGGAGTATTATATGATTTTCTTGAAATGCGTGCGATGCTTATGGGATATTTTTCTGAATGATTGACAGCGAATTTGAATTTGGACATGATGCGGTTCGTCCTTTCCCGGACCGTTTCGGGAAACGTCGTTACTATTTAACAGGCGCGTGCATAAAGCCTCCATACGTTCCCTAGCGTCCAATGGTACTCAAAACGGCATAAACAAATAGCATTTTATAAGCTCACATTTATAATCATAAGCAGTTTGGTACAGTTCACAATTTATCGACAGTTTATCCTAGACACATTATAAACTAACGTTGTTCACAAAATTACGGTGACATAAACATCATAAATTATAAAGTATTTGAACAGATGACGAGAATTTATGAAACAAAATTAAATATTATTCCACAATTGTTATAAAAGTGCTATTTTTGTGCATATAGAATTACCAACCATGGTTGAAATTATAAGTATGAGTAATTTTGGAAATGCATATCAGTCGCATTTAAAAATTGTAATGGTCAACCAATTCCTTATTGTTGCTGCATTGGTAAGTTTTTTTCTCTTGTTTAAGAAGGAATAATTAAGTGCCTTATATAAGAGACGAAAGCAAGCACATTTAACTAAACTATAATTGGGACAGGGAAAAAAATATAATAATATGGTTGCAGTAGTTTCTCTCTGCAATTTCATCCCCCAGGGGTCGGCAACCTGCGATTTCGATGTAAAGTTGCGACTCTTGACATCCATACGCAAAAAATTATAATTTATAGCACTGCGTGTAAAAATCCCGCAAGTATCACACGCATTTCCGTTTAAAAAAGTACTACTTTTTTACACATAGTCTGAGAGTCTTCTATTCAATAAATCATCTTTTTATATTGAATTATTATTTTCATTGGAGATAACGCTGAACAAAAGTTCTAGGCTTCCTCACTTGCAGAAATATTAACCAAGTATTTTTACGCCAAATACTGGAAAAATTAACCTCTTTAAATCTAAATTAATTAAAAAGAACGGTTTCTGAGTTGGTCCATCCTGAAGATTTATAGCCAGATAATCTCATCTGTCTACTTGTCTTTATATGTTTAAAAAAAAACTTTTTTAAACATATAAAGACTAATAATTATGAATTTGCAATATTTTATTATAATTTAATTACATTTAAACCTTTATTTACAACAAATATGTACAAAATACAATCTATATATAGAAAATTTCCTCAAGCCTGCCGCTGCTTCCGCAGGGTTCCCAGAAGGCTGGCAGCGTTTCCTCTTTGGATAGCCAAGCTGACGCGTTGGCGGAAAAAGCTCCCCGCCCGCTGGTCTCCGGAGATTTAATTTAATTTCAATATTAATTTCAACCGATTTTCATTTTTTTTATTTAATAGAATTCTTTTTCTTTTTCTTAATGATAACCCTTCTTTAGGGTAAAGCCTCCTCCATTTTGTTTCATTGCTCTCTGCCTCTGGCCTTTATTTTCCATTATGTCTCCTACTGTTTCTGTAATGTCGTCGACCCATCTCCTCGATGGTCTTCCTCTTTTCCTTTTTCCATTTGGTCCCTTCCATATTACGACTCATGTCGTCCATCGGCAATCGGCATTATGCTTTTGGCAGAGTATAATCGTTATTATACTCTGCGAAAAGCTAGATTTTGGCACAGATAGTGTAATATTCTTTGATGAATAGAATTTTCAATATCATGTCAAAGAAATCAGCTCATAAATTTTTTTTTACTTTATATTATTATTAATATTTTAAAGGTGGTATGCACACAAAGACTAGAAGGAACTGGCTGTCAAGTGCAGCTATCGGAACACACCGTAAGGTGCTTGGCGACAGATTTTCAACTTGCGGGTGGTAGCCAGCCAGATGGGTACTACAAAGTACCCTACCACCGTGCTATAGTTTCCTCATGATGTTTTCCTTCACCGAAAGCTCAAGCTCATTGTACGATTCGAACCTGGGACCTTCGTCTCAGTATCCGATGTCACTACCACTGAGCTATCATCGCCTTAAAGTAATAATCTACCGGTTGTTGTTTTGGTCAGCGACGAGCGACTCAGGGTCGATAATACAATAGATACTGGTGCTAAAAAAAATATAAAAAAAATACTTTATTTTTTTTTAATAATAAAAATAAAATAAAAAATTTTGAAAATCATGTAATAAGCTAAAGTGTATACATAATACTCAACGGGAGTGCGAGGGAGTAAAGGGGTGGGGCGATGGCGGCTTGCGCCTAGCTCTAGTCTGTGCACGTGCCTAGTAACCATACTTTGCGGTAATTTTATTTCAAATTGAATAAGGTATTTCTCAACAAATTTGCAGTATTTAATGGAATTAAGTCCATTTTTGGGGAATATATATTTTGTACTACCGCTCCTGGGTCGCTTGTCGCCGACCAAAACAACACCTGTATATAATAATTTTAGTTACGTGCTATTGTCACTTTCGGTGTCATCCAGGGGTCCCATCTCAGACCACTTTTCTTCCTATTATTTATTCCTGATCTCATAAACCGTATTTTGTGATATTATTCAAAAGTAGAAGCCATATATTAAATTTAGGCCATAGTGGGGCATTTATGAAGGTCAAAGCTACTGAAGTTACCACCAGTTCGTAAGTCGGCCTTCAACTGAGAACAACAGGCTAGAAACTCAACGAGGTTAAATTTATTAAATATTTTTGTGAAACTAAATTTAAATAACTAGGCTAGACAAGTAGTTAAACGATATCGATCCAAGTCATTTGCCTAGCTGTTTGATTGAAAGGCTGAATATCATTTAGGCCGCTAGTTGAACGGCACAGTATAGTAAAAAGGCTAGGCTTAATTGAACAGGTAATTAAGCTAGTTGTAACATTATTGGGTGACTAATTAATAACTAGAAGTGCTCGTGATGTAGCATGATTAGCCGTTCTTAATCGATCGGCAAAGTTAAGCGACGCCTGTCGTGGTCGGTACCTGGATGGGTGACCGCCTAGTGTTTTTTTTTTTATTTTACTGTTTATAGGCCTGTGTTTGACCGTAATCTCACCATGGTAAGTGATGATGCGGCCGAAGGTGGTAAGCACACAAAGCCTAGAAGGAACTGGCTCTCAAGTGCAGCTATCGGAACACACCGTAAGGTGCTTGGCGACAGATTTTCAACTTGCGGGTGGTAGCCAGCCAGGTGGGTACTACAAAGTACCCTACCACCGTGCTATGGTTTCCTCACGATGTTTTCCTTCACCGAAAGCTCAAGCTCATTGTAGGATTCGAACCCGGGACCTTCATCTCGGTATCCGACGTCACTACCACTGAGCTATCATCGCCTTAAAGGCATTTCAATTCGAGCGTTGGTCCCGATTATCACTTAATTGTAATAGTCGTTAAGCTAGTTGGATGCCTCTAGCTACCTCCACCGATCCGCGGTGGGCACGCGTGGTGGAGTATTGCCTTTTCCTTTCATTTGTGAAAGGAGGCCTGTGCTCAGCATTATAGGCTGATGATGATGATGAATTGTGTAATTTATATTTCTAATGTTACCATCCTAGTTGGCAGTGGTGGCAGCCACGCCATATCTCGTCGATCAGCACCGCAGACACAGAAGAAGCCTCGAGAATGATGTAAGTTAATCTTACTAATATGAGAATAAATAAATAAATATCCCGGGACACTCCTCACACACGGTCATCTGATCCCAAACTAAACAGAACTTGTACTACTGAAACCTGATAACTAATATACTACAATAACTAATTTAAATACATGCACTAAGCTGTAACCATAGCCTATGGACACTTGCAACACCAGCCCCCCTAGACAAGTTGGGGCTGTCCAACCTCCGTGGCCGTAACATGACTGACTGGTTGATTAGACGAAAAATACCGAGATTTGAATTTGAATAAGACTGACGTTGAGGGAAAAAACAAGGAGACAAAAAGTGACTTGACGAACGGAATCCAGACCCTGGAGTATTACGACGACGAAAAGTCCTCAAAAGACGTCCAAGACCATCAATCATCATCAACATCGTTAATATCATCATCAGAATCATCGTTAGTAAATGATCAATCTCTGTATGGGATTGACATAAGAGATTGTTAAAAATCACGTGATATTTCGATTTGAAATGTCAATAACAAAAAGGTTGATCGTTTACTAAGGAAACGATTGTCGACCAACATCTTGTTTGGGCAGGGGTATTACTAGAGCGTTGCCAATCGTGCAAAAATCTCTTCACATCCTTTTTGAAGAACCCCATGCTGTACTCCCTTGGGAAAATCACGGCGGGGAGCTCATTCCACAGCCTGAGCGTACGCGGTAGGAAGCTCCGTTGAGACCGCACAGTAGGAAACCACTTTGGTTCCAATGTGTAAGGATGGACGCCCAGACGATGATGAGTTAGGCCCTTTGCACATTATAAGAAAATTTCTTAAAATGTATGGGCGTGTCTGATCAGACATTTCTTGTAATATGCACGGTCTCATATAACCACCAGAGCGACTAAATGTCTGATAAGACATGTCTGATAAGACACAAGACATTTTCTTATAATGTGCAAAGGCGCTGAAAGCCCAATCGCTTTTAGGGTTCCGTACCCGAACCGTACCAAACGGGACCCTATTACTAATAAGACTCCGCTATACGTCCGTCCGTCCGTCCGTCCGTCTATCTGTCAGTGGATTGTATCTCATGAACGGTAATAGGTAGACAGCTGATATTTTCAGAGAATGTGTATTTCTATTGCCGCTATAACAACAGATATTAAAAATTAAAGGCGCCCATACAAGACACGTCGTTTTTTGGTTGCTTTTTTCATAGCAAAGTTGAGTTAGTTAATATTGTAAGGTACCCTCCGTGTGCGAATCCGACTCGCACTTGGCCGGTTTTAATATGAAATGTCAGGTGAACATAATTTAATGATCAATTTAGGACTCTATTAATAAAATACTTAACTGTAATTATTTCAAGAAACAAAATACTAATCGAATCGCAATCATTTATTGAGTTAGAAAAAAATTGTTGGGATCACGATCCCGAAGTCTATATCGTTGATAATAATTGACGGTCAAAAGGTAACAATTTTATCGTTGTTTGACGGGCCAGTTGGCGCAGTTGGTTAAGGCTCGCCTTACGCGCCGCAGGTCGTGGGTTCGATTCCTACACAGGACATGCATTTGTGTGCATGAACATGTCTGTATGTATGTGATTAACTACGCCTCGACATAAGTCTGTAGCTTTCCGTGGAAGCTTCAAATTCGCAGCTACTCGGTGCTGGAATGACATTCCACCGCCAATTCGTGACTTGAAAACTTTTAAGACATTCAGTCAACATCTAAAGACCCACCTTTTAAATCTCCAGAAAAGATAAATTTGAATTTTTTTATTTATTTATTATTTCTCTACGGATCGTACCATCACTATTTCAGGTTCCAATATATTTTTTGTTTTAGCTTGTTGCTTGCAGTACAGTGTTCAAATATTTGTTTTTCTTTTTTTTTGTTTAACTGTTATTTTATTTTTAATGAATATTCTATTTTGTATGGGTTTGGTTTATTTTGGATATTTTTATTATTATTATTTTTCTACCGTGTTTATTTTTTTTTTCTTTGCTAAACTATAATTAAGTATAAAGTCATTGTTATTTTGTGTTCCCTTGTATTATTGTGTTCCTTTTGTAATATTTTGTTCATTTGTATTGTGTTCCTTTGTATTATTGAGTTCTTTTGTATTATTGTAAATCTTTTGGGTTTTCTGTCCGGTTGTGCGTGATATCACTTATGGCAGTGACTGAAAATCAGTGCTGTTACCCGGATATGGGCTAACAGTGTTTTACTGAGTCACTGACCATTTTTGATGTCACACGACATTTCATTTTTCTTCCTTGTTGTCTTTATTTACCTGTATGTTATTTGTGTGTGTGTTGTGTGTACATCAAAATAAATATATTTTTCTTTCTTTCTTTCTTTCTATGTCCTGAGTCTGGGTGTAATTATGTATATTAAGTATGTATTTACAAACAAAAGTAGTATATGTATTATATCAGTTATCTGGTTTCCATATTACAAGCTCTGCTTAGTTTGGGATGAGATGACCGTGTGTGAGGAATGTCCCAGGATATTTATATTTTATTTATTAACTAAGGTTTTGTTTTTTCAGACTAATGGACCACTGGAATGCTTGAGTAAGGGAGTTTTTTTTAATATATTTTTACACTAGCACTTCATTTTACATTGTCTCATGAGATAGATATAGCAAATTTGAAGGCGATGATAGCTTAGCGGTAGTGACGTCGGATACCGAGACGAAGGTCCCGGGTTCGAATCCTACAAAAAACATCGTGAGGAAACCATAGCACGGTGGTAGGGTACTTTGTAGTACCCGCCTGGCTGGCTACCACCCTCAAGTTGAAAATCTGTCGCAAAACACCTTTCGGTGTGTTCCGACAGCTGCACTTGAGAGCAAGTTCCGTCTAGGCTTTGTGTGCTCACCATCTTCGGCCGCATCATCGCTTACCATGGTGAGATTGTGGTCAAACACAGGCATATAAACAGTAAAAAAAAAAAAAACAGACTAACTCACATATTATCTAATCTATCCATACATATAAAATGCTTTGTCCTGAATGACTGACTGACAATCAACGCACAGCCTAAACCGCTGATCGTAGAGACCCGAAATTTGGAAGGTATGTTCTTTGTATGACGTAGGCATCCGATAAGAAAGGATTTACCGAAATGCTATCGTTCGTAAATTCGTGCACTCTAATGCATATCCTGGGTGGGGCCTGAATGGTGAATTTTTTCATTTTTTCAAAATTCAGCTCTTGGTTCTGTAGCGACATCTATCAGCCATCTATCAGTAACACTGAGAGAGTCCACACACGGAAAGATAGATGGCGTGGCGCCACATTATCCTGTATCGCGCTTAAGAAGTTTTCTCGAGGATCTGCATATATACAAGTGACCGACATGTACAGTTGGTGGGCGGTCCCTGCGGCACGATAGCCCAGCCTGCCGGAAGATCTTCCCATTTAAATGGTGGTGTCATCGACCTTGCACCTCCATAATTGTTTCAGCGATTTTCTCTAAGAACATGCCCATACTCAGTGCTGCCAATGAAAAAAGTCGATTCCTCGCGTCAGTGCTGTCAATTCCCCGAAATTCCCCGCTTCTTTGTCCCCACAAATTCCCCGAAATTATATTTTTAGAAAAAAACACTGTTTTATACAAAAAATTGTTTAATATACTACTAAAACTTTTATGAAATATTATACCTTATAACAAAATTAACTCTTACATCTACTGACAGACTACATCCATACTATTCAAAACAAAGTAAGGGTCTTATTATATAGAATTGTTTATTGTGGTATCGCCATTCAAAATGATGTAAGTAGTGGCGAGCCGTGTCGGCCAAGTATGAACGTGATTTTTAATTGTAAGTAATACCCGACATAAAATAGTTTTAGCCAGCCGAAAAAAATGATCTGGATTCCCCGATATTCCCCGATTTTTGTCATTCCTCGCACTCTCCCCGCGCCAACCCTCAATTCCCCGCAAATCGGGGATTTTCCCCGCGATTGGCAGCACTGCCCATACTGGTTGGAAAAATAAATATATGGGTTTTTTGTAGTGCGACAAATATATCATACATACTTCTAGGTCTCGTCTACTGGAAAATGCGTTTTACTGGTTTTTAGGTTACTGTAATTTAAAATAAATAACATGCTGTTTTTGTTACTAGGTGACTTCGCCGAAGGAATACAGGGTAAGTAATAACTACCAATAATATATATGTTGGAGACTGGAGAGAATTCTATTTATTCCTTATATTGTGCGTATGGAGGAGTGTGTTGTAGCGATGGGCGATTGTTCCAAAAAAAGTAATCGTAAGAATCGACAATTGTAAAACTGTACATTCGATTGTCGATTCATTCGTTCTAACGAATAAACAATCGACATTTCGAATGAAAATTTACGCACGCAACGCAGGCTGCAATAGTATGTACAATCGACGGGTGAGCGCAGAGGTGAATAGATTCATTCATTCGGCGGACGGACAGCCAGCTCACAGCAAAGGCCACGTATTGTATTATAAACAATCGAAAGATGTCGGTTATTCGAATTGTTTTTAAAAATTTGACAATCGAATAATTAAATAATAATAATAAATATCCTGGGACATTCCTCACACACGGTCATCTGATCCCAAACTAAGCAGAGCTTGTACTATGGAAACCAGATAACTGATATAATACATATACTACTTTTTGTTTGTAAATACATACATAATATACATAATTACACCCAGACTCAGGACATACAGACATGTTCATGCACACAAATGCAAGTCCTGTTTGGGAATCGTACCCACGACCTGCGGCGTGTAAGGTGAATCATAACCAACTGCGCCGACTGCCCCGTCAATTCGATTGTTTTTAGTAACAATCGACCAACGCTAGTGTGTTGAGCATAGTTAAAGTTATGGATGAGTACAGAAAGCTAAAATGTATTAATACAAACTAATTTTTTATATGTATTTTAATAGTACATTATGATACAAGTGTGCAAAGTTGATAATTCATCATCATCATCATCATCAGCCTATAATGTCCCACTGCTGAGCACAGGCCTCCTTTCACAAATGAAGGTGAAAGGGAATGGGCAATACTCCACCACGCGCGCCCACTGCGGATCGGTGGAGGTAGGCTAGTGGTCAACCTACTGTTGGAATTTTTCAAGCCGCCTAGGAGGCATCCAACTAGCTTAACGACTATCACAATTAAGTGATAACCGGGACCAACGGCTTTACGTGCCTTCCGAAGCACAGAAACGCTCGATTTGAAATACCACTAGGCGGTCACCCATCCAGGTACCGACCACGACAGGCGTAGCTTAACTTTGCCGATCGATTAAGAACGGCTAATCAAGTTGATAATTATAAGGAATAATTACCAACTTTGGACAACGCGATAAGGGAGCCGAGAGTGTAATGATCAATGCACACGCGTGTCATACGACGTTTATCAACACACTTGTGAGGAAAAAAACAGACTTTTATTTTCGAAGTAGATATTTTGATAATCATCAACCACACAATGACAACGTTAACAAATATGGCGCGCAAGTTTATTTTTTGACAGCTATGTTCTGTCAAACTGTTTTACCCGTTTAAATTAAGAATGCTTCACCTACACACATATAAATTACATCGGAATACCTATCATAAAACTGTGTGGTAATGTAAAGTAAAAAGCACTAGTGCGTAATAAGCTGCATTATGATACTAAGAACGGGTGCAATAAATTTCACTTTACCAGCAAGTGTGCTAAAAATTAATAAATAATTATCATATTTTCAGACGTAGCCGGCGATGCCTCTACCATTTTTTTGTTACTGTCGATTGAAAGTAAGTAAATTGATAACATAATTAAAATTTAATGTAGGTCTGTTGGTTGATTGCCGCGGTCCGGATTCATTTCTCACCTAAGACAAATATTATAACAATACTAGCTGTCTCCCACGGTTTTACCTGCTTTCCCAGGTTAAAAAAGTGTCTCTCTCAATATTTTTTTTATTGTGTATAGGTCTGCGTTTGGCCACAATCTCACCACGGTGAGTGATGATGTGGCCGATGGTGGTAAGTACAGAAAGCCTAGGAGGAACTGGCTCTCAAGTGCAGCTGTCGGAACACACCGATAGATGCTTGGCGACCGATTTTCAACTTGAGGGTGGTAGCCAGACAGATAGGTACTACAAAGTACCCTGCCACCGTGCTATGGTTTCCTCACAATGTTTTCCTTCACCGAAAGCTCAAGCTCAATGTAGGATTCGAACCTGGGACCTTCGACTCGGTATCCGACGTCAATAACACTGAGCCATCATCGCCTTAAAAAAATATTACTATAGTGGCTCTGTAGGCTTCTTCGGGCATCTGGGATTCTGAACATACGAAAGCATTTTTGACAATTATGTTGAATTTATTATAAAATGAAAAATTTTTACGTACAGATCAACCAGCAACGTTTGATGCCGCATTAAATGGTACAATGAATGGTAAGTGTACATACATATAACTTAAACTAGTTTCTGTGTGAGCTGTAGACCTCGCGAGTCTCGATAATTTATGTTTACAGCTCACAGAGCCCCTATAGGACTTAACACTCAACACTTAATACTCAACACTTAACAGTCAACACTTAACACTCAACACTTAACACTCAACACTTAACACTCAACACTTAACACTCAACAGTCAACACTTAACACTCAACACTTAACACTTAACACTTAACACTTAACACTTAACACTCAACACTTAACAGTCAACACTTAACACTCAACACTTAACAGTCAACACTTAACACTCAACACTTAACAGTCAACACTTAACACTCAACACTTAACACTCAACACTTAACAGTCAACACTTAACACTCAACACTTAACACTCAACACTTAACAGTCAACACTTAACACTCAACACTTAACAGTCAACACTTAACACTCAACACTTAACACTCAACACTAAACACTCAACACTTAACACTCAACACTTAACACTCAACACTTAACAGTCAACACTTAACACTCAACACTTAACACTCAACACTAAACACTCAACACTTAACACTCAACACTTAACACTCAACACTAAACACTCAACACTAAACACTCAACACTTAACACTCAACACTTAACAGTCAACACTTATAACTAAACATTTAACACTAGTGGCTCTGTGAGCTGTGAAACACGTGAGTCTCGATAGTTAAATGGAATTCCCTTGTCGATTCAGATTTTGGAAATTTTCAAAAACTGAATTCTAACACTAATACTATTAACTACATATAAGTGCCGAAGCTGCTCACAAAAATTCACGAGCATAGGTTGAGAAATGCAACCCGTAGAGGAGAACAGACGGACATACGAAAGCATGCAACACAACACTTAACATTCAACACTTTATACTCAACAGTCAACTACTTAACACTCAACACTTAACACTCCGACGGTGAACACTAACCATCAGATGGGTCCATCTGATGGTTAGTGTTCACCGTGTCTTTCTGTTTGTCAGCGTATTGACATAAGAAAATATATATAATAAATATTTCACTTTACAGCGGCTTACGGGTGCAGTCTTATCATGGATGTATCTATGCCAGGAAGTGAGTACCTATACAAATATATACAAAAATCAAATAATTCATAAACAATTACTTATTCAACTAGCTAGGAGTATTTATTTGCAACAAATATGTACAAAATACAATCTATATATGGAAAATGTCCTCAAGTCTGCCGCTGCTTCCGATTAACGGCAGGGTTCCCAGAAGGCTGGCAGCGTTTCCTCTTTGGATAGCCAAGCTGATGCGTTGGCGGAAAAAGCTCCCCACCCGCTGGTCTCGTCTGGTGCGAGCAAAACGGCGAGCTTCGGAACCCCACGGTCCCATGGTCTCGACCGCAAAAGGCATAAAAATATAATTTGGTCCAATAGATGTGTATTTTATGAATTTTCCGCTTTGGTCCCAGCTGCCCCTGCACCTTTACAAGTCGCCGGTAAGTGAGATAGCGCGAGTGTATCGACACATGTGGCATCCCACACCAGCGACCTGCCGACACTCCACGGGATCAAAGACATACCATCTGGTCTCTTGCCATCGCTCCGAGCAATACCGAAACCAACCAGAACCGATGGTTCCATAACGGAAGGCACATTAGCGACAACAAGAGCCCTGCGGATAATGATATTAATAGCTGAGTGTCGTGATATTCGACCAGCTCTTAGGGAGGACGAAGGCCCATGGTGGCCGAGCTCGTTGACGATATCTCCGCAGCGGCAGCGATGAGGCTGATTGGTCCTGCAACCAAGAAGAAAACAAATACACAGACTTAATGTTATACGATCAAAACTTTGTGGATGGAATAGCTTATAACCAGTGACCTGAGTCACTCCGAGAGACAGCTAAGAAGCGCGCGCGGTCTGTATCGATAGAAAAGTTAGAAAATAAATTTTGCCAAGTTTTTTCACAAAGAGGCTTGTCCCACACTCTCTGAGAGTGACTCAAGGTCGGAATATTTGTGCCTGAACAAGCTGCCTACCAGGCGTCTTTAGCATCGGACTAGCATTAGCTAGGTACTTAAACTATAAATTGAAGTATCTATGCTTTCGGCCGGTAACGAAATACCGGTATTATACGTTTATCAATATCGGTATTTCACTTTTTTTATTTGGAAAATTTAATAATGGCCCTGATTCTGTTGTTCACAACTAAACTAATTTTAATGTCACTATGTCTCTTTCTAACAAAGAACATAAGAAAAGGATGCAAGAAATTTAGTCCTGTCAAATTAGTCCAATGCTTGTTTTCAATATAAATTTAGTCGCCATCTATCGCGGTCACGCCTAAATACACGCAAAATAAGACGGCAAAGATTAATTTGACAACTTAAAATATGTTCTATCCTTTTTCAATGATGTTCGTAAGAAAGAGATGAGATGTGACTAAAATTTGTTTAGTGCGATTTACAACAGAATCGGCACCAATATGTACTTTTTCTATTTGCAGTTGGAACCATATACAGAGAACGTGAGTATTATTTCGTTTTTTTTTTTTTTTTTTCAATTCAATTTAATAAAAAGGCATCGAAAGATTTTCTGCGCCCTTTGACATCGCATCGCTATGTATAATAAAGTATATGGTAACATAACACAACAGCCCATGAATACAAATACTAGTCCCCAACCCTCAGTAGTTAAATATATCCTAGTTCTAGCAGCTAAGGTAGTAGTAAACAAGCAAAAATATTCAAAATTCAATATTTTTTATTCAAATAGACCTTCGCAGACACTTATGAAAAGTCTGACTCTAATACTCTAATACCGGTTCGGAAGGTTGCATTTGCTGAAAAGAGCCCGCATTAAACTCAGCAATTACTCTTTTCAAAACAAGCTTAGATTCATTACATAATACTTACATTCTAATCGCACTGACTACAATTGCATGCCCCGGCATGGCGGCAAAACTAGAAAGAAGACTGAATCGATATTTAATAAGTAAATAAATAGCAAACTCGGCGCAAACCAGCCCCCACAAGCAGCACCTGTTCACAAGTATGACGCGTGTGGCAGCCATCGCCCTCCTCGCCATATTGGAGGGAAGTGAGCGATGATAAGCGGTTACCGTAGCCTATGGACGCTTGGACCACCAGGGGTATAAATCGCGCGTTGCCGACCCTGCAAAAATCTCTTCACATCCATTTTGAAGAACCCCAAAAACTTACTGGACTCCTTTGTGCAAATACATCATAAAAAGATCATTTTGCTTTTCAGTGATCATGGCTGCATTAAGAAACTTGCTCTGCGCACAAAACGTGCTTAAACTATCTACGAAAATCATGAAGAGCGTTCGTACTGGTAGGTACCTAAGCTTACCATCATGAACAAAAAATCTGGACAAAGCGTCACCTTAAATAAATAAATATCCTGGGACATTCCTCACACACGGTCATCTGATCCCAAACTAAGCAAAGCTTATGGAAACCAGATACCTGATATAATACATATACTATGTGCGTAAGGCTTGTATTTACAAGACATAATTAATAAGCATATTCGAGTAGCCTCACTTTCGCATAAAGCGTCGCGCCGGCCAGATTTTTTTGTATGTTTATGGCCTTTATAAAATCTTAAGAATATCGGACACTAATAACTGTTCATAAGGTAGCATTTGCTGAGAATAGCGTTAACTCAGCAATTATTTCATTTCGGGTCTTCTATCCGCTTTTATTAGCATTCACTCCTTTCTTACCCATATCTTTCTTTCATTTTCATTCACACTATCAATCCATCTCTTTTTTGGTCTTTCTCTTTCCGAATATCCACTATCATATTCATAAGTCTAGTGACCCTCGTACTTCATCATCTGTCTGCCCTGTTCCCAATCATTTGTGGTCGGCGCAATATGTACGCTTCTTGCATTCGTCTCTTCTATCCGTTAAACTAGCATCCACTCCTTTCTTACCCATGTCAACTTTCACACAATCCATCCATCTCTTTTTCGGTCTTTCTCTTTCCGTATATCCACTATTAATAACTCCCTCGTTCTTATTAGTTAGTTACTTATTCCTGCCTCCCATTCCCGAGGCATTTTATACTTTCTCAGGATAATAATTATCACATATGTTATTCCTGGGTATGCTATCTATGTACCAAGTTTCATTAAAATTCACTGTCATTTATGCATGAAACAATCTATGTGCCAAATTTCATCCAAAATCGTTCTACCATTTATGTGTAATTGAGTCATACATTACATCCAACCATCCAAATCTCACATTCATAATAATTATGGTATTCTATATAATAACTACCCTTATTCAGGTCGTGACTTCGAGAATAATCCAATCTGCAACTATGACTATGGAAAAAAAAGGGGCTGGAAACGACACGAATGTAAATACACCAGTTCAAATGACGTGGTCCAAGAGTACCAGCTACAAAATGCTACGGAACGGATAGATGCTGCTATTATGGATTATAATGGTGGTGATATTAACAGTTTGGAAGGTAGGTGAACATTTTCCAATATGGAGAAGACAGATCATCACTTAACATGGTAAGATTGTGGTCAAATACAGGCATATAGACAGGAAAACCAGCACAGCGCCTTCTCATGGAGCTCTGGTGACCTTACTCACAGCAGGAACACACATTAAACTAATTTTATTTCTATCCTACCCTACCCTACCCTACCCTATCTAAACCATCCAGGGAGTTAATTCTACTGTACGTGTATGTATGGTATCTATATATGACTTAGAAGTTTTATTTTTGTATGTCACAGTGACATTTAGACCTTTGACGCTCCACCACTGCGGTGTTTAAAACGCGTCACGGGAAAGCTGGCGCCATTTCTGTGCAGTGGTCTTTATAATTTCCCACTTCTACGTCCAACGATGATTTCACCGTCGAGTAATCCATGAAAAGCGGGACTGAGCCTGTCCCGCGCGGGACAGTTAATTTTGGGCTAAAAATCGGTACGTCCCACCAAAATCAGGACGTCTGGCAACGCTGGTCACTGAACTCCTCCTAAACGCCTGGACCGATTCGATTGAATTTTTTTGTATGCGTTTGGGTGGCTGGATGGTTTAGATTCACAAATCAGCCCGGCAGATGGCGCGGCAGTTGGTATCTAGGTTATATTATCCACTGCAGCGCCATCTGCCGGGCTGATTGGAACACAATTGTAAAGGCAGACTTGGGCCCAGCTCAGATGTAGGACCCACAATATTATTGATTCTTTTTTCAACAGGATCACACAAAGTCATCGCTCAGAGCATATATGAACTTGCAAAACTATTCAAGGGTGAGTTTGTAATTACTAAACCGGTTTGTACTTTATTTTTATCCCGGATAAACATGTATCCCACGGGGACTCTGAAACCTCCATCCCCATTTCTCCATCGAAACACAAGACGCCGGGAGAATTTCCACCCATACGTTGTCGACATCTCGCGTACCCGAACACAAAGCTTCGCTTCATCATTTCTTATACGAACAGTAAAGGAGTGGAACTCTCTTCTGGGGTCTGTATTTCCCGACACCTATAACCTAGATGTATTCAAGGCCAGAGTGAATCCGGGGGCACGGAAGTGCCCCCCGCCAAGACAGCCAAGCGAAGCGAAACCTACCTTTTCTCGAAGCGCTTCGTCGTTTTTTTTAACCCTCATAACTTGGGTTTGGATTATACCAGATAAACAAAATTCTCAGGATATGATGTCAATAGTGAACTTATTAAACATATTAAGTTTGTGTGGTGGTGGTTTGTGTGGTTTGTGTGGTGTAAGACCACACTTTCTGGAGTATGTGGACAACATCTTCCGCATAGCAGTTAGAAGAAATAGTACTCTAGCCAACCAACACCCCCAACAACAAACATCGTCTAATATCCAGACTCCCGTTCCGATTCCAACACAAACAACAATCTCTGTGTTACCCAATGCTCCAAACCACATGCCTATCAAGCAATTGTTGGCAGGTGGAGAGCACGGTGAACCGGGTGTGAGGATTAGAAGTATAGCCTTATTCATGGACAACAACAGCGAGAGACTCGGTATAAGCTTCTGCTTTGTGGGCCCCAAAAAACGTGTTGGCATATCACCAGGCCTAGCCCTTCTGCTCAAGGGGAGTACATCCAAAACAAGCATGAAACGTAAAACGTTCGAGGCATTACCTGCAACGGAAATATTGAACAATCCATGTCGATTGGTGCGAACACAAAACAAGTTGATCGTGCTATTCGTATGGGGAGTGAAGACTTCGTTCGAGCAGGCATGCACTGTACTCTCAAAAATCGGATCGGCAGAAGAAGACGCCGACACACCCCGCAAAATAAGTGTCGACGCAATGGTAGTCGAATACCGGAAGGGTGAAGTCGCTGATCATTATGGCTGCATCCAAGCCTCAAAAAATCATGAGGTAATCGTGTATGAGGACAGAAAGGAAGACTTGAGCTTCCTCAAAGCCCACAGACACGCAGCAGAAACAGCGACCAAAGACCCAACACGGGGCTCGACCGAGCAAAGCGGATCGGAGCGTCTTCAACGAAAAGTAGCTGACCAAAAAGCCGCAGCAGAACAGAGCGGCAGTCCAAAAGAGGGTCAAAACCAGACGAAACGCATAGGAGCCTTCAAAAAATTCATTGGGGCAGTAGTAAAGGGGGTGAAATCAAAAATGTTTAAACGACCAGCACAACCATCTGCTGCGGTGGAAGAATTTGTGAGGAAGCCCCCGCCATGCCCAAAACAACCAAAAGCAACAATGATGAGAGCCAACATGGGGCAGGTCATCCCACCTACTCAAACACTAGACCACACAAAAAACGCACATCAAACGGCACAACTAGCTGCCGCAGTGGAGGAGTTTGTGAGGAGGCCCCCTCCTGGTCCAAGACAACAAATTGCAACCAGAACGAGAGCCGACATGGGGCAGGTCATCCCACCTACTCGAATACCAGCGACGGGGACAGTAGACCACGCATTAAACGCTTTTCTCGAGTTTATAGCAATCACAAGAGCGACCAAGCAGGTCAATTTTGAGACTTGTAAAAGCATCCTAGAGGCCTACCAAAACCAGAACCTAAGTTTGTTGAAGGTTAGACTCGAGGAAGCAGATGCTGCCATATACAACAACGAAACATCCCAAGTCCTCATGGGGAAAATGTCTGGGAGTTATATGGCGGCATATAATGCGACAAGTGGCTTCGTGACCCTAGTCGAAGGGGAGACTCTAGAGGATGGCCTACCAAAATTCTACACTCCACAAAACGACCCCATAGTAGATTTTATTGATATCTAAAAAACCCCGATTTCGTCACTGACTCACTGATGATCATCAACTCATAGGGTACTTCCTAGAAAGCTGAAATTTGGTATGTAAGCTTGTATTAGTATACAAACAACAAAAAAATTATAAATCTTGGAAATTTCAATAAAAAAAAACAACCAACTTACAAAAAGAAGTGAAATCCCACCAAGAACATTTTTATGTAAAATGTTGCCGCCAAGACATATGGCTCGTACTGTCAGAAAGGTATCAGATCTCATGTAGAGCCAAGCTTATAACTCCACATGCACTTACTCTACAAGCCCTAACTTCACAAACTCTACACACCGTAGTCAAAATATGTGGCTTGGCCGTTTCGCTACTACAAGAACTATTGAATAACAAAAAGGTAATGAACAGTGAATACATTTTTCACCTTACTCCCATGTGACGGTGATTTTTCAACTTAAGGGTAGTCCCTTACGTTGAAAATCTGTCGCAAAGCACCTATCGGTGTGTTCCGACAGCTGCACTTGAGAGCCAATTCCTTCTAGGCTTTGTGTGTGCACCACCTTCGGCCACATCATCACTTACCATGGTGAGATTGTAGTCAAACACAGGCCTATACACAGTAAAAAAGAAGCTAATCTGATTTAATATTTATAGATAAATAAATATCCTGTGACATTCCTCACACACAGTCATCTGATCCCAAATTAAGCAGAGCTTGTACTATGGAAACCAGATAACTGATATAATACATATACTACTTTTTGTTTGTAAATACATACTTAATATACTAAATAACACCCAGACTTAGGACATGCAGACATGTGCATGCACACAAATGAAATGTACTGGCTAAAAGAAATCTCAACTAGCCATGCCAACTGTACAAAGATTATTTTTGTTTTGATTTTTATTTCTTTGAGGATTTCGTATAGCTTACGCTCATTTTGAGCTCATTTTGACGGGCCAGTTGGCGCAGTTGGTTAAGGTTCACCTTACGCGTCGCAGGTCGTGGGTTCGATTCCCACACAGGACATCCAATTGTGTGCATGAACATGTCTGTATGTCCCGAGTCTGTGTATAATTATGTATATTAAGTATGTATTTACAAACAAAAAGTAGTATATGTATTATATCAGTTATCTGGTTTCCATAGTACAAGCTCTGCTTAGTTTGGGATCAGATGACCGTGTGTGAGGAATGTCACAGGATATTATTATTATTTATTTATTTTCATCTTACAGATTCAAATAAGATGTGGTCTCAAACAGATTTCACTTTCTGTATCAAACAATGTAAGTATCTTTCGTTTATGGAACTCCTTGCCAATTTCAATCGGACGAGCACAGTCAATAAATATTTTTAAGGATCAGGTCAAGAAGTTTTATCTGTCCCTCTAGCTATTGATTTATGTTTATTTGTATTAACATATATTGTATTTATGTTTACATAAATATGAACTTTATTTACAACAAATATGTACAAAATACAATCTATATATAGAAAATTTCCTCAAGCCTGCCGCTGCTTCCGATTAACGGCAGGGTTCCCAGAAGGCTGGCAGCGTTTCCTCTTTGGATAGCCAAGATGACGCGTTGGCGGAAAAAGCTCCCCGCCCGCTGGTCTCCGGAGGTCTCGATCAATTTTGATGACAAGGTGCGAGCAAAACGGCGAGCTTCGGACCCCCACGGCCCCATGGTCTCGACCGCAAAAGGCACAAAAATATAGTTGGGTCCAATCGATGCGTATTTTTTGAATTTTGAATTTTCCGCACTGGATTACATTATGTTTACATTATATTTATATTGTATTTTAACATAGTATGTATTCATTATACATTATTTTTGTTGTTGTATTGAACACCCCCGTTTTTACAGTTTATTTTAACTCCTGTCCATCTAAAGGTTGCCTGGTAGAGATCACTTTATGTGATAAGGCCGCCCGCCCATTGTAACACTTTCTTTTTTAAGTTCTTGTATTTTTGTAACAATAAAGCGTTATCTATCTATCTATCTTACTAGCACAGACATAAATCTAAATAGATACCGCAAGTCCCTCTATCCGTATGAAAACCAAGCGTGTAACTTTATTGTACCTACCATAATGTCACAAGATTGATTTAGTTAGGCTGGCATTAGATTTTTAATGTGAAAATGAAGCTATCCTATTTGTCAGCTAAACACATCTCTCGCTACACATCTCTGGTGGACATGCAGCCGCATGCGAGTTGTCTGTACGCGCGAAACAGTTTCAAAAGAAGAACATACGAGATTTTGACACGCGAAGTACATACACTTGCGGCATCTATTTAGATTTATATCTGTTACTACACTGGCGCTTAATATAAAAAGCAAATATAGTTATCACGAAATATTTATCTCTAGAGTTGAAGTCCTCCATGCGGCTTGAAAACACCAACAGTAGGTTGACCACCTCCACGGATCCGCAGTGGGCACGCGTGGTGGAGTATCTGCCCATTCCCTTTCACCCTCATTTGTGAAAGGAGGCCTGTCCTCATCAGTGGGACATTATGTGCTGATATTAACGTCTGCCCGCCTGATGGTAACCGGTTACCGTAGCCATCATCAACTATAATCTATTATTATTTAAATTAATAAATTTTAATACTATTTTGTTTGTTCTTTTTACAGCCTTAACTATCATTGGAGCTTTGTGTAGCAGTTTTAATAAAGAACGTAAGAATATATTTTTTAAACGATTAAGCTTTAATTGCATACTGGTGCCGATTCTGTTGTAAATCGCAATAAACTAATTTTAGTCACATCTCATCTCTTTCTAACGAACATGATTGAAAAAGGATAGAACATATTTTAAGTTGCAAATTAATCTTTGCCGTCTTATTTTGCGTGTATTTAGGCGTAACCGCGATAGATTGCGACTAAATTTATATTGAAAACAAGCATTGGACTTATTTGACAGGACTAAATTTCTTACATCCTTTTCTTATGTTCTTTGTTAGAAAGAGACATAGTGACATTAAAATTAGTTTAGTTGTGAACAACAGAATCAGGGCCATAGCCTGATGTTAAGCGGTTACTATATTGTCGCCTGCAACAGGGTATCAGGTTCTTGGAGAGCCACATGCTGATGCACAAGGCTTGCCGCGTCAACTATTTTATCTAGTCATTGTAAAATTTACTTTAACGGTCACCGCTCACTATAACGGCACGGCTACGCCTCGGCATTTACCTTGCCATGCAAGTGAGGCCTTTAAATCGTATGCGTTAATGTAAATTTTACAATGACTAGATAAAAATATTATAAGTATATTACAGCGGAACTCCTACATGTTAACATCTTTTATATATTGTACCTGTAGTAACGCAATAAATATTTTGATTTGATTTGAAAATAGTCACGCGCTTGCCGCTATAAGCCACTAGTCCTGCTGACCACACGCTTACAGCGGGCGGTCCGCTCCCTTGCTGCGTGACGCCAGCAAGCGGTATCTTGGCCGACGCCGCGCTACCAATTTGACCGGCACCGCGCCGCCCGCGAGCTGTCACCTCGCAGGCGGCACCTCGCGCGCTTCCAGCTAGTGGTTAGATTGAGTTGAGGCGGTGCCGGGCCGCTGCTGCGATGGAGCGGTGCTGACACAGTGGGCGATGACCCTAAGGCGACGCTCTGTCCAGATTTTTTAGTATGTCTATAGAAAAATAATTGTTTAGTTTCTTAATCTCATTATTTTTAATTTCAGTTGGAACCAAAGCTGTAGATGGTAAGTAAGATTCTTAATTATCATCATCATCTAGCTACCCTGTTACTAATTATTGGGGTCAGCGCAATATGTCAGCTTCCATATGGCCATTCTATCAAACATCATAATCCACTCTCTTATTGACATCTTTCACACAATCGAACTCTTTTTTGGCCTTCCTCTTCCCGTGTATCCATAATCTTTTAAATTTAAATATATGCTGTTCCTCGGCACATCACTTGAGAGCGGCTGGACTGATTTAGATTTTTATAATCCGAATATGCTTTTAACTAAGGTATTTCTTTACAGCATTCTACAATTATCTGTACAGTACATTCAATAGCAAAGGTTTTGGTAAGTGTGACATCATCGTTACCTAAATAATAGCATAATTATCATTGAGCTATTATTAATACGTATAGAGAAGCTATCATAAGCAAAGGTTATATCCCATTAGATTCAACTAAAGTTCTCTTTAGCGCTGAAACAATAATTAGTCGTCTAAGCAGACAGTAGAAACACGTAGCGCTATCGGAACGCTTTTAGGAGTTTTTTCTTGCAAACACCGTGCAATTTTCACGGCGCCGGCGCTTCGTTCATCGTTCTACAACAACTAATGTGACCGGATGGCCTCAATTGAACGGAATATAGTTGTGATGTGTGGCGTCTTCTCTATACGTAGTAATAATAGCAATGAATAACTGTACCAATAGTCGTATCCTAGAGCCTCGACAAACACATTAAGAAGAGGCTGGAGCGGAGAAGGTACTCATATTGAGGAATATCCTCTCTCTGGAGCCTTGACCACTGAACTGTATTTATATTCTATTTAAAAAAAAATACAATAAATCTGATTCCACATTGATATACCTGATGAACTAACTTTTATGGTCAGCTTCAAGAGAAGCTGATCATTTTAGTAATTTGAGAAAGTTGTGTGTGCCTTCGGTGAGACTGTGGTCAAACAAAGGCTAAAGACGATACACGGTAAAAAAAATGTTCTTTGTGACACAGCTTAAGCTTATTATATGATTTGAATCCGCGAATCCACTACCATTGAGCAGGTAAAGTAAGGAACTTTGTGATACGCACCACGCCATCCTCAAGTAAAAAAATCTATCACCAAGCACCAACTGCTTCAGACAGTTGCACTTAGAGCCTTCTTAGCTTTGTAAAGGCCGGTAACAAAAAAATAACCCTGATATTGTTAATATCCACTCACGAGCAACTTTTCGCAGGTGTAAGATCTACCAGCAGTCTTCTGAATTAAAATTAAAATGCACCAAGCCTATGCCTTGATTGCAGACAAAAGAGTTCATTTAAACAACTTTTTTACAGATATTTCATCATCTTTAAACGAGATTAAAGAAAATATTAATAATTGTACGTTAAATTCATTTGACGGTGCTTTAAGTAATGATGCTGAAAGTCAAGAAGAATATGAATATAGCGAAGAAAACGTACAAATAACCCAAGTTATTTCTATCACAGGAAGCACTGATTCCAATTCTGCTACAAAATCAAGAAATTCTAGTGACACTAGTTCTCAATCACAAGCAACCAATTCTGATTCTGGTTCACAAGCCAGTGAATCTAGTGACACAAATTCTCAATCACAAACAACCAATTCTTATTCTAGTTCTCAAGCCAGTGAATCTAGTGACACAAATTCTCAACCACAGGTAGCCGACTCCAATTCTGGTTCACAATCAAGTGGCTTCAGTAACTCCAGTGAATCAATTAACTCAAATGACTCAACTTATCAGTTACAAGCAAACAATTCAAATTCTGCTACACAATCAAGTAATTCAAGTTCTCAATCACAAGCAAGCAATTCTAATACAAAATCAAGTTATTCAAGTTCTCAGTCACAAGCAACTAATTCTAATTCTGCTACAAAATCAAGTAATTCAAGTTCTCAATCACAAACAAGCAATTCTAATACAAAATCAAGTTATTCAAGTTCTCAATCACAAGCAACTAATTCTAATACAAAATCAAGTAATTCAAGTTCTCAATCACAAACAACCAATTCTGAGTCTGCTTCACAATCAAGTTATTTAAATTCTCAATCACAAGCAACTAATTCTGATTCTGGTTCACAAACCAGTGAATCTAGTGACACAAGTTCTCAATCACAAATAACCAATTCTGATTCTGGTTCACAAACCAGTGAATCTAGTGACACAAATTCTCAATCACAGGTAGCCGACTCCAATTCTGGTTCACAATCAAGTGGCTCCAGTAATTCCAGTGAATCAATTAGCTCAAATGACTCAACTTATCAGTCACAAGCAACTAATTCAAATTCTGCTACACAATCAACTAATTCAAGTTCTCAATCACAAGCAAGCAATTATAATACAAAATCAAGTTATTCAAGTTCTCAATCACAAGCAACTAATTCTAATTCTGCTACAGAATCAAGTAATTCAAGTTCTCAATCACAAACAACCAATTCTGAGTCTGCTTCACAATCAAGTTATTTAAATTCTCAATCACAAACAACCAATTCTAATTCTGATTCACAAACCAGTGAATCTAGTGAGACAAATTCTCAATCACAAGTAGCCGATTATGATTCTGATTCACAAACCAGTGGATCTAGTGACACAAGTTCTCAATCACAAACAACCAATTCTGATTCTGATTCACAAACCAGTGAATCTAGTGACACAAGATCTGAATCACAAGTAGACGATTCTGATTCTGATTCACAAAACAGTGAATCTAGTGACACAAGATCTCAATCACAAGTAGCCGATTTTGATTCTGGTTCACAAACCAGTGGATCTAGTGACACAAGTTCTCAATCACAAACAACCAATTCTGATTCTGATTCACAAACCAGTGAATCTAGTGACACAAATTCTCAATCACAAGTAGCCGATTATGATTCTGGTTCACAAACCAGTGGATCTAGTGACACAAGTTCTCAATCACAAACAACCAATTCTGATTCTGATTCACAAACCAGTGAATCTAGTGACACATGTTCTCAATCACAAGGAGCCAATTCTGATTCTGGTTCACAAACTTGTGGATCTAGTGACACAAGTTCTCAATCACAAGAAGCCGATTCCGATTCTGGTTCACAAACTAGTGGATCTAGTGACACAAGTTCTCAATCACAAACAACCAATTCTGATTCTGATTCACAAACCAGTGAATCTAGTGACACAAATTCTCAATCACAAGTAGCCGATTATGATTCTGGTTCACAAATCAGTGGATCTAGTGACACAAATTCTCATTCACAATTAGCCGATTCTGTTTCTGCTTCACACATCAGTGGATCTAGTGACACAAGTTCTCAATCACAAACAACCAATTCTGATTCTGATTCACAAACCAGTGAATCTAGTGACACAAATTCTCAATCACAAGTAGCCGATTATGATTCTGGTTCACAAACCAGTGGATCTAGTGACACAAGTTCTCAATCACAAACAACCAATTCTGATTCTGATTCACAAACCAGTGAGTCTAGTGACACAAGGTCTCAATCACAAGTAGCCGATTCTGATTCTGCTTCACAAACCAGTGGATCTAGTGACACAAGTTCTCAATCACAAGAAGCCGATTCTGATTATGGTTCACAAACCAGTGGATCTAGTGACACAAGTTCTCAATCACAAACAACCAATTCTAATTCTGGTTCACAATCAAGTGACTCGAGTGACTCAAGTGACTCAAGAGACTCAATTGACTCAGGGGACTATAGAGACTCAAGCTACATAAGCCAATCAAATGACTCAAGTTATCAATCACACATAACCAATTCTAATTATTCTACACACTCAACAAAAACAAATTCGGAATCACAAGCAACTTATTCTGTTTCGCCTACTCAATCAAGTACTCAATCACAAACAACCAATTCTGATTCTGATTCACAAACCAGTGGATCTAGTGACACAAATTCTCATTCACAATTAGCCGATTCTGTTTCTGCTTCACACATCAGTGGATCTAGTGACACAAGTTCTCAATCACAAACAACCAATTCTGATTCTGATTCACAAACCAGTGAATCTAGTGACACAAATTCTCAATCACAAGTAGCCGATTATGATTCTGGTTCACAAACCAGTGGATCTAGTGACACAAGTTCTCAATCACAAGAAGCCGATTCTGATTCTGGTTCACAAACCAGTGGATCTAGTGACACAAATTCTCATTCACAATTAGCCGATTCTGATTCTGGTTCACAAACCAGTGAATCTAGTGACACAAATTCTCAATCACAAGTAGCCGATTATGATTCTGGTTCACAAACCAGTGGATCTAGTGACACAAATTCTCAATCACAAACAACCAATTCTGATTCTGATTCACAAACCAGTGAGTCTAGTGACACAAGGTCTCAATCACAAGTAGCCGATTCTGATTCTGCTTCACAAACCAGTGGATCTAGTGACACAAGTTCTCAATCACAAGAAGCCGATTCTGATTATGGTTCACAAACCAGTGGATCTAGTGACACAAGTTCTCAATCACAAACAACCAATTCTAATTCTGGTTCACAATCAAGTGACTCGAGTGACTCAAGTGACTCAAGAGACTCAATTGACTCAGGGGACTATGGAGACTCAAGCTACATAAGCCAATCAAATGACTCAAGTTATCAATCACACATAACCAATTCTAATTATTCTACACAATCAACAAAAACAAATTCGGAATCACAAGCAACTTATTCTGTTTCGTCTACTCAATCAAGTACTCAATCACAAGCAATCAATTCTGGTACATACTCAAGTTCTCAATCACAGGTAGCCGATTCTTATTCTGGTTCACAATCAAGTGACTCCAGTGACTCAAGTGATTCAAGAGACTCAATTGACTCAGGGGACTATAGAGACTCAAGCTACACAAGCCAATCAAATGACTCAAGTTATCAATCACAAGCAATCAATTCTGGTACACACTCAAGTTCTCAATCACAGGTAGCCGATTCTTATTCTGGTTCACAATCAAGTGACACGAGTGACTCAAGCGACTCAAATGACTCAAGTGTCTTTATTGGCTCAACTGACTATATTGACTCAAGCTACTCAAGCCAATCAAATGACTCAAGTTATCAATCACAAGTAACCAATTCTGATTATTCTACACAATCAACAAAAACAAGTTTTGAATCACAAGCAACTTATTCTGATTCTTTTACTCAATCATGTTCTCAATCACAAACAACCAATTCTGATTCTGCTACACATTTAAATCGTTCAAATAACTCAAGTACTCAATCACAGGTAGCTAATTCCAACTCCAGTAACTCCAGTGAATCAATTGACTCAAATGACTCAAATGACTTAACTTATCAATCACAAGCTACCAATTCTGATTTTCCTACACAAACAAGTTATTCAAGTTCTCAATCAGAATCAACCAATTCTGCTTCACAATTGAGTGATTCTAGTGACTCAAGTTCTCAATCACAAGCAAACAAATCAGATTCTGGTATACTATCGAGTAATACTAGTGATTCAAGTTTGAAATCAAATAAAAGCGAAAAATCTTTTAAAACTCAGAAAGTTAAAGGAAATAAAAATACACAAAAAAGCAATACACTAAAGGCGAAATCAAGTAAACAAAGTAATGGTGAATCTAAGAAAAAACATAAGACAGCTAGCAAGGAGGACTCTGGTTTTTCATCTGCATGTGACACCGAAGTGTAATGCTGATATATTATTTATAAATCTCTGGGTCTAATTATAACAAAACAACAAGTGATGTGATGAGTATTCGACATCTTTAACTTAAGAGCAGTGAATGTTACTCGTTATTATTATTACCAGTCTCTTAATTCGGCCATTTATTTTTGAAACCTTAAATTGTCTAAGTAAACTGTCCTTATAACATTTAAGATCATGTATGTCACTTATAAAAATATATATTTTGCATCCTATGAACTATATTTCATTGAACATCGTCAATCGTGTGATTTTTCTTACAGCAAATGCAGCAGCACTTGATTTATCAGCAAAATATTCTACCTGAGGATTCCATTACAATTTATTATCCAACTCTAGTCGCTGCAACTTTATAAGTCGCATGTTCGGCCTCATATGGGTACTGCTGTCATCTATGGGTGGGGGCACCTGGATACCAGCTTGGGCCTTTAGACTCGGTTCAGCGACGTGCTGCTAGAATTGTCGACGATCCCGTGCTCACAAGCGGTTTAGAGCCCCTCAGTCTGAGGAGAGACTTTGCCTCCTTATGTGTGTTCTACCGCTTGTACAACAGACAGTGTTCTGAAGAATTGTTTAAGATGATGAACTATCTTCTACCACCGCAACTCTCGCCATCGACGGGGAGTCCATCCTCACATATTGAAACCAGAATTGTTTCAAACTGTGCGGGCTCAAAGGAGCTTCCTTCCGCGGACGCTCAGATTGTGGAATGAGCTCCCCGCCGTGGTTTTCCCAATGGAGTACAGCATGGGGTTCTTCAAAAAGGGTGTGAAGAGATTTCTGCAGGGTCGGCAACGAGTGAGTAACACCCCTGGTGTTGCAAGTGTCCATAATCTGCGGTAACCGTTTACCATCAGGCGGGCCGTATGCTTGTATGCTACCTAAGTACTATAAAAAAAAATAGTTGCGTACCTGCGTCCCCGAGGGATATATTGCTTTCTCGATATAAAAAGTACTCTATGTGTTAATCCAGAACATATTCTATTTGTGTTCCAATTTCATCCAAATCCGTTGAGTTATTAAAGCGTGATTGAAATCAAAACTCACAAACATCCAAATATCATCTGCGAAATGAGATGTTATACCCAAAAATAAAGTTTTACCTACTAAATCCAAACTTCTGCTATATGACTGTTTAAATACGATAAAACGCTGAACATGTTTAGTTAGATAGAAATTATTGTCATTGTTTACCGATCCTTTAAGAGCACTCAATTCGTCATACTTTTCATACAAAACCTCTGTACTTATTATGGCGTTGTTAAACATTTTTCGTTAGATGTTTTGAACAAATTAGTATCTCGTACACTATATCTAGCCGTGTATCTAGGCGTAATTTAAAAAAAAGTGTGAAACAAATTCAGTCAAAGCCTCCGAAAAACAGCGTTTTTGCCTGAACTTTGGCCATATCTAATGTACTCGTAAAAGTAAAGAAAACATTTAGATACCAGGCTTGCAAATATATTGGAGATAAGTAACTTTTTTTTCACAAACTTGTAAGATTTTTTCACAAGAAGTATACTCCTGGAAACTAGGAGAAAAGTCTTCTCAGTATAAGTGTATTCCGAACCGGTGGTAAATTCAACTGTATGTACATAACGTTCATAAGTGCCTTACTAAGGCCTAAATTGAATAAATGACTTTTTGATTTTGATTTTGATTTAGGGAAGCGGCCGCGAGTGATCAGCGGAATTTACCGACTTATAACCGACGGCTCTAATGCTGTCTCTCTTTTTTCGCAGTCAAACATTACGTTGGATGAAACAACAAGCTTTTAGACTATGCTTGCGTTGAAGTTGCGCCGGCCACAGAGGGCCGCCTTAAGGTAAAACCTAAGTTTTAGTGAGTAAGTGCTAGTCCGAAATAACTTATCACAGAACAGTTCGCACTCCAACCATTAAAAAACTTTAGTTTTACAGGTAAATCTTAGGATTTACCGTCGTTCGAGGTTTTACTGTAACTATTAATTAATTAATTGTATTTGAATATATTTGTATGTATTTGGTCTGCAGCATTATATTTTATAGAATAAGCTTTCGATATTTTGAGAAATAACATCCGCATTTTGATACTTGTTGTTAACATTGATGACTAAGAATTGTATTGTTGTGTAATTAAACTTTGTATACGCTATTTTTATGTTACAAACTCCGAGATGTGGAGACCTGGTGACCTGTAACACAACCACAGGCACCAGCGATCCACAACCAAAATCTGTATGTTTAGCGATGTCACAATATTTATAAAAATGTCTGTATTTTGGTCTGTGGTGACAAAGATTTTTATTATTATTATTTTATTATTGATAGCATATCGTTGTTGGTATTGGTCCATATGCCCAAGATAGTCAGCACAGTGAGATAAAGAGATACATACATAGAGGTTGACTATTTGTTGTTATGTAAATAAAGTATTATTATCAAATTCAAATTCAAAATCATTTATTCCAATAGACCTTTGCAGGCACTGTCTGACTCTAATACCGGTTCGGAAGGTTGCCTTTCCTGAAAAGAGCCGGCAATAAACTCAGCAATTACTCATTTCAAAACAAGCTTAGATTCATTACATAATATTTACATTCTAATCGCACTGACAACAATTGCGTGCCCGGCGCGGTGGCAAAACTACAAAGTAGATCTGACTGGATATTTTAATAAGTAAATAAATGCAGAGGGTGCAAGGTTATTCAGTCGCGCTTGAGTAAATCCCAAAATCCCCGCTTGGGCTCCCCTACGTGTTTGGTAAGCTCCTTTCCCACAGGCGGACTAGTAAGTAGCCTTGACCGGCTAGTACCAGCCGCCCCCTTCTCAATTCATCGTTTACTGTTTACTGGTATACTGTTTACTGGACTATAGAATTACGATTTATACGACGAAGTCGGTAAACAAGCGTCCGCCTGATGGTAAGCGGTTACCGTAGCCATATGGACGCTTGCAACACACGAGGCATCACTCACGCGTTACCAACCCGTCCTTCCCCAATGAGCTTTGGCGACCGTCACTCACGCGCAGGAACACAACAGAAAGTTATTTGGCTGCGGTATTCTGTAAGGTGGAAGTACTTCCCCAGTCGAGCTGCTCTTTGAGCGAATACACGCTACGCTCTACCTCTTTCAAAACGATACGATGTAAACATTGTAATTCAAACTGGCTTTTTTCCGTGTCTGAAGTACGTAGTAAGTAAGTCATACAAAAGCTCTGTACTTATTATGGCGTTGCTAAAAAAATTTCGTTAGATGTTTTGAACAAATTAGTATCTTGTGCACTATATCTAGCCGTGTATCTAGGCGAAAATAAAAAAAGTGTGAAACAAATTCAGTAAAAGCCTCCGAAAAACAGTGTTTTTGCACAAATTTTACCTGAACTTTGGCCATATCTAATGTACCTATAAATTGTAAAAGAGAAGCAAACATTTAGATACCAGGCTTGCAAATGTATTGGACATTCTAAATAACTATCTTTTTTTTCACAAACTTGTAAGATATTTTCACAAGAAGTATACTCCTGGAACAAGTTTTATGAATGCGAAATCATAAATGACGACCTAGCGAAGCAGCCGCGAGTGATCAGCGGAATTTACCGACTGATAACCGACGGCTCTGATGCTGTCTCTCTTTTCTCGCAGTCAAACATTACATTGGATGATAGTACAAGCTTTTGGGCTATGCTTGCGTTGAAGTTACGTTGGCCATGAAGGGCCCCCTTAATAGTTAATATGCTTTAGGCCGAAGGCGTCAAATCTTATATGTATATGGTGTCTTAGGATAACTTTGACAAATTCTGGTAGTAAGCATAGCTTCGCTATGTGCTCCAGTTCTTGAGATATATAGGTTTTTATCAGCTCATGTTTTGAAAGATCTTTAATAGACATCATCTTGAGTGTGGCATTTCCTGGCAAGCCCACCATCACGAATTCGAATTTCGAGTATGTCGCATTTGATAAATAAATAATAATAATAATAAATATTATGTCGCAAGATAATGTACACAAAAACACTCAATTTTACATTATAAGAGTTAGGGACTTATCAGTTAACATATATATAATAATATAAGTGTTTGTTGAAACCTCTGGTATCCAAAGTGAGATTTAACTTGTGTTATGGATACCAGAGCCATTACCAGAGCTCTCTCCGCACAGGTTTGTACACATTTCTATGGAATACATTTTAATAATTCTTAAATTGTCGTAACTATGTTTAATAGATATTAAGAATGTTTTCGGTCTCGGAGTAATAAAATTATGTTTCAAAAGCCAAATGATAAATTTATTTTTGGATACAAATTTGTTTAGAGAATAAATAGAACAGATTTTGTTAATATTATTTTAAAGATAACTACTAATTACATTATAATGCCGTTTAGCAAGGCTGCTTCTCCAAGGCGCTACGTTACAAACTTTGTATGATCTACGATTTTTGTAAGTCAAATTGAAGCGAAGCATGTCTACGTAATACAGTCTGAAGTATAAAAAGCTGTCGTACAGTCAGAGTATAGAGAGATAGTTGGATATAAAAATGGATTTTTCAGTCCCCAACTCAAAAGGTGTCCCTGCCAGGACGAACCCGAATAACTAAGAAACATTATCTTTTGAACCAGGTACTGGCCAAATCTGATATTTGGTAACCTTTGACAAATTCTAGGAGAAAACAAATCTTCGCTAGGAGTCTCGTTCTCTGTCTCTAGTTCTTGAGATGCAGAATGGTCTAGCCAAGACGGGTCCGTTCCAGCAGGACCGCCTAAAAATCATTATAACTTTGAGCGTGAAATTCCTTTCATTTCGTTGAACTTCACAACATCCATTAAGAAAGGATTTTGAAAATTCCACCCTTAAGGTGGTAAATTCTCCTGTTTTCAATGGGTTACCTACAAAGCGTAAAGATAAGGTAGATCCTCCGATAGTAAAATATCGAAAACATAGCACTCGCACTTGGCCGGTTTTATATGTGGTCTGTTTGGATAGCAGATAGGGGCGCCGAAGAAATTTCACCCAGGGCAGTAGTGCTACAAACGGCACTGGGTGAGCCATCGAACAGAGGCAGACAGGATACGTCAAGAAGAGAAAGGAGTACAGCTAGGCGTCACGTACTCTCTTTAACGCATATCGCCATATACCTCTATTCACCGGCTCGGCCGCAGCAAGTTTGGTCGTCTGGTAATGCTATTCATCATCATCAGCCTATAATGTCTCACTGCTGAGCACAGGCCTCCTTTCACAAATGAAGGTGAAAGGGAATGGGCAATACTTCACCACGCGTGCCCACTGCGGATCGGTGGAGGTAGGCTAGTGGTCAACATACTGTTGGAATTTTTCAAGCCGCCTAGAAGGCATCCAACTAGTCTAACGACTATCACAATTAAGTGATAACCGGGACCAACGGCTTTACGTGCCTTCCGAAGCACGAAAACGCTCGATTTGAAATACCACTAGGCGGTCACCCATCCAGGTACCGACTACGGCAGTGGTAGCTTAACTTTGCCGATCGATTAAGAACGGCTAATCATGCTACACCACGAGTGCTTCAATGCTATTAGATGTTCGCATTACATATTTTTTGCCACGGTTAGCCGCCCTGGGGCTAGGCTTAGTTGGCCTTAAGATAAACCCGCCACTGGCTTTTTCTATAAAAAAAGTATAATAGCATGATGATGACCTACCAACAAGTGCCAAAGTATGTAATAAATAAATACAATAGCATATTTTTTTGTTGAGATTAGGTAGTTAATGGCCCTGATTCTGTTGTTAACAACTAAACTTAAGTTCAATATTGTGAAGCATAATGAGTATGTTAAGGTCGCCCGGAAAAAAATCCGACAGTGAATTCAAACCGCTAGGAAGTTCGTTAACCGACCTCCCGAAAACATTATCACAAGATTCATCATCTAGAAAACGCAAAGAAAGACATTACGAAAATGAGTACAAACAAGATTTTGAATCCTTCAAAAATGAAATTTATACTGCCCAATTTTGCCAAAAATCAAGAAGAAAAAATGGATAACCTTTGTGAGACTATAACTCAAATTAAGGATGAGTTTAAAAGCATCAAATTAACAACCCAAAATCTAACCCAGGAACAAAATTTTAATAAGATGGAGATGGCAGATATAAAATCAAAAGGCACAAAACTAGCAGATAACAACCGTTCAATTGAATCAAACCTTAATTGTATTCGTCAAGATTTATGTTCCAACGACCAATGGCAGAGAATGAATAATCTAGAAATCAAGGGAATTCTTTCAAGAAAGAATGAGAACCTGTTGAAAATACTGGCGAGTATTGGAAACAAAATCGAGTATCAGATTACAGGTGACAAAATCAACTTCGTGTCAAGGGTTAGAACTCTTTCTCACGACAATAAACCCATCATTGTATGTTTCCTGAATAGGTACATAAAGGAAGATTTCTTGGCAGCAGCGAAACGATGCAAGGATTTGACTACTGCTACAATTGGACACAACGATACTGCAAACAAGATTTTTATCAACGATCACCTGACTCGTGAAAATAAAATGCTTCTTTCTAAAACTAAAAATACTGCCAAAGAACTCGAATATAAATATGTATGGACGAAGCATTGCAAAATCCAAGTTCGAAAGGATGATACTTCACCCATCATAACTATACGTCGGGAATAGGATCTGTTAAAATTTAAGTGACTTTCTTATGCCAAAAAGTTTTGTATTTTTATTACGTTTGCCTTATATGTTTTCACAGTGACAGTTGAATTTTGCATTCACCATAATTTTTGCTGGAAAATCAGTAAGTATTTCATATGTTTCGTTAAAAAGTAAATATTACACTACATATTCCCTTTCTAATAATCAATCAACCAGTGTTTTTGTTATTCATAATCAAGCTCACCCACGTATATCTAACTTGCATAATATTACAACTCACAAACTATCATTCTATATATCCAAACCAAGCATTCATTCAAATCACACACAAAATCATAGGAATATTATTATTGCATCATGCTTACAACCTACTTTTATAGATATAGACATATTAGCATGTTCAAAATTTAAATTTAAAAGAGACGCATTTAGATATTTACAAAATTTACCCAATTTAACTTCTCCTTAAAAATGTTAAAAATGTATGAATCACTTGATAATCTATATATATAAAATTCAAAGTCCTGACTGACTGACTGACTGATTGACTGATATATCAACGCACAGCCTAAACCACTGGTCCTAGAGACATGAAATTTAGAGAGTATATTCTTTGTGAAGAGTAGGTATCCACTAAGAAAGGGTTTTTCGAAATTCCACCCGTAAGGGGTTAAAATAGGGGATGAAAGTTTGTATGAAAGTCCGTCAGTTTCGAAATTAGGATCTTCAAATTTTGTGTTTAGACTGAAAATTGAAAATTAATGTATAAGTGTCTCAGCGTTTTTAATAATTCCACCCTCGAAGCGGGATAAAGTTGTTTTGTTTTGTTTTATTGTTGTAGAAAAATATGTCATTTGATTTCTGTAGGCCACGCGAGCGAAGCCGCGAGCAGAAGCTAGTGTATGTATATGTATGATTTAAGCCCTAGATTTTGTACAATTAGTGTTTTACTTGTTTTATATTTACACTTTTTAAGCATCACTTGAAGCCTCTAGTGGCACATTTTAGCTAATCTCGCAATTTAATATGCGGATAGTGTAGTTGGCTACAATATTGTTATTATTATTCTTAAGATTGTCAAATGTATCGTTTTATATTGTAGCTGTTTACTGTTCCTAAATAAATAAAATAAAATAAAAATAAAACCTATTGAGGTCCCGTATTATACGTATACGTTAATATTTTTTTACCTGCAATCAGCTGTCGACCGTCGCCGCTATAAGATAATAACGCACCGAGAGTCGCCGCTAACTATATACAACTAGGTAAATATACACAGTTCATTATTGATACACTACTCCATCTTGCATTGTCGTGGATTATTTGTCATTCTTGTGCGAAGCCCCCTAACATTATATTCTCGCAGATATATAAACACAAACACAAATTTTGTAGTGCGAGTAGTCTAATGCTACTCGCATTATTTTTATGTCATTAAAACCTTTTGTATCAAAATTTTAGGGGAGTGCGCACGAAGACAGATATTTTTAAAAGAAACACTACTTTGCATGACTATGATATCATCCTACTTACCGAAACCTGGCTGGAAGAAGGTATATTAAATGGTGAATTATTTGACGATAGGTATATGGTATGGAGAAGAGATCGCAATTATTCCCAAACGGGGCAATCGAGGGGTGGTGGCGTGCTTGTGGCTGTCAAACAGATGTTATCTGCATATGAAAGGCGTGATTGGTGTACATCGGCTGAGGATATATGGGTTACCGTCTCCATTAAATGCAAACGTGCTGCATCTTTTAACCTTCACATCTGCTGTCTTTATCTTTGTCAGGACAGCGTAAACTCAACCCTAGCGTCACGTATGAAAAATTTCGCGGATAAGTTAGCTTTTATATCAGTTAACAATCCATCTGACAAAATATTAATCGTTGGAGACTTTAACATGAGTGATTTAAGATGGCAACCTAATGCTAACGTTAGTGATTTCTCACCAATAAATGTTAGACTTAATCAGCACTTTGACTTGATGGATATGATGAGCTTTTGTAACTTAAAGCAATATAACGGTATCCAAAATAATACAGGAAAAATACTAGATTTAGTCCTCTCTACCGAGCCTCTGCAAGTAGACCGTTGCGAGCCAACTGTGGCTGAGGATAAATATCACCCATCACTACTTATCTCACTTGAGTTACCTAACAACCAAATTCTGCCCTCATCACCGTGTCTCAAATTTTTCTACCATAAGGGAATTCAAACAGAGCTTGATATGATCAATTGGCAGGATCTGCTTAGTGTTGACAATATAGATGTAGCCGTATCCAAACTTAATTCAATATTAACTTCTCTTCGTGGTAAATTTATTCCTCATAAATATGTCAAGAAGACCGATTATCCACCTTGGTACTCACCAGCATTAAAAAAAAATCTAAAAGAAAAACTTAAATGGAGACAAAAATCTAAAATATACGGGAACCTAGCTGACATTAATGCATTTTGTATAGTACGCGACAGAGCAAGAAAAATAGAATCAATATGCTATAACAAGTATATCGAAAATAGCTATCCGTTCAAATCCAAAGGCTTTCTGGTCATATGTGCGTACACTTAAATCTTCCAACACATTCCCAATCCCAATGACTTATAAAGACTCAAAGGTTGAGTCAAGTGCGGATGTATGTAACACCTTCTCGCAGTACTTTGCCTCTACGTACCAATCTCCTGCATCTAACGACCCTACAGATACCATCCCGCAGACTAATGGAACTACATCCACTGGAGATATTCAAACTGTGACTATCGACAATGTTACCCTTCTTAAACAACTGAAATCGTTAGACTTTAATAAGTCCGCCGGGCCAGACTCCATACATCCTCACTTGATTGTCAACTGTTCAAAGAGCCTTGTAATATAGTATTAGTATTAGTAGTAAGGGATGTAAACGTCAGATTGAGAACTACAGGCCTATCTCAAAACTCTGTATCTTTGCAAAAGTATTTTAAAAAATAGTACATAAACAACTATACGAGGCCCTAAAACAATCATTCAGTCCATTACAACACGGTTTCCTTCACGGTCGCTCCACAACAACGAACCTCATTCTCTTCACTGACAACGTTACCACTGGCATGGAACAGGGCGGTCAAATTGACACAATATATACAGACTATAGTAAAGCATTTGACCGAATAGACCACTCGATTCTTCTTACCAAGCTATCCTCAGCAGGAATCCATGGAAACTTATTTCGATGGCTAGTCTCATATTTGGACAATAGAACACAGTTAGTTGCAATTAATGGACATACTTCTCCTCCTATTTCCATCCCTTCAGGAGTACCCCAGGGCTCAATAATGGCCCCATTGCTGTTTACACTCTTCCTACAAGATATCGATACATGTTTCCAAAACTCCGAAGTTCTCCTCTTCGCGGATGACATAAAAGTCTTTAAAAATATTAGAAGTTTTAATGACAGCCGCTTACTTCAAACCGATCTTAACAAACTATCTAAGTACTGTCTTAATAACAAACTTGACCTTAACGTAAATAAATGTTTTGTCATTTCCTACACTCGGAAACGTATACCTAACAAGTATGACTATGTAATCAAAGGTAAACTACTATTAAGAAAGACGGAAGTAACAGATCTAGGTGTAACGTTAGATGAAAAACTACTATTTGATAAACATATAACTAAAATAACCGGTAAAGCCATGAAGTCTCTGGGTTTTGTATTACAAATATCAAAAAAATTCAATAAAGCAAAAACTCAAAAAAAAATATATTGTTCTTTAGTTAGGAGTCATCTCGAGTATTCATCACCTGTTTGGAATCCAACATACCAAACATATATAGATCAAATAGAAAAAGTTCAACGGAAATTCCTACGGCACCTGAATTTTAGATTCACAGTTCAGTGTAAGGACTACAACAGTAGCTGTCGGCGACATCACATCCTGCCGTTCGCCAAACGCAGGGATGCAACTGACCTCACACTCCTAACCAAAATAATTCAGGGATTCACTGAATCATCTGATTTATTATCCAGAATCCAGATACAACTACCTACAACGAGATCCAATCATAGGAATTATTTTAAACTGCACGTACCAAAGGTTCGCACGAACTACAAAAAAAAATCATACATATGGCGAACATCTCATAAATTTAATGAAATTAATGCCAAATACTGTAATTCTATTGACATATTTCACAACAAGCCTCATTTCTTTAAAACTCTTATTATAATAATCATGATTTTTTCCGTCCTGACGAGGAATTACCCAGCATATCATCTGATTGACAAGGACACACGGGCACGCACCCCCCAGCCTTTTTGTGAGCAATTAGACTACTGGTACGCATCTCATATACAAACATGAATACGGTAGTTACACACCTATCACCCAATAAGCCACAACAACTCGTACATCCATGTATTCAACAAAATAATATATTAACTAAGCAATTAAATACCCTTAGGTTTATCAGGCATCGATATCAGGCATCGCTCATTCACTTTATTTATCTATTTAAGAAGTGCGATAACTATTTAAAAAACTGTAAGGAATAGCTTTGTCGATGTGATATATATCACATACATACGGTATGTGTGAGTGGAGCTGTTGGCGGCTGGACATCTCGCCTACCCTCTCACTTGTGTTTTGTGAGCGAGACTGCGTGCGGGTGTGACCGATTCGGTTCTTAGCCGGCGCTCGGCGCGGCGGGCGGTCGCGGCGAGCGCATCGCATTGTGTATTCAGAGATATAATTGATTCAGAGTTAAGAAGGATAAATAAATGGTTCAGAGTATTGAAGTAAATTGTTGTAAGTTATTAACACAGTCACCCAACCCACCTAAGTTTCCAATTAGTCCTACAAAAACACTTATATATGTATAGTTGAGTATTATTTATATAAATAAATAAATAAACATATACACTATATTTTACAAATGAATTGGATTGAATTGAATTTAATTGAATATTTTGCTAGCGAATTATGGCGAGCGTAAAATCATTAAATGTATAATGTATAGTTTAAGTTTTCCATTGTAAATATGGAACATTTATGGATGGGGTGCGAATGCTACTTTCTAAACTAAACAGGCCGTCCGCCAAAGTATAAGAACTAATTACCAATTGCGGAAACTTATTAGTGGCTTAAAACATATTTTTTATGTCATAAAAAGAATAATTGTATTTCACAAGTATCCCTATAATATATATAGTAGTATCCCTTAATTATATAAATAAATAAACTAATTTTAATCTTACTATGTCTCTTTCTAACAAAGGACATAAGAAAAGGATGTAAGAAATTTAGTCCTGTCAAATTAGTCCAATGCTTGTTTTCAATATAAATTTAGTCGCCATCTATCGCGGTTACGCCTAAATACACGCAAAATAAGACGGCAAAGATTAATTTGACAACTTAAAATATGTTCTATCCTTTTTCAGTAATGTTCGTAAGAAAGAGATGAGATGTGACTAAAATTAGTTAAGTGCGATTTACAACAGAATCGGCACCAATATGTTACAGGTCGATTAACTAAATCTGGCACGTTCACAGTACTCACACATGCAATTTCACGATATAGTATGTTTCATTACATTATTGTTTGTAATCAGTCAGTCAATTCTAATGGACGAATAAAAAAAGCAAAAACAAAACAATACGTCATACTTGTGAACAGGTGCTGCTTGTGGGGGTTGGTCTGCTTAAGTTTGCCATTTATTTATTTACTTATTAAATATAGATTCAGTCTACTTTGTAGTTTTGCGGCCGCGCCGGGGCACGCAATTGTTGTCAGTGCGATTAGAATGTAAATATTATGTAATGAATCTAAGCTTGTTTTGAAAAGAGTAATTGCTGAGTTTATTGCCGGCTCTTCTCAGCAAATGCAACCTTCCGAACCGGTATTAGAGTATTAGAGTCAGACTTTTCATAAGTGCCTGCGAAGGTCTATTTGAATAAATGATTTTGAATTTTGAATTTTGAATTTTGAATAATTGTCTCTTTCATACTCATAAGCTAGACCGCACGCGAAAGAGATTTCCATGACGCACATGGAGTGCGACGCCACGCCCCGCGCGCTTATTCATAGATATTACACAAGCGCATGTAAATGTGTTGCACGTGCCAGCTTTAGTTTTTTTTTATTTTTATTTTTTATACCACTAAGGTGGCAAACAAGCATACGGTCCGCCTGATGGTAAGCGGTTACCGTAGCCTATGGACGCTTGCAACACCAGGGGTATCACTCGCGCGTTGCCGACCCTAAAAGCATGTTACAACCCGACTTCCCGACTTCCGACCCTAAAATTTAGTTAACCGACTTGTACATTATGCTTTTTCAATCATATTTAACAACTCATTTTCATAAAGCTAGAAACTTCCAAATGGAACTCTTGTGATATGTCCTCACAATTGTTCGCGACAGAATGATTGTTTAGAATTATTCAAAAGTAAGATTTGTAATCATAGATTGTAATTTAAAATAGGTATTGTTCATAACATAATAAAAGATTAGAAATCCTCAGCTGTTTCCCAGTTAGTTTCTATAGAGTAATTTGTATTTGTTTGTCTTTTGTTAGTATATTGTCCTAACATCCTTTCTCACGGAAAGCATGCCGCCTGGTTGCATGTTATAAAATAAACTGCCCAGCCAGATATCGACGCGTCTTGTATATAGTATAGTTGTAGTCTTAAATAGGGCATGCAATACCGGAGGGTTTTCAGTTCCGGAACTAAGTTCCGATATTGGGCACTCAATTCCGGAATTCCGGAACTAGCAACTATTTAACGATTTTTCGTTTCTGTGAATAATTTCGAATCAAAAAAGTTTTATTGATTAGCCTTTTAATCAATTTAAGCCACATTCGACTTTTAATCACTTGAGCTTTATAGCTGTGCTCGTAATAAAAAGTCACACGAAAACACTCTCTTGCTCTTCACACTCGCAGCCAGAATGCACAAAATATAATTATAAGCTTCTGTGAGATACACAGCTCGATCTCCTCCGTTATCGTACTTAGCCTTTTCTAATTTTACAAACCCTGAAAGGTCAAAATTGGCAGACAGATTCTTGCAGACTTTTTTACACTTATCCATTTCTTTGTTCAATTGCTCTTGTAGAGTTGGTCGTCTATTCAAATTCAAATTCAAATTCAAAAAGCATTTATTCAATTAAGGCCCTGATAGGGCACTTGTGAACGTTAACAAATGGCTCTACACCGGTTCCAAATACAACTTGAACTGAGAAGACTCCGGCAAGAAACTCAGCAAGTCTTTTTTTTTTTAAATATGTAAATAGAAGTATTACAATTACAAAATATATATAACAATAGCCTGCGAAGCGAACAATTCATTCAAATGCATTCTTGTCATCTACAAAATCAGAAACTTTATAGTACCCTTTCGTGCATAACTTTTGTTTAACTATCTTTTTGAATCTATGTATAGGTAGCTCTTGGATTTCTTTGGGTACTTTATTATAGAAACGTATACATTGCCCCTTGAAAGAGTTAAGGACTTTGCTGAGCCGAGTTAAAGGTACAGCAAGTTTGTGCTTATTTCTAGTGTTCAAACTATGAGTGTCACTATTCTTAGGAAAGTTATTTAAGTTTTTCCTCACATGAATAAGATTTTCATATATGTACTGTGACGACACTGTCATTATATTAATAGATTTAAACTTGTCTCTCAAAGAATCACTAGGCCTTATTTTATATATTGCGCGGACAGCCTTCTTCTGCAGTATAAAAATTCTATTGATTTCGGCACCACTACCCCAGAGGAGGATACCGTAAGACATCAAACTGTGAAAGTAACTGAAATAAACTAATTTTGCCGTAGATTCGTCAGTGAGAGCGCGAATTTTTCTCACTGCATAAAATATTGGTTGTCTGTTGAATGTAAATATTATGTAATTAGTCTAAGCTTATATGAAAAAAGTAATTATTGAGTATATTGCCGGCTCTTCTGAAGCAAATGCAACCTTCCGAACCGGTATTAGAGTCAGACTCTTTATAAGTGCCTGTGAAGGTCTATTTGAATAAATAATTTTGAATTTTTCGAGTTCAAGAAGCTATTCTGTTCATCAAGTTTTTTTAGCGTAATCTTTAATGCTATGTAAAGCGTCGTATCACGACGGCATAATGATTGTACAGCCAATTTTATGACATCTAAGCTATCATGAATGTCTCTCAATATTTGAATTTCATCTTCGGAAAAGGATATTGCTGATTTCTAGTCTATTACAGCTTTAAGAATACAGTCTTTTGTATTTAAAAACACTCGGATCATGTCAGACATGCTTGACCATCGTGTGAGACAATCTAGTTGTAGCTGTATGCCTTTATGATGTTCTTTCAAGATGTAATCCCGCAGTGCTTTTTATAATAATTTCCTTTACAAAGCTAGCACGTTAAAGCTTGTATTTTTGCACTTTGCGGACTGCACGAAGAAAACGATTCCAAATATCGGTATTAGTCCTCTTTTTGAAGAACTAAATGTACACACATAAATTTATGAATACCGGAATTACGATATTAACCTAGTCCCAGTTCCGGAACTGAAATATCGGATATTTGTTCCGAGATTCCGGAGTTACGGGATTCCGGAATCCCGGAATGCATGCCCTAGTCTTAAAGAAGTCCTGCCTCCTAGCCACTGATTTACCCTATATTAAATAGTATTTCGTTTCGTTGTTCCCTGAATCCGGTATTCTTGATTTATTGGTTAACGGTAACGATTAGTGAAGGTAATCGGCAGCGATTCATTGAATTAGTGTATTGTGGAGCTGCTGCTTAGCTCCGTTGATTGTTCAGCATAGATTGGTGAATTACCATTTACCATTGCTGTGCTGAACAATAATGATATATCATTATTATAGAGAACATTTATGCAATTTCTCCTTTTTCTTCATAAATCCTCGGCTTTTAGTCAAAAGGTCTTTCATACCAACGAATGAAATCATTAAAATAAATAATATACCCCAGGTACGGGGTAGGTTGACTCGTATTTCTTGTTCCATAAGATCAAATTTGTACACTATATTTTAATTTATAGCGACACTTGTTTAATTTTTTCCAAAGTTTAATAGTGTGTCTGCCTGTAATACTACTTTTTACGATGATAATACTCTAAAATAATAAATATACCCATCACATCCAACCATCCTTAAGTAAGTCATGCTCACTTTAAAGCCTTTGCTTGCGGTGGCGTCGTGTGACGGGTCGCTTCCCTCCAATATGGCGAGGGCGGTGGCTGCCACACGCGTCATACTTGTAAACAGGTGCTGCTTGTGGGGGCTGGTCTGCGTCGAGTTTGGTATTTATAAATATCGAGTCAGTCTACTTTGTAGTTTCGCCGCCGCGCCGGGGCACGCAATTGTTGCCAGTGCGATTAGAATCTAAATATTATGTAATGAATCAAAGCTTGTTTTGAAAAGAGTAATTGCTAAATGTATTGCCGGCTCTTCTCAGCAAATGGAACCTTCCGAACCGGTATTAGAGTCAGACTTTTCATAAGTGCCTGCGAAGGTCTATTTGAATAAATGACTGAGATGAACACGCAAGAAACTCAGCAAGATTACATTTCATACGTACGCTATGTTGGTCATTCATTAGACACGAAGCGGTAATTAGACGCGCGAGCCGCAAGTACCCAGTACGCGTTTTATACGCATTTTTCAACACACTCGCGAGGAAAAAGATAGACTTGTATTTTTTGAAGTAGACTTTTTTTTATGTTAAATGGGCTTGCGTTTGACCTTCGACTGGCCCCATGAGGAGTTATGACGAGGCCGAGGATGTAGCACGCTTACCCAGAAAAAGCCTATTCACTCTGGCCTCGACCCCGGAAGAGAGTTCCACTCCTTTGCTGTTCGTATAAGAAACGATGAAGCGAAGCGTTGTGTCCGGGTACGCGGGATGTCGACTACGTATGGGTGGAAATGCTCCCGGCGTCTTGTGTTTAATAATAATAAAAAAAACGAAAATTTTGACAATCATTTTTGGAACATGCGCTGGTTAAATTAAAAATGCTTAGTCGACATACATATAACTTGCATTGAAGTATAAACTTAAAATAATCGGGTTTATATCAGAAAACAATTTCGTAATTATGTAGGTACCTACTGGCTTTTGTAAAATGCGCACTTGTGCAGAGTCAAGCTACTTCCAGACATCTTTGTCTTCAATATAATGGGCTTATAATAAATATTTTCCAAATTTTTTGATACTTAATTGCAGTTGTTTAAACATTTTATTGTCGCAATCGTTCAAGAGCATAATTTTAATAAACGAATTCTTAATAAATACATAATTATCCCGGTACATTCCTCTTTATTTGATGAAGTAATTTTTGATGATTTCGAAAAAACTATGCTAGTTAGAAACATCGTTCTATTTTTCCTGTAATTTTACATCAATGTCCTAATAAATTAGTGAATTTCCACTGAGGGATGAATGTATAGGTCATTAGTAAAAAAAAAATTAGAAAATAATCCTGTCTAATATTATTTTTGATTACTTCAGGAAATTTTCTATAATATATAGATTGTATTTTGTACATATTTGTTGTAAATAAAGGGATTATTTATTTTAATAAAATCTTTTAATACTTATTACAAAAAAAAAACTAAACTCATTTTCACTAAAAAAAACTATTGATACCACAAAATCTTTAAATATTGACAACAAAATTATTAACTACTTAGGGGGCGTCCATAAATTACGTGAGGCGATTTTAGTGCTTTTTCTCCTCCCCCCCCCCCCTTGGTCAGATGTCGTGAGATTTGGCTCCACCCCCTCCCCCTCTCCACTAATCTCACGTGAGATTTTTCAATACCTATGCTTATTTTTTGCGTAAATATGTACGTTAATCAGTACTTTTTTGCGTTTGATTTATTAAAAACAACAATACTTTTTTTTTTTTTTGAACGTAGATCACAGTGATAATGTCGAACAATAAAATACTTTAATGGAGCTACAAATATTCGAAAATGGAACCCAGTGTTCTTGCAATTTTACACTAGTTTATTGCGGAAAAAAATTACGTGATATTTGCCCAGACTTCCACTCTCCCCCACGTAAGATAAGATGAGATTCGGCTCGACCCCCTCCTCCCCCTAAACGCCTCACGTAATTTATGGACGCCCCCTTATTACCTTTGACTAATGATATATCCAGACGGAGCTACGAAGCTGTTTACGCGTCGATAAAAAGAGCCCCTAACTGTTAGGGGCTTAATCATTTTCCGGTCTTCAGTGTCAGTCGAGACGTCACTGGGACACAACCAAATTCACCAAAATTGTATTGTTTCAAAATGTCGTTTTGTGTGATAAAAGTGTATAAAAACTACATGGGTCGATCTAGACCAACGAAAAAACTCACCTATCATCGGTAAGTAACAATATTTCCTATTAGTTTCTGCAATATAAGCCATTGAAATGTTTCGAAAATAAATATTTTGAGTAAGCGCCATTTTTTATGTGTTGCCTGTGCTGCCAGTTTATGAACTCAAAACTCCCATGGTAAGATCAGTCAATAGTTAAATACGAGTATGTAGATACTGATATAAATCAAAAGCGACGGTGGACAAGTCGAATTTTTGAGTGGAAAGTCGAATGTTTTTTTTTTTAATACTAATGACGATTATGTCATGTAAGATAAGTAGTCGCTTCAGTAATGAAAAAATCAAAATGGGTATTCATTTAAGATTTTCCTCGAGCTAATTACGAATATCATTTTGAATTTCAAGATGGCGGACCTATTTTTTTTAAGTTGACGTGTTTGTCGTTTTCGGTTTTTCCATCATAGTCAGTGATGTATATAACCATGGATGCGGTCACCGGAACATTTTGTAAAATACTTCTTCATACAAGTAAACTGTACAGCCATCTGTTTAAAATCATTTGAACTACGTAGTGCCGCGTTGCATAGGCGTACGATGTAAACTTGTATATGTGATTGTAATTTAAAATAGGTATTGTTCATAACATAATAAAAGATTAGAAATCCTCAGCTGTTTCCCAGTTAGTTTCTATAGAGTAATTTGTATTTGTTTGTCTTTTGTTAGTATATTGTCCTAACATCCTTTCTCACGGAAAGCATGCCGCCTGGTTGCATGTTATAAAATAAACTGCCCAGCCAGATATCGACGCGTCTTGTATATAGTATAGTTGTAGTCTTAAATAGGGCATGCAATACCGGAGGGTTTTCAGTTCCGGAACTAAGTTCCGATATTGGGCACTCAATTCCGGAATTCCGGAACTAGCAACTATTTAACGATTTTTCGTTTCTGTGAATAATTTCGAATCAAAAAAGTTTTATTGATTAGCCTTTTAATCAATTTAAGCCACATTCGACTTTTAATCACTTGAGCTTTATAGCTGTGCTCGTAATAAAAAGTCACACGAAAACACTCTCTTGCTCTTCACACTCGCAGCCAGAATGCACAAAATATAATTATAAGCTTCTGTGAGATACACAGCTCGATCTCCTCCGTTATCGTACTTAGCCTTTTCTAATTTTACAAACCCTGAAAGGTCAAAATTGGCAGACAGATTCTTGCAGACTTTTTTACACTTATCCATTTCTTTGTTCAATTGCTCTTGTAGAGTTGGTCGTCTATTCAAATTCAAATTCAAATTCAAAAAGCATTTATTCAATTAAGGCCCTGATAGGGCACTTGTGAACGTTAACAAATGGCTCTACACCGGTTCCAAATACAACTTGAACTGAGAAGACTCCGGCAAGAAACTCAGCAAGTCTTTTTTTTTTTAAATATGTAAATAGAAGTATTACAATTACAAAATATATATAACAATAGCCTGCGAAGCGAACAATTCATTCAAATGCATTCTTGTCATCTACAAAATCAGAAACTTTATAGTACCCTTTCGTGCATAACTTTTGTTTAACTATCTTTTTGAATCTATGTATAGGTAGCTCTTGGATTTCTTTGGGTACTTTATTATAGAAACGTATACATTGCCCCTTGAAAGAGTTAAGGACTTTGCTGAGCCGAGTTAAAGGTACAGCAAGTTTGTGCTTATTTCTAGTGTTCAAACTATGAGTGTCACTATTCTTAGGAAAGTTATTTAAGTTTTTCCTCACATGAATAAGATTTTCATATATGTACTGTGACGACACTGTCATTATATTAATAGATTTAAACTTGTCTCTCAAAGAATCACTAGGCCTTATTTTATATATTGCGCGGACAGCCTTCTTCTGCAGTATAAAAATTCTATTGATTTCGGCACCACTACCCCAGAGGAGGATACCGTAAGACATCAAACTGTGAAAGTAACTGAAATAAACTAATTTTGCCGTAGATTCGTCAGTGAGAGCGCGAATTTTTCTCACTGCATAAAATATTGGTTGTCTGTTGAATGTAAATATTATGTAATTAGTCTAAGCTTATATGAAAAAAGTAATTATTGAGTATATTGCCGGCTCTTCTGAAGCAAATGCAACCTTCCGAACCGGTATTAGAGTCAGACTCTTTATAAGTGCCTGTGAAGGTCTATTTGAATAAATAATTTTGAATTTTTCGAGTTCAAGAAGCTATTCTGTTCATCAAGTTTTTTTAGCGTAATCTTTAATGCTATGTAAAGCGTCGTATCACGACGGCATAATGATTGTACAGCCAATTTTATGACATCTAAGCTATCATGAATGTCTCTCAATATTTGAATTTCATCTTCGGAAAAGGATATTGCTGATTTCTAGTCTATTACAGCTTTAAGAATACAGTCTTTTGTATTTAAAAACACTCGGATCATGTCAGACATGCTTGACCATCGTGTGAGACAATCTAGTTGTAGCTGTATGCCTTTATGATGTTCTTTCAAGATGTAATCCCGCAGTGCTTTTTATAATAATTTCCTTTACAAAGCTAGCACGTTAAAGCTTGTATTTTTGCACTTTGCGGACTGCACGAAGAAAACGATTCCAAATATCGGTATTAGTCCTCTTTTTGAAGAACTAAATGTACACACATAAATTTATGAATACCGGAATTACGATATTAACCTAGTCCCAGTTCCGGAACTGAAATATCGGATATTTGTTCCGAGATTCCGGAGTTACGGGATTCCGGAATCCCGGAATGCATGCCCTAGTCTTAAAGAAGTCCTGCCTCCTAGCCACTGATTTACCCTATATTAAATAGTATTTCGTTTCGTTGTTCCCTGAATCCGGTATTCTTGATTTATTGGTTAACGGTAACGATTAGTGAAGGTAATCGGCAGCGATTCATTGAATTAGTGTATTGTGGAGCTGCTGCTTAGCTCCGTTGATTGTTCAGCATAGATTGGTGAATTACCATTTACCATTGCTGTGCTGAACAATAATGATATATCATTATTATAGAGAACATTTATGCAATTTCTCCTTTTTCTTCATAAATCCTCGGCTTTTAGTCAAAAGGTCTTTCATACCAACGAATGAAATCATTAAAATAAATAATATACCCCAGGTACGGGGTAGGTTGACTCGTATTTCTTGTTCCATAAGATCAAATTTGTACACTATATTTTAATTTATAGCGACACTTGTTTAATTTTTTCCAAAGTTTAATAGTGTGTCTGCCTGTAATACTACTTTTTACGATGATAATACTCTAAAATAATAAATATACCCATCACATCCAACCATCCTTAAGTAAGTCATGCTCACTTTAAAGCCTTTGCTTGCGGTGGCGTCGTGTGACGGGTCGCTTCCCTCCAATATGGCGAGGGCGGTGGCTGCCACACGCGTCATACTTGTAAACAGGTGCTGCTTGTGGGGGCTGGTCTGCGTCGAGTTTGGTATTTATAAATATCGAGTCAGTCTACTTTGTAGTTTCGCCGCCGCGCCGGGGCACGCAATTGTTGCCAGTGCGATTAGAATCTAAATATTATGTAATGAATCAAAGCTTGTTTTGAAAAGAGTAATTGCTAAATGTATTGCCGGCTCTTCTCAGCAAATGGAACCTTCCGAACCGGTATTAGAGTCAGACTTTTCATAAGTGCCTGCGAAGGTCTATTTGAATAAATGACTGAGATGAACACGCAAGAAACTCAGCAAGATTACATTTCATACGTACGCTATGTTGGTCATTCATTAGACACGAAGCGGTAATTAGACGCGCGAGCCGCAAGTACCCAGTACGCGTTTTATACGCATTTTTCAACACACTCGCGAGGAAAAAGATAGACTTGTATTTTTTGAAGTAGACTTTTTTTTATGTTAAATGGGCTTGCGTTTGACCTTCGACTGGCCCCATGAGGAGTTATGACGAGGCCGAGGATGTAGCACGCTTACCCAGAAAAAGCCTATTCACTCTGGCCTCGACCCCGGAAGAGAGTTCCACTCCTTTGCTGTTCGTATAAGAAACGATGAAGCGAAGCGTTGTGTCCGGGTACGCGGGATGTCGACTACGTATGGGTGGAAATGCTCCCGGCGTCTTGTGTTTAATAATAATAAAAAAAACGAAAATTTTGACAATCATTTTTGGAACATGCGCTGGTTAAATTAAAAATGCTTAGTCGACATACATATAACTTGCATTGAAGTATAAACTTAAAATAATCGGGTTTATATCAGAAAACAATTTCGTAATTATGTAGGTACCTACTGGCTTTTGTAAAATGCGCACTTGTGCAGAGTCAAGCTACTTCCAGACATCTTTGTCTTCAATATAATGGGCTTATAATAAATATTTTCCAAATTTTTTGATACTTAATTGCAGTTGTTTAAACATTTTATTGTCGCAATCGTTCAAGAGCATAATTTTAATAAACGAATTCTTAATAAATACATAATTATCCCGGTACATTCCTCTTTATTTGATGAAGTAATTTTTGATGATTTCGAAAAAACTATGCTAGTTAGAAACATCGTTCTATTTTTCCTGTAATTTTACATCAATGTCCTAATAAATTAGTGAATTTCCACTGAGGGATGAATGTATAGGTCATTAGTAAAAAAAAAATTAGAAAATAATCCTGTCTAATATTATTTTTGATTACTTCAGGAAATTTTCTATAATATATAGATTGTATTTTGTACATATTTGTTGTAAATAAAGGGATTATTTATTTTAATAAAATCTTTTAATACTTATTACAAAAAAAAAACTAAACTCATTTTCACTAAAAAAAACTATTGATACCACAAAATCTTTAAATATTGACAACAAAATTATTAACTACTTAGGGGGCGTCCATAAATTACGTGAGGCGATTTTAGTGCTTTTTCTCCTCCCCCCCCCCCCTTGGTCAGATGTCGTGAGATTTGGCTCCACCCCCTCCCCCTCTCCACTAATCTCACGTGAGATTTTTCAATACCTATGCTTATTTTTTGCGTAAATATGTACGTTAATCAGTACTTTTTTGCGTTTGATTTATTAAAAACAACAATACTTTTTTTTTTTTTTGAACGTAGATCACAGTGATAATGTCGAACAATAAAATACTTTAATGGAGCTACAAATATTCGAAAATGGAACCCAGTGTTCTTGCAATTTTACACTAGTTTATTGCGGAAAAAAATTACGTGATATTTGCCCAGACTTCCACTCTCCCCCACGTAAGATAAGATGAGATTCGGCTCGACCCCCTCCTCCCCCTAAACGCCTCACGTAATTTATGGACGCCCCCTTATTACCTTTGACTAATGATATATCCAGACGGAGCTACGAAGCTGTTTACGCGTCGATAAAAAGAGCCCCTAACTGTTAGGGGCTTAATCATTTTCCGGTCTTCAGTGTCAGTCGAGACGTCACTGGGACACAACCAAATTCACCAAAATTGTATTGTTTCAAAATGTCGTTTTGTGTGATAAAAGTGTATAAAAACTACATGGGTCGATCTAGACCAACGAAAAAACTCACCTATCATCGGTAAGTAACAATATTTCCTATTAGTTTCTGCAATATAAGCCATTGAAATGTTTCGAAAATAAATATTTTGAGTAAGCGCCATTTTTTATGTGTTGCCTGTGCTGCCAGTTTATGAACTCAAAACTCCCATGGTAAGATCAGTCAATAGTTAAATACGAGTATGTAGATACTGATATAAATCAAAAGCGACGGTGGACAAGTCGAATTTTTGAGTGGAAAGTCGAATGTTTTTTTTTTTAATACTAATGACGATTATGTCATGTAAGATAAGTAGTCGCTTCAGTAATGAAAAAATCAAAATGGGTATTCATTTAAGATTTTCCTCGAGCTAATTACGAATATCATTTTGAATTTCAAGATGGCGGACCTATTTTTTTTAAGTTGACGTGTTTGTCGTTTTCGGTTTTTCCATCATAGTCAGTGATGTATATAACCATGGATGCGGTCACCGGAACATTTTGTAAAATACTTCTTCATACAAGTAAACTGTACAGCCATCTGTTTAAAATCATTTGAACTACGTAGTGCCGCGTTGCATAGGCGTACGATGTAAACTTGTATATGTGCGTACCATGCACATTTTGTTTATTACATTTTTATTACCGTCGGATATTACTAAATTAAAAAAATTAAGGTTATTCGACACGCGTGTATGTAATATTATTGGAATTGCAAAATATTCACAATTTAAAATAGTGTCCGCCATATTTAACTATTTAGTTATTGGTCCGATTGCTCTTAAAATTGATATTTGGGAGACTCTTGGACCATATAACATTAATCTTTGCTCAAAATTGAAAAAAAGTGGCCGCCATTTTGAACTATTTAGTTATTGGTCCGATTGCTCTCAAAATTGATATTTGAGAGGCCTTTGGAACATAAACCATGAATCTTATCTCGAAATTCAAAAAAGTGGCCGCCATGTTGAACTATTTAGTTATTGGTCCGATTGCTCTCAAAATTGATATTTGGGAGACTCTTGGACCAAATAACATGAATCTTTGCTCAAAATTCAAAAAAGTGGCCGCCATATTGAACTATTTTGTTATTGGTCCGATTGCTCTCAAAATTGAGATTTGAGAGACCCTTGGACCATATAACATAAATTTTTACTCAAAATTGAAAAAAATGGTCGCCATATTGAACTATTTAGTTACTGATCCGATTGCTCTCAAAATTGATATTTGAGAGACCCTTGGACCATATAACGAGAACCTATGCTAAAAATTAAAAAAAGTGGCCGCCATTTTGAACTATTTATTTATTGGTCCGATTGCTCTCAAAATTGATATTTGGGACAGTTTTGGACCATATAACATAAATCTTTGCTCAAAATTGAAAAAAGTGTCCGCCATTTTGAACTATTTAGTTATTGGTCCGATTGCTTTCAAAATTCATATTTGAGAGAGCAATCAGACCAGTAATGAAATAGTTCAGTAGGGCGGCCGCTTTTTTCAATTTTGAGCAAAAAATTATGTTACATGGTCCAAGGGTCTCTCAAATATCAATTTTGAGAGCAATCGGACCAGTAAGTAAATAGTTCAATATGGCGGACACTTTTTTAATTTTTAGCATGGATTCACGTTATATGGTCCAAGGGTCTCATAAATATAAATTTTGAGAGCAATCGGACCAGTAACTAAATAGTTCAATATGACGGCAATTTTTTTTCAATTTTGAGTAAAAATTTATGTTATATGGTCCAAGGGCCTCTCAAATATCAATTTTGAGAGCAATCGGACCAATAACTAAATAGTTCAATATGGCGGATACTATTTTAAATTGTGAATATTTTGCAATTCCAATAACTTTACATACACGCGTGTCGAATAACCTTTTTTTAATTTTGTAATAACTGACTTAAATAATAAGACTTTTTTTACAGAATACCAATTGATCCAATTTTAAGAAGCCAATGGATATACATCATTCGGAGAAGCCGTAGTGAAGATCTCTGGACCTAGCCAAAAAAAATGTTTGACTTGATTTAACTCGATTTGCTTGTTTTGACTCAATTTCACTTGATTTCACTCGGTTTGACTGGATTTGCTTGATTTGACTTGGTTTGACTCGGATTAACTCGATTTGACTCGGGTTGACTCAATTTGACTTGATTTGCTTGATTTGACTTGATTTGAAACGTCAACGCAAATAATTACTGTTCGTCGACATCAAAGTAAAAATAATAAGTATTAATTTATATCGGCGCCATTAATCTTATTCTTATTATCATGTATTATCCCGATTCCACTTTTATTTTCGGAGTTTAAAAAGATATCGACACCGTAATATATTTTTCCCCATTTTCTTGGATTTTTTTCAAGAACTGGTAACTGGTATAAACGTCACTATGACAAGCAGAATGACGTAACGCGAGGATAAGATGTAGCAAAGTTGGCCACTTTTTAAAAGTCATGTAGTATGGGGATACTCTTTCTAGACATATATATTTTCTAAGCTTATTACAAACAAAAACTCAAATTTTCCTTTAAACTTGAAATTAAGAAAAAAATCTTTTTACAAAAAATTTTAACCGATTTCAATATGAAATAACGACGTAGACACTAATCTGACACTGTTTTGAAGTCAGCAAAAATGCTCAACGTGTTCCATAGAACATATCCAATTCTACCAAAATGTAGGTAAAAATGCTTCCGCAAATATTTTTCAACATATTATACACCGTGACTTTTTATTCGTCTTAGAAACGCAGCCTACATAATGTACCCAATGAATAGGTTCTAAAAAAATATTTTTAACATTTGTATCATTAAAAAAAGTCATATAATTAATTATAATGCATGACGTAGTTTTAAACAGCCTGTTACGAGCGCAGTCTACTCGGCTCGTGCTCTGTTCTACCATTTTATATAAACTTTAATTCATTAACTCGATTTGACATCATAATTCTAATAAATTTTAATATTTTTTTTTAATATACAAATGATAAAAAAAAAAAAAAACTTTTTGGTTTGTACCTAGTAATTGGTTACATTAAGTGGGCTGCGTTTCTAAGAAGAAGAAAAGTCACGGTGTATTTGCTGATCGCTTATGGAGGTGGGACAATTTTGATTGGTTCTCCTTAGTCATTTATGTTTGTTCGAAATACTTTTCATAACTTTTTATAATATTGCAGAAGTACCGGAACATATTGAAAAGTAAACAATGGTAACATTCAAGAAAATTAATTTATATTATTTATTATGTTATTTGAACAGTTGACGAAAATTGTTAACAAAATTAAACATTAACCATAAATCAATAAACATCGTGACGTTAATTAAAAAATGGATACACTTGTGCTAACTTATGGAATTGTTATGGCTAATATATAAATGAGATTTTTTGAAAATGATAATCAGTCGCATCCCGAAATTAAAATGGTCAGCTTAAAGACTCTCACGTTGGCTGCGCTGGTAAGTCTTCTTATTTTTTTTATTTCTCATGCAGAAGATAATATTTTATTTATTTATTTATTTGTTTTATAATCCACAGCTCTTAAAAACTAATAATTGAAAATTACTGTACCGATGAAACTTGCACTGTTCCCTAAGGCCCGGTTTCAATAATTTACAGACCGGTATCGGTTAAGATTTATTAAAATTAAGACTCTTATATCTTTACTAATAATGAAGCAAAGACCTCAAAGCTTTGCATAGCAGACCCTCCCATATGGAAGTAGCTATCACAGGTAAAATTAGCTTACGAAATGATCTATATGCCCAGTTTGGCAATAAAAAAACCTACCACTGGTAAGCAAAACGATTCGTTTTTGTTTATTGAAACCAGGCGTAAGTCGAAGTTTTAAACCAATAAAAGAAGAATGGTTACAATCTGATTAATATCTTCGGAGATATGCGTGGACAAACATACATACACCTATGAAATTTTGTATATTTGTTTGGAAGCCCTAATAGATTATCATATGTGAATATATTGCAGTTCCAATAATATTATATACATACGTGTCGAATTGTTTTTTTTTTTTTAAGTCGATTAATATAAGGGATTAACTTATATTTGCTCAAATGATTGGGACATAAAAACAGATGACGATTTTCTAAGCTAATTTCGAAGCTAAACATTTAAGACCAGTTAGTAGGCATGTCGATTTAAAATCGATTAATCGAAAAATCGATTATTTAGAGTAATATAATCGAATTTCAGATCGATTTTGAACCCTACATCGATTCAATGAATCGATTCATAAACCTCCCGAATCGGACCGATCCATACGGCTCCTATTACATATTGGTATCACCAAAGAAATTCGTTGTACAGCTCAATAACGCCGATTGCCAACAAATACTTTTGCATAGTTGGAACATCTGTTCCATGTGAAAGGCTTTTTTCTGTTGCGGGAAATATTGCTACTGACGAAAGGAGTCGTTTACATCCTGAGCGATTAGATAAGTTAATTTTTTTAAAGTCACTCGATTTAAAATATTGGGAAATATAATTTCTTGTTAAATTTGTATTTAACTTTAATACAATTTTATAAACTTAAAATTTGACTAATTTATTAACCGACTAGAAATTTAAACTGCTACATTAGTTTAGTGGTTGCAAAAGATCCTGGGTTCGATTCCCACCTCTACCTATTCTTTCGAAGGAATATAGGCGTGATATTATGTTTATTAATTTAATAATACTTCTATCCAATTACTTGTATTTGCAGTAAATGGTCATCAATAATGTCCTGTATCTTTATTAGGCAATTAGTCATGTTTGAAATTGGCCCGATTAATCGAAAATCGATCTTTTAATGCTCGATTTAAACAAGAATCGATTCTAGTATGTCCGATTTGAATCGAAACGGAGATCGATATTTTTTAAAATGAATCGACACGCCTACCAGTTAGCGGTCGGTTGACTTTTCGGTAAAGGAAAACATCGTGAGGAAACCATAGCTCGGTAGTAGAGTACTTTGTAGTACCCACCTGGCTGGCTACCACCCTCAAGTTGAAAATCTGTCGCCAAGCACCTATCGGTGTGTTCCGACAGCTGCACTTGAGAGTCAGTTCCTTCTAGGCTTTGTGTGTGCACCACCTTCGGCCACATCATCACTTACCATGGTGAGATTGTGGTCAAAAGCAGGCATTAACACAGAAAAAAAAACTGTGTCAGACTAGAGTTATTACTTTTTATTGTATTTTGAAGTCGATTTAATTTTATTTAAATAACTTTTTTACTTCGTCATTTTTAGTTTTGCGTATTTTTTTTATTAACATAGATTATTTTCATTTTAGTTGGCTGTAGTAGCAGCGACGCCAACTTTCCCCAGACGTGGACATCACGGTTCGGGTCATGGATTTAATACGGTACGTTAATAAAAATAATATACCTTATTACTCTGATATACTGATGGTTACGTAAATAATAATTTAGGTGACTCTCGCCATCGACGGGGTCAATTCAATTCAAAATCATTTATTCAAATAGACCTTCGCAGGCACTTATGAAAAGTCTGACTCTAATACTCTAATACCGGTTTGGAAGGTTGCATTTGCTGAGAAGAGCCGGCAATAAACTCAGCAATTACTCTTTTCAAAACAAGCTTAGATTCATTACATAATATTTACATTCTAATCGCACTGACAACAATTGCGTGCCCCGGCGCGGCGGCAACACTACAATCTATCCACACACATTGAAACCAGATTTGTTTCGAACTGTGCGGGCTAAAAGGAGTTTTCTTCCGCTCCGAGCTCCCTACCGTGGTTTACCCAATGCATGGGGTTATTCAAAAAGGGTGTGAAGAGGTTTCTTCAGGGTCGGCAACGCGCGACGTGGTAAATGGTAGACAAGCATACGGCCCGCCTGATGGTAAGCGGTTACCGTAGCAATATCGACGCTTGCAACACACGGGGCATCACTCACGCGTTACTGACTCTGTTTCCCCGCCCCAATGAGCTCTGGCAACCTTACTCACGCGCAGGAACACAACATAAAGTTATTTGGCTGCGGTATTATGTAAGGTGGAGGTACGCACCCAGTCGAGCTGCTCTTTGATCGAATAAACGCTACGTTCAAAATAGTAAAAAATATATTTTAATTTTAGTTGGCACTTGTGGGAAACGTACTTCAAACGGGTGGCCAGTATACCGGTGGCCATCGTACGGGTGGCCATCGTACGGGTGGCCATCGTACGGGTGGTCATCGTACCCGTGGAGGAAGCCAGACATATACTCGTGGGGTTAGTAAATCCAACAAATATTATAAATGCGAATGTTTGTGTATATGTTTCTTTTAATATTACCTACAACTGTGTAGCAAAGAGTTTTGCTCATCATAAAAAAAAAACAAATAGACTTTTGCAAGCACTTATGAATATTCTGACTGTTATACCGGTTCGGGAGGTTACATTTGCTGAGAAGCTACCAATAAACTCAGCAATTACTATTTTCAAAACAATTTTATGATTAAAATTCAAAATGGAAGCAAAGACCCCCAAGTCCAAAAATTACAAAATTGTTTTTTTTTTTTTTCATGTAGCACAAACCTGATTATGTGACTTAGGAATCGACAAAAGGTACCAAATTATATTCTTTTTTGCAGCAAAATCAGCATAATGGCCCACTTGCGTGCTTCGGTAAGTAAATATAGTATTATACGAGCTACATTTTCTAGGAGTAGGTCTAATTTTTAAAATTTATACCTACTTCCATAAATCTTTTTAATCTTTACCCAAAGTCAAAGTCAAACCCATTTATTCAATTCAGGCCCCAGAAGAGCACTTATAATGTTTTCGCAAAAAACAGTTTTTTTTTAATCAACTTCAAAAAAAGGAGGAGGTTCTCAATTCCGTTGTATTTATTTTTAATGTTTGTTACCTCATAACTCCGTCATTTATTAACCGATTCGGAATTTTTGTTTTTGTTTGGATGTGAACATTTCCCGTTTGGTCCCATTGTCATCAGATCAGGATTTGATTACTTCTTAGTGTACTTTGAAGTCGGTTTAAGTTTTTTATAAAACAGTTTTTACTGCAATGCAATTTACAATACTCGCATACTAAATGGTTTTTTTTTTGTTTCCAGATTACTTCGCTGGCGGAATACACAGTGAGAATGTTATATTACGAATATTTTAAACGTTTATTAACATACTAGCACTCCCCCGCGGTTTTACCCGCGTTACCGAGATGAAATATACAGGGTTTTTGGTAAAACATTAACAACCTCTCAGTGAGTTTTAATAATTCATCAGACTTTCATACAAAAATAAATATATTTAAATCCAACCGCTCTAAATGTTACGAACTCTATGCGTATGAGTGTCAGTGCACGGGAGGCGTAGATACAACAAAATACAGAGTTAAAATATGTTAGAGAGAACAACGAAATCTTGAAAGATTGTTTTTGATAAACGTTAAGTAAAAAGTCATAGAAAAAAGTTGTTTTGATGTTAGTAATACAATCCTGCAAGTTTGTTGTAGTTGCAGTGTTTTATCAATACCTAGGGTATCAATTCAAAAAAATCTAAATCATTTATTCAAATAGACCTTCGCAGGCACTTATGAAAAGTCTGACTCTAATACTCTAATACCGGTTCGGAAGGTTGCATTTGCTGAGAAGAGCCGGCAATAAACTCAGCAATTACTCTTTTCAAAACAAGCTTAGATTCAATACATAATAATTACATTCTAATCGCACTGACAACCCCGGCGCGGCGGCAAAAACTACAAAGTAGACTGAATCGATATTTAATAAGAAAATAGCAAACTTAAGCACTTACTGCCAGTATCTGAAAGCCAAATCAAAGTTAATCTCTTGTTAAAAATATACCTGTCATTGTCAATGACGTCTGTAATGCTAATGACAGAGATGGCAATAGTTTTGATTATAGATTAACTTTGATTTGGCTTTCAGAAACTGTGAAAAGTGCTTAAGATTGCTATGTTCTTATGAAATATCCATTCAGTCTACTATAGCTATAGCAAACAGGAATATTTAGAAATAATATTATTCAAAATCGGATAGTAATTCGGAAGGTTACCTTGTATATCCAAACATACAAACTTTTCCTCTTTATTGGTAATAGACATTGTAAATTTATTTATATATTTACAGGAAAAGCTGGCTTTGCCCCTGACATTTTCCGATGGGTGTCCCTTCAAGGTAAGTGCATCGAATTTTATTATCGTGTTGGTCTAATATAAATCAAAATCAAAAAAATATTTATTCAGTTTAGTCCTTCTTTAGGCGCTTGTAGAACGTTAAGTACATGTAGCGACATCTATCAGCCATCTAAGTAACACTGAGATAGTTCACACACTGAAAGATAGATGGCGTGGCGCCACATTATCTATTATCCTGCATCGCGCTTAAGAAGTTTTCTCGAGATTCTGCATATATACAAGTGTCCGACAAGTACAGTTGGACCGCGGTCCCCGGGCACGATGTCCCAGCCTGGCGGAAGATCTTCCCTTTTAAATGGAGGTGTCATCCACCTTGCACCTTCATATACATATATTAATTTACCACCGGTTCGGAATACACTTAAACTGAGAAGACTCCGGCAAGAAACTCAGCAAGGCATTTTTTTTGGTGGATCTGTTTTTAATTTTTTCTTTACTTACTTTGTATAGGCCTGTGTAATCTCACCATGGTAAGTGATAATGTGGCCGATGGTGGTGCACACACAAATGTTGCGTTGATTTGTTTTTTAACACCAGTGAGAGTGGACTGTATTTTAAATTGAATAAATGCTTTTTTTTTTTAATTTGAATTTGAATTTGAATTTGAATTTATTAACAAGCTTTTATTTAACTTGCAATGTATGTATGTATGTTTGTTCGGGTGGAATCTTGCAAGTCGAATTTCACCCACTTCCAGTGGTCGGATTGACTTGATCTTTGATATACATTTGTGTATTAGATGACAATGCGAGTACATTCAACAAAAAGCACAGTCACACAAAAAAGCTTGTATTATAAATGAAATTTTCAACAAAGAACTTATTGATATTAATTTCAACTTTAACCCTTTCCTGAGAAATAAGGTCTTGTTAGATGGACGGACGGAAAACAAAGTGATCCGTATTTCCCTTTTGAGTTCCGTTACCTAGAGACAATATGACGAATTATGTAATTTTCAAACAAATCTCTGCTGAACTCTTCTGATCTTTAAATGTAATATTTTTACTTACAGACCAACCTCAATCATTTGATGCCGCATTAAATGGAACTATGGCCGGTAAGTGTTTTCCCAATGGAGTACAGCATGGGGTACTTCAAAAAGGGTGTGAAGCGGTTTCTTCAGGGTCGGCAACGCGCGAGTGATACCCCTCGTGTTACAAGCGTTTATAGGCTACGGTTACTGCTTACCATCAGGCGGTCCGTATGCTTGTATGCTACCTTAGTAGTGACCATAAATATTTAATGGATTAGTTTTTGTGTTTTTTTTATATGACTAAGCCGGTTAACTAGCATACGGGCCGCCTGATGGTAAGCGGTTACTGCAGCCATATGGATGCTTGCAACACATGAAGCATCGCTCACGCGTTACCGCCCTTTCCCCCCTCCCCTATGAGCTCTGGCGACCTTACTCACGCGCAGGAACACAACTTTACACAACATAAAGTTATTTGTCTGCGGTATTCTGTAAGGTGGAGGTAGTTCCCCAGTCGAGCTGGTCTTTGAGTGAATAAACGCTGTGCTCTATCTCTCAAATTCAAAATCATTTATTCAAATAGACCTTCGCAGGCACTTATGAAAAGTCTGACTCTAATACTCTAATACCGGTTCGGAAGGTTGCATTTGCTGAGAAGAGCCGGCAATAAACTCAGCAATTACTCTTTTCAAAACAAGCTTAGATTCATTACATAATATTTACATTCTAATCGCACTGACAACAATTGCGTACCGCGGCGCTGCGGCAAAACTACAGAGTAGACTGAATCGATATTTAATAAGTAAATAAATAAATGGCAAACATAAGCAGACCAACCCCCACAAGCAGCACCTGTTCACTCTCTCTCTCTAACTCACACGCACTCAGTTTCACTGTGAGGACACAGTCACATTTCTTCCATCACACTTGATGATACGTAGCTCATCTTCTTATTCTCAAGTCGCCAAGCGAGTTCACGCGTAGGCCGAGCCTAGTGCATGAGTAAGATAAAAGCAATAAATATTTTTCTCTTCACAGCGGCTTATGGATGCAGTCTTATCTTGGATGTGTGGGTACCAGGAGGTGAGTATACAAAATAATAAAAAAAATCTAATAAATCATCATCATCATCATCAGCCTACAATGTCCCACTGCTGAGCACAGGCCTCCTTTCACAAAGGAAGGTGAAAGGGAATGGGCAATACTCCACCACGCGTGCCCACTGCGGATCGGTGGAGGTAGGCTAGTGGTCAACCAACTGTTGGAATTTTTCAAGTCGCCTAGGAGGCATCCAACTAGCTTAACGACTAACACAATGAAGTGATAACCGGGACCAACGGCTTACGGTGCCTTCCGAAGCACGGAAACGCTCGATTTGAAATACCACTAGGCGGTCACCCATCCAGGTACCGACCACGACAGGCGTAGCTTAACTTTGCCGATCGATTAAGAACGGCTAATTATGCTACACCACGAGCGCTTCAAATCATGACATGCTTTCTTACCGGTAACGAAATACCGGTACTAAAATACCGGTATTTTACTATTCATACTTCCATAATCATCGTTACTTATCAAGAACCGATATATCATCACTACTTACTGGTGACCTGTAATACAGGTTTTAAAAAAAACCTAAATCAGGCTCTCGCAAAGCTGGTTGATTAGCCTTTGGCATTATTATGTTATGACTGCATTTATACTTATGTAATAACCTTTTGTGAGAGAAATAAATAAAATTTATTATTATTATTATTATCTCAATTTTTCTCATTTTACAGTTGGAACCACTTTTATAAGATGTGAGTATTATTTTTAATTATTTTAGAAATAATAACGTATTTGTTTTCTTTTTTAAAACCGTTCTAAATTATTAACATGATTATTTTAATTTCATTGAGTTCGTTATACTGTAAACCTTTTACTTAGACTAAATTCTGAAGTCACTTTTTTTTTACTTTAATATTTTTCCCCTGTGTTTTCACTCGTGTTCCCGAGGGATCTTATATTTTTCCGGAATAAAACATCCCATATTTTAACCCAGTTTATAATCTACTCGTGAGCCAAATTACATCTCGATTGGTTGTGTCAAGACTTCAAGACGTATCAAACAAACAATGTTGCCGATTCTGTTGTAAATCGCACTAAACTAATTTTATAATCTCATCTCTTTCTTACAAACATTATTGAAAAGGATGAAACATATTTAAAGCTGTCAAATTCATCTTTGCCGTTTACATTTGCGGTAACCAACTTTGATGGCGAATAAAACGTTGAAAACAAGCTTTGGATAATGACAGGACTAAACTTCTTACATCCTTTTCTTATATTCATCGTTAGAAAGAGATTGAGTGAGACTAAATTAGTTTAATTGTGAACAACAGAATCAGCACGTAATTTTCGCATTAATTATTGATGAAACATGATTATCTTTTCTCTCGGCACCTTTATTACCGTTAGGTACCGACCGGTACATTAATGTCGATATTTCAATATTTATGTCTTTAACTATATCAATAAAATTGGTATTATTTTAAGGTCTCGTGGCTGTGGCAAGAATCTTGTTATGTACAGAAAATCTGCTCGAGCTTCCTTCGAACATCTTAAGCAGCGTGCTTACCGGTAAGTTAGCTTCGAAAAATCTAAATTATTTATTCTAATTGACTTTCGCTTGCACTTATGAATAGTCTGACTAGTACCGGTTCGGATGGTCGCATTTGCTGAGAAGAGCCAGTAAACTCAGCAATTACTCTTTTCAAAACTAACTAAGATTCATTACATAATATTTACATTCTATTCGCACTCACAACAATTGCGTGCCCCGGCGCGGCGGCAACACTACAAAGTGGACTGAATCTATATTTAATCAGTAAATAGCAAACTTAAGCAGACCAAGACCTCTGGCTAAGTCAAAGACACATGCGCTCTAATTGGCATCTTACTCGATGCTTTCTAGTACGTAGTTACTCACAAATACGTAGGATATGATGTACTTCACATATTTGTAACCCTAAAAAATATTATCTTTGTTCAGGACATGACTACGTGAACAATCCAATTTGTAACTACGACTATGGCAGAAGGTGGCAATTGCCACGTCGCGAATGCAACTACAGGAGCTCCAATGACATCAGTCAAGTATACCAGCTCCACAATATGAGGAGCCAGATCGATGGATATATGAAAAAGTATAATGTCGGTGATATTGATAGTTTAACAGGTAAGTTAAATAAATCTCTTAATACGTGAAACTAATTTCTGCCTTTAAACTTATGGAGAAGAAAGGTTGGATAACTCCTCCATTCTTGTGTGGGCCAAAAAGTTGTTCAGCATGACCAGGTTTCGAAAATATGCCATCCGAAATCTCCACCCGGTATAATGCAAAATGCTGTCTGAACTTGATGACTGCTCTGGTGTACAGTAAAACTCAAATAAGTTTATGTTACACCCTAATAATGTAATTAATAAATAATAAATCAGAGAGGTAGACCGTAGCGTTTAGCGTAGCGCGACTGGGGAATTACAACCTTACAGAATACCGCAGCCAAATAACTTTATGTTATGTTCCTGCGCGTGAGTAAGCAAGCCAGAGGTCATTGGGGAGGGGGAAAGGTCGGTAACGCGTAAGCGATGCTTCTTGTGTTGCAAGCATCCCGCTACGGGAACCGCTTACCATCAGGCGGGCCGTATGCTTGTTACCGACTTATGGCCGATTCCTATAATTTAAAGACCGTTATCGGTTAAAATTAAGACTCTTATATCTTTACTAATAATGAAGCAAAGACCTCAAAGCTTTGCATAGCAGACCCTCCCATATGTAAGTAGCTATCACAGGTAAAATTGGCTTACGAAATTAACCATATGCCCAGTTTGGCAATAAAATCCTACCATTGGTAAGCAAAACGATTCGTTTTTGTTTATAGAAAAAAAAAACAAAAAACCTCGATAGCGCGATTCAGGATCTTGTCGCGCCATCTATCTATTCGCGCGTGAACTTCTTTATGTAGGTAGCAGCTACAACCTGCGCTCTCTTTTTTTCTGAGATATCTATCCTATATGTTATTCCATGATGATGTATTCATGTACCAACTTTAGTCTAAATTCGTTCAGCCGTTTATGCGTGATAGAGTAACAAACATCAAAACATTGACAAATTATTATTATAAACTTGATTCCGCCCGCGGTTTTATTCCCGGCATAAAAAATAATCTTGTGTATTCTTATCTATGTGCCACATATTTGAATTTTATTTTAATGTTTAATTTGATTGTTTTTGTTTTTTTTTTATCTTTACTTTTATATTATTCGTAGAAACACGAGGGGTCCGGTGGTCGCATGTCGTACTTAAGAGTGCGTACCAAGCCAGACAATATGGCAATGTCAGATGAAACAAACTTATGTCTAATCTTCGCGTGGAGATGAGATGCAGATAGCGTGTTTCGCGGAACAAAAATGAACTAAGCGCTTTTTATCTAAATAACTCGTAAAGTATAGAATATTTTAAAAAATTGTTAGTAGCAGCCCTAGGTCATATGTTAGTGATATTATTTATCGAATTTTTATCTTTATTAGATACACCATGAACGAATAAAACCGAAAATTCATTATTATTAGAGGTAGCTTTGTGATTTTTTTCTATCGAGGAAATTTCTTCCATTATGTTTTTGCTCAGATAGAACCCTCGCGCATATAATGAAAATACCCATATAAAAATATTTTTTCATTTAAATACTATTTACTTGGGTAAATTTAAATTCTAAGATTGTTATTTTGCTTTATACACACTCTTAACTAAAGTAAATTATAAATATTATTTGCGACCACCGGTCGCTGCGAGTTGTGCCTATGCGTTTACTGTTGTGTGCTAATATAATACAACTTATTTTGTCCTGTTGAAATGATTATGATTTATGATTTATGATTTATGATTATGATTATGATTATGATTATGATTATGATTATGATTATGATTATGATTATGATTATGATTATGATTATGATTATGATTATGATTATGATTATGATTATGATTATGATTATGATTATGATTATGATTATGATTATGATTATGATTATGATTATGATTATGATTATGATTATGATTATGATTATGATTATGATTATGATTATGATTATGATTATGATTATGATTATGATTATGATTATGATTATGATTTATGATTATGATGATTTAAAAGAAATTATTTATTGTTTTTTCCACAGGATCGCATAGAGTCATCATTCAGAGCATGTATGACCTTGCTGACCGATTTGAGAGTAAGATATTTTTACCTTTAAACTAGTTTGTTACCCGTTGCCCAGGATCAAAAGTAGCATAAATATATATCCGTTTCAGAATTATTTATTCAAATAAAACTTCGCAGGCACTTATGTATAGTCTGACTCTAATACTCTAATACCGGTTCGGAAGGTTGCATTTGCTGAGAAGAGCCGGCTATAAACTCAGCAATTACTGTTTTCAAAACAAGCTTAGATTAATTACATTTACATTCTTATTTCACTTACAACAATTGCGTATCGTGGCAAAGCAGTTGAATTAGTATACTACCAAAACTGTAAAATCTGTAAATTTTGACATCACTGATAGTGCATTATGAATTCAGTAAACGAAGCATATTGGAGCTGTAATGGGACGGTATTAGAATTACATTTTAGTTAAAAAAGCAGACTTGGCACCTCGTTGTGTCAACGTCGAAGATTAGAACATTTATTCAGTTTAATTGTCAGTGCGATTAGAATGTAAATATTATGTAATGAATGTAAGCTTGTTTTGAAATGAGTAATTGCTGAGTTTATTGCCGGCTCTTCTCAGCAAATGCAACCTTCCGAACCGGTATTAGAGTATTAGAGTCAGACTTTTCATAAGTGCCTGCGAAGGGCTATTTGAATAAATGATTATGAATTATGAATTGAATTTTAATTGCGATATATATGACTTTGACCCGGTAAAGCTTCGTCAACTGACTAGCTGTTTCCCACAGTTTCAGCCGCGTACCTAAGAGATCGTTTGTTTTCCCGGGATAAAAAACTATCTATGTGCCGAATCTCATCTAAATCCGTTAAGTAGTATTAATACTAAAAGCCTAAAATAAAATAAAATGTATACATAAATATCGCTCATATACAAGTTTTCAAACGCCAAAACAAACTCATTCACACACACACACACACACACACACACACACACACACACACACACACACACACCCCATCACACATACCGCATTTACACTAAACATACACCTCACACACCCATCTACTACAAATTTAGAAGTATGATTTTATTTTCATTGTTTAATTTTCGTTATTTATATTCCGTAACGCAACTACTCACAGGAAGAGCGTGTCTCCCACGACACAGGGCGACCTAATGTGGGAGTACTGCCATAATACTAATATGTAATTTATTTTCGGAATAAATATATTTTGATTTTTGATTTGATTTGATTTGTAATTGCGTGAAAGAGTAACAAACATCATCACAAACAAACTTTTACATTTATAATATGTTTTTTTTTTTTTTTACAGATCAAAATAGACAATGGTCTCACGAAGATTTCTCGTTCTGTATGACGCATTGTAAGTATATTTTCTTTTATTTACTTTGATAAGTTACACTTTTCACTAAAATCACAGAAATAACTGTTTTGGTCCGAAATTATTCCTACAGATCCCTCTCTTTCTATCAGCTCTATCACTTATTTTATTTTATTTTATTTATTAGGCTTACCAACGATTGTTACATTAATTTGAACTTTAACAAATCTTAACCTAAATTAATACTAAATGCACAATCACTTAAAGGTAAACACAGCATGCAAAACATTTATACTATTTAAACAATATTAATAACTTAAGACTAGACAGACATACATAAATAAGACTATGGAAAAACACAAAAATAATAATTAATTCAAGCAACAATTAAAACCAAAAAAACGTAAACAAAAGAGAAAACAAAAATCTAATATAAAAAAATTAGATAACAGAATTATGATATTTACAATTTTAAACATGATTAACAAACAAATCACTTGTTAGTTTCAGTAGATATAAGCATAGATTTAAAAATCTGACTTTTGTTGAATCTATCTATTACTTCTAACATCTATCAAATAAAAAAAAACAAATATACGAAATCAACAAAACAAAAACGAAACTAGCTTTTTTTACGGAAAAAAAAGCTATTACTTAGAAAATTTCCACGATAATGAAATTTATTTTGTTTTCTTGAATATTTTATTTAGATAGCAATATTTTTAAAGTATTTTAACAATAAGGTTATTTTTTTTTCAGAATATTTACAGCTTTTTTATGTATTGTTTTACAAATTAATAAAAAATGTATTTCTTTTTTCAGTCTTGACTATTATGGGCGCTCTTGTAAGGAGTTATGATAATACCCGTAAGCATAAATTTATACCGACTTTTCATACTTTTTTCAATAATGTTTGTAAGAAAGAGATATGATGTGACTAAAATTAGTAACAGAATCGGCAATGAGTCTTATTGTCACTATACAACGGGTAACGGAATGGGTATATCCATAAAAGTAATTTTTTTCTTTGGCTTACTATGCGCACAGATTCGGAAGAGAAAATTTTATAATAATATTAGCAAGTGACGTGAAGATAATGATCCTCATTGAGCGGTGACACGTTGGTTATGATTTAATTCAATAAACATGGAAGCAAATTTTCTTTTATGTAATTCTCAGTATTTTATTTTGAGCTGAAACTTTTTATAGAGAGTCTATACCTGATGTAGTCTTCACCTCCTTTCAGATAGATATACCAATCCGTTACACGTTTTATAAGTCTTGATACTTGGGTTCAGTTTCGTATAAGGCGAAGCTCCATCTAGATTTTTTGTTCGTCCATGTAGAATCTTACTTCTATAATTTTCATTTTCTCATATTGTTTTTGGAATTTTCAGGTGGATACACGGAAATTGATGGTAAGTGTTTTTTTTTTTTGAAATTTTCATACTGGTAAAGGATCTTCATACTGCAGACGCTCAGGTTGTGTCCTCAACCCTTGTACCCCTTGTGTCCCTTGAACCATGGACAGGATAAGACGCTAGAAATGCCGCCCCTTTTTTCTGTTTCTGCCGCCCTGGACGCCCCTTATTTAGGTCTTAAACACAAAATTAAATGAATTAAATATTTATGAGATATAAGTACCTATTATTATTATTTATTGTAAAATTTTAACGCCCCCTAATAGTGCTGGCACCACCAAATTTTCATCACAAATTAACGGTATGGGAAAGGATACGATACAAACAATACTTCGTGAATTTTTATTCGTCTTAGAAACGCAGCCCACGTAATGTAAGCCATACACGCTACGGTCTGCCAGAGAGGTTACCTGTGCAGGTTTGCCTGCGCAGGTCGATAGCGTGTATGGGGACGGTCCGGTATACCGGAGCGGTTGCCAGTTCGTTTTGCTATGGGATCGATTGAAAACGACGACGATGCACTGGCATTATAGGTCTTGCGTTAATTTTGAAAAATATATATACAGGGTGTTGTTTTGGTCGGCGACAAGCGACCCAGGAGCGGTAGTACAAAATATATATTCCCCAAAAATGGACTTAATTCCATTAAATACTGTAAATATGTTGAGAAATACCTTATTCAATTTGAAATAAAATTACCGCAAAGTATGGTTACTAGGCACGTGCACAGACTAGAGCTAGGCACAAGCCGCCATCGCCCCACCCCTTTACTCCCTCGTACTCCCGTTGAGTATTATGTCTACACTTAAGCTTATTACATGATTTTCAAAATTTTAATTTTTTAATTTTTATTATTAAAAAAAAATTAAGTATTTCTTTTATATTTTTTTAGCACCAGTATCATTTGTATTATCGGCCCTGAGTCGCTCGTCGCTGACCAAAACAACGACCTGTATATATACAAAAACAGAGAAAAATAAGCACACTAGTTATTGAAATAGGGTGACTGCTATAGTAATTGGCCACCCCATAGTAATTGGCCACTCATGACAAAATAGGATGAAACAAGGTAATGGAAGCATGTTCGTGGATGAAAAAGACAAAAAGTATTCCTATATCTATCATACTTTCATTTTAGTTCATAAAATTTGAACTAGATGTCATTTACTGGATTGGAGAGGTCAGTTTCCAAAAGTTTCGACAAATGTGGGTGGTTCGTTAAGAAAAAAATAAGGTAAGAGTCTTCGAAAAACTTGATTTGATAAGTAACTTATTTATGTAATGCTTGAATATTTTGTGTTTCTATTGGCGTATTATGTAAAGCTCAATTCAGTGCTATTTAAAAGATTTTAAACATATAATAAGCTCAACAAAAATTACCGGCTAATAACTGAATATAAATTTGGTTGAGTTCAGTTATTGGCCTACCCCCGGCCAATTACTCATTTTCTATTTTATGTATTTTCAAAGCAGATTCAACTTTATAAAGGTATAATATAAGGTACATTAAAATCCCACAGTTCTCAGATCAATATTTCAGTTATTAGCCGGGGGGGCCAATAACTGAAAAGTAAAGTGGCCAATTACTGAATATGTTATTTTAAAATTCTTTCAGACTGTTTCAACATGCTAAAAATACCGCTATATAGAAAAATAACTATTAGGAAAAGCTCTAGAAGATGTAGGTCGAGGTATATCAGTTCGGACAGCCGCCAAAAAGTATCGTATGCCTAGAAAAAATCTTCATCGCCCGTATAGCAAAAGCAAATTAGGACCAAAACCTTATCTAGCTAGAGAAAAATAAAAGCAGTTAGAAGAATGGTTGCGTGAAGTAGGGAAATTAGGTTTTCCTAGGAATGCAGAAGTATTCTAGTTTCTGTCCAAAACTTTCTGAATAAAAACCCCAGAGAGACTCCCTTCAGTCAAAACAGACCTGGAAAAGAATGGTTAAAAGATTTTCTTCAAAGAGCTGGGGAAGGTGTTACGCAGGCGAGTGCATGTGTGTCCGAATTCGACATCAGAAACTGGTTTAGTCAAGTCATGGATCAGTACGAGCAAGGTAAACGTAATATTCAGAGGCTACCTTACCACATATCAGAACCAGAGTATTAAAAGATCCTGGAGGACAAATCCAACGAGAAGTAGAGACCAGAAGAACAAAAAACAAAAAGAATTGAGAAAAAAAATAAAAAATGAGAAAATTAGAGGAAATTAAGACAAGAATGTTGGAAAAGAATAGAAAAATCTACTTCTTACTGTGGTTTGTGTAAAAAAGGAGTAAAAAGACTTTTAAATTGAGATGTTGCGAATGTGGCAAAGTTTTTCACAATCATACATTTACCATCACACACAAATCTCATCTTATGCATATATCTCAGGAGGAAGTTGACAATTTCTTATGCCACAACTGCTTTTGTATGGAAAATGATGACAGTCATTCTAATAACGAAAAAAGTGAAAATGTACAAGAAAATGTGGACTTTTTCACACAGGACAGGAAGAATATGGTTCAAGTTTAAATTTAGACTTAACAAAAGTTTATAATTTGATAAAATTTTGATTTTAAACTGTTTGGCTAATAACTGTATCTTGATATGACAATTACTATAATTTCGTGGCCAATTACTAAATTTCTTAGGTGTTTGACTTTGGTAAACCTTTTTGTTAAATAAATATGTGATTTTAGTGATACCTGTTTTATTTCCTGTGACCTTATTAAATTCACTTCCAATTGGTATATCACAAGTGTATGTATCTTTATTACTTTATTTTTTATAGGGGCTATAAGATAAATTTCAGCTTAAGTGGCCAATAACTATAGCAGTCACCCTATAAAACTTAACTATTTGAATTTGACGATTTTAAAAACTATCTCTGAATTTATGAACGTGACAACATAGGTACCTAAAATGACTTGCAAATCTTGCAATGGTACTAAAAAAATATACAGTTATGAGCACAGACTACGGAGGACAGATCCTCGCTAACAAAAAACTGTGTCTATGGAGTCGGCCACCTCTCACGCACACCTTAGTTGGCTATTCCGCGGGAAATTAGACTCTGTCGCCGTTTACACAGAGTCGATTACTCGCGCTCAACTAATGTGTGAATGTGTGCGTGCCGGCTTGTACGTACAGCGTTGTGGCCGACTTGAGTGACACAGTTTTTTGTTAGCGAGAATATATCCGACTTTTTTTAATATCTGTGGTTATGAGTAAGTATACCTAGTAACTAAACAACTAACGCGACCTGCGCAGGCGAACTGAGTACACGCACACGCGCACAGGTACACCGTACGGCGTCAATCGAAAGAATTGATTTTCGATTCTGCGCCGGTTAACTGCGCAGGTTAAAAAAACTGCACAGCTCTATTGGCACACACGCTCAGGTCTACCTGCGCAGGTATACCTGTGCAGGTAGACCTGTGCAGGTAGACCTAGGTATGGCCACGGGACGTCTGTGGCCGCCATTATGTACCCAATCAATAGGAACTAAACATTTTTTTTTTTTTTTTAACATTTATTTAATTAAAAATCAAATTTGGCGCGAGACGTAGTTTTAAACACCCTGTCAGGAGCGCAATCTACTCGACTTGTGCTCGACGGGTTGGTATTTTTTACCATTTTATACGTAAACTTTAATTATTATTTCGAATTTCCATAATTGTAATGAATTTTTAATTACTTTTTTTAATTATACAAATGATAAAAAAATATTATGAAAGATTAGTGCCTTTTCATTGGGACAACGTAATCTTGAAAGTTTGTTCTTAGAGAAAGTACTATGATTTGTAAAAAATCATTGAATAAAATTGTTGTTTATTATGTTAGTAATATTTTACTCTGTGTATTTTTTTTTACAGCGTTCTACAGTTATTTCTATAGTATTTTCAACAGCAAAGGTTTTGGTAAGTATTTTTTTATTGTTTTTCAGAAGTTTTACAGCTTTTTGACAGTAATAGTGACAGTAACAGATATTATTATTATTATTATTATTTGGGTTAAGTGGCTGTTTCAAGTCTTTCCAGAGCTTGTATCACTGCGACCAGACTAGATCTATTGTGATCGCCACGTTAATTAAATTTCACTGCCAAGACCTGCAGCTATAATAAACTGCACAGATAACAACACGCCATTTACAAATCTTCACATATAGCTTATAAATAAAGTTAAACATATACCAAAAAGAACACACAGGACTACCTATAGGTAGACATTTAGACAAAATAAATATAAAAACAAATAATTAAGTTTAAAGGTTTAATATGCCAGTTCATCACCTAAACTAGTGCGTTTCCGTGCTCTTGAAAAAAGTATTAGGCATTCGGCGCAAAACAGATCAGCCGGGCTATTGCGTATCTTTGGTGGTAATTAGTGTTGCCAGGTGTCCCGATTTGCGCGGGACGTCCCGATTTTCAGGGGTCTGGTGACACGTCCCGATTAACCCTTGATCGGGACGCCAAATGTCCCGATTTTTCACTAACCTCATGAGTCTTTACTATATTTGATAATTTTGACAGGAAAAGTGAATATAATCTATGCTGCTACTACATAAAAATATTTTTGCTTTCATTTTTTCTCACCAAATTCAGACTTTCACTACTGTCCCGATTTGAAACCCAAAATCCCGATTATTTTATCCTTACGTTCCGAAATTTGACACACGGGACCTGGCAACACTAGTGGTAATCGTAACGAACACCATTAATTATTTCATCCAATGACGCGCACGCGATATGACGCGACGATGACCATTCGCGGGCCCTGATTGGATGAAATTTATTAATGATGTTCGTTACGATTACCACCAAAGTTACGCGGTAGAGCCCCAGCTTTGGTATTCTAATGGTATTCTGAAACGTTTTTGACAGCAACCGGCGACGCCGCATGACGTCATTCTGTTCACGCGGCTAGTCCGGGAGGTAGCGTTGCAAACACAAAAGTCATAGTAAGCCGGCTGACGTTAAAATGGATAGTTGATCTTATATGAATAATAAGTGTCAGTGTACATCCGTTATCAGCCACTCCCACACTGTGGTAGTGGCTGTAACTTTTTTTCTAAATACATCACAATCACAGTAATAAGCTTTCATATTTTAGTTAATATATTATTGCCACATAGAAATTATTGCTGGCCGCCAATGGGACAAGCTCCATACAAAATTGCCCATTTAGGTACCTTTAGTATTCTAGTCTGCTCACTCGCTGTGTGTACAGTAGTGAACGCGGAACTCGGAACTCGGAACTTGGAACGCGGAACTCTAGAACTCTTCTCTGGGGGATCGGCGCCTTAGAGCTTATTAGTCTTCACCTTTGTCGGATAGATATATCTTTTCCTTTACACGTTATATAATGCAGTCATTTCCAAGGGAGTAGGGGGGGGGGGGGTCTTTTTAATATTCAGTGGCACCCTGACTGTCGCCAAGCATCTATCGGTGTGTACCTTGAGAGCCATTATGCTTTCTAAAGGTCAGAAACATATTGGTAAATCCCCTACTCCTGGCATTGCTATTGCTAATGTCCCAAGGCGATGGTGACCGCTTACCATCTGGTGGCTAAACTATCATCATCGGAATATCAAGTCCGACCTTAATAAGTGCCTTAACTGAATAAATTACTTTTGATTTTGATATTCATGCACACAAATGTATGTCCTGTGTGGAAATTTAACCCTGCGGTGTGATGTGTGGAATCTTAACCAGAGTCTTAACCAACCGCGCCAACTGGCCCGTCAAATAAAGATGATGAAATATTTCAGAGTTTCAGCTAATTTAAACAATTTTATCACAGGTACTTCGTTGTCTATATCGAAGATTAAAGAAAACATTAAATCTTGTGACGAAGATTCATTAAACGGTGCTTTCAATAACAATGGTGCTTTGAATGATGATGACAGTGACGAAGATACAGAAGATGACGAGCCTGAAAAAAGATCCATTGAAACCAATAAATCGGAGAAGTCTCATAAACAAACATCCGGTACACCATTTATTGAATCTTCTCAAAGATCAGATAGAAAATCGTCTGATTCTGTAAATTCAGTAAAAACTCGAAGCTCCAATGATGAAGAAAGCATTGATGGCGAAAATAGAGATGATAACGTTTCTAATGGAAAATCGAGTGATAATAATCATTCAGGGCAGTCACGTACTTCTCAAAGATCCGATACAAAATCATCTGATTCCTTAAATTCAGTAAAAACTCGTAGCTCCAACGATGAAGAAAGCAATGATGGCGAAAATAGAGATGATAGCGTTTCTAATGGAAAATCGAGTGATAATAATCATTCAGGGCAGTCACGGACATCTCAAAGATCCGATAGAAAATCGTCTGATTCCTTAAATTCAGTAAAAACTCGTAGCTCCAACGATGAAGAAAGCAATGATGGCGAAAATAGAGATAATAGCGTTTCTAATGGAAAATCGAGTGATAATAATCATTCAGGGCAGTCACGGACATCTCAAAGATCCGATACAAAATCGTCTGATTCCTTAAATTCAGTAAAAACTCGTAGCTCCAACGATGAAGAAAGCAATGATGGCGAAAATAGAGATAATAGCGTTTCTAATGGAAAATCGAGTGATAATAATCATTCAGGGCAGTCACGGACATCTCAAAGATCCGATACAAAATCGTCTGATTCCTTAAATTCAGTAAAAACTCGTAGCTCCAACGATGAAGAAAGCAATGATGGCGAAAATAGAGATAATAGCGTTTCTAATGGAAAATCGAGTGATAATAATCATTCAGGGCAGTCACGGACATCTCAAAGATCCGATACAAAATCGTCTGATTCCTTAAATTCAGTAAAAACTCGTAGCTCCAACGATGAAGAAAGCAATGATGGCGAAAATAGAGATAATAGCGTTTCTAATGGAAAATCGAGTGATAATAATCATTCAGGGCAGTCACGGACATCTCAAAGATCCGATACAAAATCGTCTGATTCCTTAAATTCAGTAAAAACTCGTAGCTCCAACGATGAAGAAAGCAATGATGGCGAAAATAGAGATAATAGCGTTTCTAATGGAAAATCGAGTGATAATAATCATTCAGGGCAGTCACGGACATCTCAAAGATCCGATACAAAATCGTCTGATTCCTTAAATTCAGTAAAAACTCGTAGCTCCAACGATGAAGAAAGCAATGATGGCGAAAATAGTGATAATAGCGTTTCTAATGGAAAATCGAGTGATAATAATCATTCAGGGCAGTCACGGACATCTCAAAGATCCGATACAAAATCGTCTGATTCCTTAAATTCAGTAAAAACTCGTAGCTCCAACGATGAAGAAAGCAATGATGGCGAAAATAGAGATAATAGCGTTTCTAATGGAAAATCGAGTGATAATAATCATTCAGGGCAGTCACGTACATCTCAAAGATCCGATAGAAAATCGTCTGATTCCTTAAATTCAGTAAAAACTCGTAGCTCTAACGATGAAGAAAGCAATGATGGTGAAAATAGAGATGATAGCGTTTCTAATGGAAAATCGAGTGATAATAATCATTCAGGGCTGTCACGGACATCTCAAAGATCCGATACAAAATCGTCTGATTCCTTAAATTCAGTAAAAACTCGTAGCTCCAACGATGAAGAAAGCAATGATGGCGAAAATAGAGATAATAGCGTTTCTAATGGAAAATCGAGTGATAATAATCATTCAGGGCAGTCACGGACATCTCAAAGATCCGATACAAAATCGTCTGATTCCTTAAATTCAGTAAAAACTCGTAGCTCCAATGATGAAGAAAGCAATGATGGCGAAAATAGAGATAATAGCGTTTCTAATGGAAAATCGAGTGATAATAATCATTCAGGGCAGTCACGTACATCTCAAAGATCCGATAGAAAATCGTCTGATTCCTTAAATTCAGTAAAAACTCGTAGCTCCAACGATGAAGAAAGCAATGATGGCGAAAATAGAGATAATAGCGTTTCTAATGGAAAATCGAGTGATAATAATCATTCAGGGCAGTCACGGACATCTCAAAGATCCGATACAAAATCGTCTGATTCCTTAAATTCAGTAAAAACTCGTAGCTCCAATGATGAAGAAAGCAATGATGGCGAAAATAGAGATAATAGCGTTTCTAATGGAAAATCGAGTGATAATAATCATTCAGGGCAGTCACGTACATCTCAAAGATCCGATAGAAAATCGTCTGATTCCTTAAATTCAGTAAAAACTCGTAGCTCTAACGATGAAGAAAGCAATGATGGTGAAAATAGAGATGATAGCGTTTCTAATGGAAAATCGAGTGATAATAATCATTCAGGGCTGTCACGGACATCTCAAAGATCCGATACAAAATCGTCTGATTCCTTAAATTCAGTAAAAACTCGTAGCTCCAACGATGAAGAAAGCAATGATGGCGAAAATAGAGATAATAGCGTTTCTAATGAAAAATCGAGTGATAATAATCACTCAGGGCAGTCACGTACATCTCAAAGATCCGATACAAAATCGTCTGATTCCTTAAATTCAGTAAAAACTCGTAGCTCCAACGATGAAGAAAGCAATGAGTTAAGTACCTCTGATAGCCCAAATGACTCAATTAGTTCTGAACATTCAAGTCATACTGAGGAGTCAAGTAGCTATGATAGCTCAAGTGATGATGATAATAAAAAAATCATTATAATTATAGAAAATAATTAAAATTATGAGTTTTTCTCTAGGGACTTTCTAGTGTCTAACAAGTGCCCGATCTGCTTTCTGGCGCTCTATTTTTCACGTACCATATCATACCGTACCATCAAGCGGTACCTAAGCGCTGTCATCCATCATGTTTTATAAAGCAGCGAATCGGGCGCGCGTATTCCACCACCAGTATTGTACCAGTCCCTAGTTTTTGCTAGTAATTTGCTATACCTGAAAAAGGTTCTAAGTTGAACAATTTGTATTTTACATTTAAGATCATGTACATACACTTAGAAAGCAAAATAAATTCTTTATTAACTGAAATTGGTTTTTCTTTTCTCTTTCTTATTGTATTTTCCATAATGGTGCCGATTCTGTTGTAAATCGCACTAAAATAATTTTAGTCACATCACATCTCTTTCTTACAAACATTATTGAAAAAGGATAGAACATATTTAAAGCTGTCAAATTAGTCTTGGCCGTCTTAATTTGCGGGTATTTAGACGTAACCGCGATAGATGGCGACTTTTATAAAACAAGCATTAAACTAATTTGACAGGACTAAATTTCTTACATCCTTTTCTTATGTTCATTGTTAGAAAGAGACTTAGTGAGGCTAAAATTAGTTTAGTTTTAAACAACAGAATCAGGGCCAACGTTATTGATAATTTAATTCAACTAAAATAAAAAGCACCATTTGAGTGCTAGATGCCCAAGTGCCAAAAAAAAATATTATTACAAAAATACGATACAAGCCAAATGGATCCATGTGCCTCCGTCTATGAATTTATTACTCACACCAGATAAAGTTGTAGCGCGGTCTACGTGCCAACGAACTTTGGCTTGAAATGGACTGTGATTTTGTGCGTGCGGGGCAGGTTGCGGGTGGAGGTGGCCGGCTGTTAGCAGAATGTTATTGTTTTATGTTGTTAGTTGACAACTATCATGCTACAAGCTATGTGTTCATATTTCTGATAATCAGCAAGGTTGAACTTTGGAACGAGTCGTATGCAGGTAGAGGTGTTATGTTCATAAAGTAGGCTCTTCAATTTTCAAGGTAACATGATGTCAACTAAAACTTAAAAAAGCATGCAGTTATTTCGAGTGATAATTAAAATTAAATTAATAATTTAGATATTAAAAACATAAAAACATACATACGAAAACTCATACATTCATAAACACATTCATACTCACTCACATACACACCCCTACACGTCTGCACCTCCACCCACACACAGTCATACTGTATTATATTATTATTATTATTTTTTATGTTTTCAATTTTGTTTCCTATAAATACTCTGCTCATCGGGCACATACGGTATCTTTCTTACTTTAAATTATAAGATAAGGTAATTTATATTGTTAATCCTTAATTGGGTGTAAGTTATGTTCAATTAGATAATACATATACTAGTTTTTAAGAGCTGTGGATTATGTAACAAATAAATAAATAAGAAAATAAAATAATTATTACACTTAAGAGGAATGTTTCCTGTAAAAAAAACGAATAAGTCCGTTACTTAGATTATTAAATAAAAAAATATTGGACACGTATTTTTGCTTCATTAATACAATAAAAAATTACAAAGATGAAGGGCGTCAAAGTTCGGGAGTTTTTTTTATGTCAATAGGTTGACAAGCAGGCAGACGGGCCTCCTGATGGTAAGTGGTCACCGCCGCCTATGAACATTTGCAATACCAGGGGGATTGGCGAAGTGTTGCCGACCTTGTAAAGCTCTATTTACGCCTTTTTTGAAGAACCCCATGTCGTAGCGCTGAGGGAAAACCGTAACGGGGAGCTCATTCCACATCCTAATGGTCCGCAGTAAGAACGTCCGTCTAAAACGTTGTGTGGACGATCGTGAGGGCAAAATATCGGGAGTGAGGGCAGAATAAAAAAAGACTAGTAAGGTGTGTGCCGCGTTCGCCGAACCAATTGGATGAAGATTTTTTTTTTCTTTTAGCGTGGGGAAATCCTCATAGGATACCCGACCGCCGTTGGGGGTAGCGGCCAGGTTATACCGGACTTTTACCGGCTAAAACCCCACGGTGGTCGCCACCTGCGCTGTAGAGAGGGGGGCGGGCTCTCGTGTTGAACGCGTACCTGCTCACCCCTCCACGCGCGCCGCTAAGATAACCTACAAATACAATGAAGATAACCTACTTTCTTTATTTACTCTGGTGAGGGCTTGTGACGTTACTTTGTGGTAAAAAGTGTTCCACACCGTGACGTCGCCCGGACCTTCAGCACACCATATCTTTGTTCATATAATTGGACTGTTTTACAAAAACCTTAAACCGACTTCAAAGTATACTAGGAAGTAATCAAATTCTGATCTGATGACAATGGGACCAAACGGGAAGTGTAACCTTTCAAATAAAAAGAGAATTTTCCAAATCGGTCAATAAATGACGGAGTTATGCGGTAACAAACATGAAAAAAAAATACAATCGAATTGAGAACCCCCACCTTTTTTTGAAGTCGGTTAATCCCTTGACTTGCGGTTAAAAAATAACAATAGATTTCTATTGTTTTCCTCGCCCGCGCGGATCGTCAAACAGTCAAAGGATATCAGATAATATTTTTTTCAGAAAACTATAACTATAAAATAGTATTAATAAGAAGCGCGAGTGGTGTAGATTGATTATGATTAGCCATTCTTAATCGATCGGCAAGATAAACTAGGGTGACTGCTATAGTAATTGGCCACCCCATAGTAATTGGCCACTCATGACAAAATAGGATGAAACAAGGTAATGGAAGCATGTTCGTGGATGAAAAAGACAAAAAGTATTCCTATATCTATCATACTTTCATTTTAGTTCATAAAATTTGAACTAGATGTCATTTACTGGATTGGAGAGGTCAGTTTCCAAAAGTTTCGACAAATGTGGGTGGTTCGTTAAGAAAAAAATAAGGTAAGAGTCTTCGAAAAACTTGATTTGATAAGTAACTTATTTATGTAATGCTTGAATATTTTGTGTTTCTATTGGCGTATTATGTAAAGCTCAATTCAGTGCTATTTAAAAGATTTTAAACATATAATAAGCTCAACAAAAATTACCGGCTAATAACTGAATATAAATTTGGTTGAGTTCAGTTATTGGCCTACCCCCGGCCAATTACTCATTTTCTATTTTATGTATTTTCAAAGCAGATTCAACTTTATAAAGGTATAATATAAGGTACATTAAAATCCCACAGTTCTCAGATCAATATTTCAGTTATTAGCCGGGGGGGCCAATAACTGAAAAGTAAAGTGGCCAATTACTGAATATGTTATTTTAAAATTCTTTCAGACTGTTTCAACATGCTAAAAATACCGCTATATAGAAAAATAACTATTAGGAAAAGCTCTAGAAGATGTAGGTCGAGGTATATCAGTTCGGACAGCCGCCAAAAAGTATCGTATGCCTAGAAAAAATCTTCATCGCCCGTATAGCAAAAGCAAATTAGGACCAAAACCTTATCTAGCTAGAGAAAAATAAAAGCAGTTAGAAGAATGGTTGCGTGAAGTAGGGAAATTAGGTTTTCCTAGGAATGCAGAAGTATTCTAGTTTCTGTCCAAAACTTTCTGAATAAAAACCCCAGAGAGACTCCCTTCAGTCAAAACAGACCTGGAAAAGAATGGTTAAAAGATTTTCTTCAAAGAGCTGGGGAAGGTGTTACGCAGGCGAGTGCATGTGTGTCCGAATTCGACATCAGAAACTGGTTTAGTCAAGTCATGGATCAGTACGAGCAAGGTAAACGTAATATTCAGAGGCTACCTTACCACATATCAGAACCAGAGTATTAAAAGATCCTGGAGGACAAATCCAACGAGAAGTAGAGACCAGAAGAACAAAAAACAAAAAGAATTGAGAAAAAAAATAAAAAATGAGAAAATTAGAGGAAATTAAGACAAGAATGTTGGAAAAGAATAGAAAAATCTACTTCTTACTGTGGTTTGTGTAAAAAAGGAGTAAAAAGACTTTTAAATTGAGATGTTGCGAATGTGGCAAAGTTTTTCACAATCATACATTTACCATCACACACAAATCTCATCTTATGCATATATCTCAGGAGGAAGTTGACAATTTCTTATGCCACAACTGCTTTTGTATGGAAAATGATGACAGTCATTCTAATAACGAAAAAAGTGAAAATGTACAAGAAAATGTGGACTTTTTCACACAGGACAGGAAGAATATGGTTCAAGTTTAAATTTAGACTTAACAAAAGTTTATAATTTGATAAAATTTTGATTTTAAACTGTTTGGCTAATAACTGTATCTTGATATGACAATTACTATAATTTCGTGGCCAATTACTAAATTTCTTAGGTGTTTGACTTTGGTAAACCTTTTTGTTAAATAAATATGTGATTTTAGTGATACCTGTTTTATTTCCTGTGACCTTATTAAATTCACTTCCAATTGGTATATCACAAGTGTATGTATCTTTATTACTTTATTTTTTATAGGGGCTATAAGATAAATTTCAGCTTAAGTGGCCAATAACTATAGCAGTCACCCTACCACCGTCGTGGCCGGTACCTGGATGGGTGACCGCCTAGTGGTATTTCAAATCGAGCGTTTCCATGCTTCGGAAGGCACGTAAAGCCGTTGGTTATCACTTAATTGTGATTTGACATAGTCGTTAAGCTAGTTGGAGGCCTTCTAGGCGGCTTGCAAATTCCAATAGTAGGTTGACCACTAGCCTACCTCCACCGAAACGAAGTGGGCACGCGTGGTAGAGTATCTGCCCATTCCCTTTCACCCTGATTTATGAAAGGAGGCCTGTGCTCAGCAGTGGGACATGTTCTGACTGCTGCCAGAGATCAGGGAAGCCGCTATGCAAGAATGGGACATGTTACCGCAAGAAATGCTGGATAACTTGATCCTCAGCATGCCCAGGAGGATCTCCGCATGTGTGCGAAGGGAGGAGTTATGTGTATTAAATAAAAACCTTATATTAATAAATTGTTGTATAAGTTTACACGATCTTTTTCTTTTCATCAAATTTCTGTTACAAATTAACATTAGGATTGAATTACTAATTCACTTAATTTATACTTATACAAGGTATTTATACTTTTCAATATTTTTTTTTATTTATTAACCGCATGTCAAGGGCGAAAGAGCATGGCTTACCTAAAGAAATACATGGCCAGTTATAAGACGAGACGAAAATGAATGTCAGGGAATTGTATGGGAAAAATTTAAACTAGTCTTGAGTTACATGCTTATATTTTGAGATACAGATAAATGGATATACTGTAAAAACTGATTTTGAAGCCGACTAATTAATATAATAATAATATTGTGATAAAATATATGTATGTCATTTTTTTTTTTTTTTTCAATTAAATTATTATTTATTATATATTATTATTAGTCAATCAACAACAATAATTATAACAACAACAATTATATATTCTTTTATAAGACTCAATAAATTAAGATTTTTTTTTCCATTCCAATTTTCAAATCCAACATTCCAATGAAAAAATACTCGTATACCTGTGAAACGTATAATTATGTGGGCTATTTCATATTCACATCACATTTGCTCACACAACAAGTGACAATATATATGTCTTTATCATACACTTTTCTAGTTTTATTTGCACGATCGTAATTATTTACAGTAAAATACAAAATCATACATACCCAGATTCTATTTTCACAGACTCAAAAGTTTGGCGCAGCGAAATTAGTACCATGAGTATTCCGCTAGAGGCGCTGTGCCAATTCCTATAGAGAAGTATCGTAAACGCAAACGTATTAAGAGCACTCAATTCGTCATACTTTTCATACAAAACCTGTGTACTTATTATGGCGTTGTTAAACATTTTTCGTTAGATGTTTTGAACAAATTAGTATCTTGTGCACTATATCTAGCCGTGTATCTAGGCGAAATTAAAAAAAAGTGTGAAACAAATTCAGTAACAGCCTCCGAAAAACATAGTTTTTGCACAAATTTTACCAGAACTTTGGCCATATCTAATGTACCTATAAATAGTAAAAGTAAAGAAAACATTTAGATACCAGGCTTGCAAATGTATTGGAGATTCTAAATAACTAATTAAAAAAAAATTACAAGAAGAGTTTTATGATATGCGAAATCATGAATGACGACCTAGCGAAGCGGCCGCGAGTGATCAGCGGAATTTACCGACTGATAACCGACGGCTCTGATGCTGTCTCTCTTTTTTCGCAGTCAAACATTACGTTGGATGAAACAACAAGCTTTTAGACTATGCTTGCGTTGAAGTTGCGCCGGCCACAGAGGGCCGCCTTAATAGGCGTTTACCATGAAGCAAATCATGGCGTTTACTAACGTCAATTCTTTACACTCCGGGTACAGACCGCACCGCGCCGAACTTTTGAGTCTGTGAAAATAGAACCTATACAATTCTAAGCCGTAACGCACACGACGCGCAAAAAGTCCGGCGCACAACCCCTTGTTTTCAGACTTTTTGTGTGCCGCAGACTAAATTCCGTCGTTCTCGCTGCACCTTAATCGTACAAATAATTAACTTTGAAACCGTCCTGTTTTTGAAGTGAAAACTTCTTTAGCGGCGTTGTGCACTTTTTGGGGTGGGTAAAAATGTTAAACTCGCGTCAGGTGTCACGTGACCCTGATCGAAAATACGTAACATGGAGGGAGAGTAGTTGCAAATTAGATTGTATTTATACTGGGGTTATGTTCAAATTCTTATAATATTCTCTAGCTAGCCGGAAGGTAGGTACCATTTTTGTTCCCATTTTAAGTTAATAAAAAAATCTTATTCAAAAGTATTATATGTACATGTATCTTGAACTAGCTGTCCCTTGTATAAAAACACTATGTGAAAAACGTCTAGTTTCAGAAATGCACGTTTTCACTTCTGCCGGCATTCCCGGAGTGCATCCCGTTGTTTTTTTTTTTTGGATTGAATCTGAATTTGATGACTTTTGTTAAGTAAGTCATGCTCACTTTAAGGCCTTTGCTTGCGGCGGCGTCGTGTGACGGGTCGCTCACTTCCCTCCAATATGGTGAGGAAGGCGATGGCTGCCACACGCGTCATACTTGTGAACAGGTGCTGCTTGTGGGGGTTGGTCTGCTTAAGTTTGCCATTTATTTATTTACTTATTAAATATAGATTCAGTCTACTTTGTAGTTTTGCCGCCGCGCCGGGGCACGCAATTGTTGTCAGTGCGATTAGAATGTAAATATTATGTAATGTATCTAAGCTTGTTTTGAAAAGAGTAATTGCTGAGTTTATTGCCGGCTCTTCTCAGCAAATGCAACCTTCCGAACCGGTATTAGAGTATTAGAGTCAGACTTTTCGTAAGTGCCTGCGAAGGTCTATTTGAATAAATGATTTTGAATTTTGAATTTTGTGTTTGTTTTTTAGATTCATCCAAGTCTCAAGGTGTGTTACTACCCGTTCGATGGTAAAGAAAAGAAATCGTCGGAGTACGAGTGTCTGGTATACGCCTGATAACGAACATCGGGACACATTTATGTAACCTTTTAAAATAAAAGAAATTATCGAGACATTATGTGTTCTTATTTATACAACTTAGTGTGAGTGAGATTGCAATGTACCTATACCTTTTGGTGGTAATAGAAAACAATAATCCCAACAAAAACATTTTCATGTAAAATGTTTCCATGACGAGATCACATATTTTGACTACGGTGTGTAGAGTTTATGAAGTTAGGGCGTGTAGAGTTATAAGCTTGGCTCTACATGAGATCTGATAACTTTTTGACAGTGCGAGCCATATGATTTCATTTCTTTTTGTAAGTTGCTTATGACAACTTTTTTTTTTTTGTAAAAGTTCCAATTTTATAATTTTTTTGTTGTTTGTGTACTAAAGCGAGCTTACATACCAAATTTCAGCTTTCTAAGACTCCAGGAAGTACTCTATGAGTTTTGATGATCATCAGTGAGTCAGTGACGAAATCGGGTTTTTTTTAGAAATCAAGATAATCTAAAGTATAAGAGCTTTGTTATTAAAACTTAATATGTATAATAAGTTCACTATTGACATCATCATATCCTGAGAATTTTGTTTATCTGGTATAATCCAAACCCAAATTATGAGGGTTCAAAAATCGACGAAGCGCTTCGAGAAAAGGTAGGCAGTGCCCTTTCGCTTCGCTTGACTGTCTTGGCGGGGGGCACTTCCGTGCCCCCAAATATTATGTCTCAAGATGAATAATATATATTATACTAGCAGACCCCCGCGGTTTCGCCCGCGAACGGTTTGAATTTTTTTGCGTCCCCAGTCGACCTGCTCTTTGAGCGAATAAACGCTATGCTCTACCTCTCTTAGAAATCCAGCTTATCTCCTAAAATCTTAGGTAAGACTGGTTTCATGTTATTCCAGGTTAGTGCCAGTTTCGTCCAAATCAGTTTTCGCGTTGAAAGAGTAAAAACCATCCACGTACTCACAAACATTCATGTTTATAATATTAGTATAGTTAAGTAAGCGGCACGAGTCGTGAGCACATTTTTAAACATAAAGTTTCAAAGGTATAAGTATTCAAGCATTTAAATGTATTTAAATAAGGTCACGTTTAATCACTAAAGAGGAAATGCTGGTGGCGTTTGTTCCATACAAACGTAATCCTCAGTTTTCTCTCTGGATAATATGACACTAGAGCACTGATTATTTTACCATGCAATCTGTAGGTTAGGTACCAATGTATGGTTGTGTTTTTATCCATACATTAATAATTATAAGAATTAGGAGCCTTCTAAAATCACAAAAACTTATCATTTTTAACGTTGTTATCAGACGTCCAGCGAACAAATTTGACGAATATAAAATAACAAAAGAAAGTCGAGACATAGCCAAAGCCCTAATTTAGCCAATTTCTTTTTTAAATCGATCCAGTTTTGGAGGAGAAACCGGGGATTACAAAATAGCGATTTCGTCTAATTTAAATAGGTATAATCGGTCCAAGCTGTAGTTGTCTCTATCGCCCTCGGGCGGGATACCTAGGGCACAGTGCGACAGCAATAGATATTTATGTTAAAAACCTATTTTTCAAATGTCTTGCAGCCATACTTTCCTCTTAACTCTAAGAACGTTTAAACTTTATGTTCAAAAAAGTGCTCACGACTCGTGCCGCTTACTGTAACCAAGTTAGAACTAGCTGAGTTTCTTGCCTGTTCTTCTCAGTAAGGCCGACTTCCGAACTAGTGGTAACTTCAGTAGCTTTGACATTCATAAGTGCCCTACTACGGCCTTAATTAACTAAATGACTCTGAAGTAGGAATAGGATAGGATTTTGGTGCATTTCGAGATTTATTTTTTATTTTTAATACAGTAAATATTCGTGCTAATGGCAACTAAAAATTGCCCTGTTTCTAGGTAAATTCGATGAGATATCCTACAGGAAATTGGTGCCGATTCTGTTGTAAATCGCACTAAATAAACTTTAATCACAACACTTCTCTTTCTTACAAACATGATTGAAAAAGGATAGAACATATTTAAATCTGTCAAATTAGTCTTTGCTGTCTTCATTTGCGGGTATTTAGACGTAACTTTTATGTTGAAAACCAGCAATGTTCTTTATTAGAAAGAGATATAGTGAGACTAAATTAGTTTAGTTGTAAACAACAGAATCAGCGCCATTATAGTTAAATATTTGTAAGATACTTATACATTTTACCAAAAAAAATGCTATTATGATAATAAAGATATTTAATGATTCCATAAGATAATGGCCCTGATTCTGTTGTTCACAACTAAACTAATTTTAATCTCACTATGTCTCTTTCTAACAAAGAACATAAGAAAAGGATCTAAAAAATTTAGTCCTGTCAAACTAGTCCAATGCTTGTTTTCAATATAAAGGCAAATGCCCGTTTTGGGCCCACAGTGGACATTACTATACAAAGAAATGATTTTGTTTATTAATTTTGTTATTTAAAAATATGAATATTACATTCATTTAAACAGCTGCCACTTTAATAAACAATGTTTCGTTTATTAAAAGAATTTTAATAGTCAACGACGTCAACGTTGCAAAATGTTGCCAGCGTTTAAATCACGTTTTTGTTATCGATACTAAATCGATTTTAATAAAAATACAACATTCATCAGAATACACAAATAGGACTTTGCTTACACAACGTAGTTCATAAGCCATTTAAAAAGGTGGTTTTAAATAACAAAGCTATCAGTTATTTAGCTATTTAAAATAAAGAAGTAAATGAAGTCGATTAAAAAAGAAACGATTAATCGATTACGTGTTTTTATGTATTTTTTGTATATGACAACACTCGCTTGACATTTACTCTCAAATGAACTGTCATTTTGTCGACTGTTTGTTTCTTTCGTTGTGTTTTAATTACGATTTCTTTTACAACATAGATGATTATTATACTTGATTTACTACGACTTTGGCTTTGTTAAACGGAATCTGTGCTAACTACGACGAACGACCACTGGCTTGAAATCAAGGATTACAGCTGTATTCATTTTGGATTTCGAACACTTTCATACAATATCTGAAGAACATTGTGTTAATTATTGTGGCCACATTGTGGCTTTAACCTGGCGGGGATTCAAGACATGCTTTGGAGCCCGAGGAAATTCTTACTATGTTGCAGCAGTGGGTTGCACTTCAAAAGGTAAATAAATTATTTTAAAATAAATGTTTAGAATTACCTACATCATTGAACAATAACTGATAATTGTATTATTGTTTTAGTTAACAAGGGATAATCTTGTTTGCCATAACTGCTGGGAGGTAGTTACTGCAAGCTTTGTTGCCCGCAACAAGAACCAGAAAGCATGGGCCATCTAAATAGTTGTGTTAATTGTAGTCGCTCAATTAGACCACTAAGAAGCCATTTGTTAAGCTTAGAGACAAATAGAGAGAATCTCATTAGAAATGTAGTTATGGAATGGATTCAACCTCGAGAAGTAAGTTTTGAATCACTTTACAAAAGAATATGCAACCTTCTGAACCAGTATTAGTTTTAGTCAGACTTTTCATGCAAAGGTCTATTTGAATAAATGATTTTGAATTTGATACAAAATATTTATTGTATATGCCTCTGTTTGACCGCAATCTCACTATAGTAAGTGATTATGTCGCAAAGGTGGTAATCACACAAAGCCTAGAAAGGTAGTGGCTCTCAAGTACTGCTGCCGGAACACCTCAGTAGATGCTTGTTGATAGATTTTCAACTTGGGAGTGGAAGCCAACCAGGTCGGTACTACAAAGAACCCTACTCACACTATGGTTTCCTCACATTTACCTACACCGAAATCTCAAGCTCATTTTAGGATATAAACCTACAACCTACACAGCGGCATCCAATCTCACTACCACTGAGCTATCATCGCTTTATTTGTTTACTGTCTTATGTATGCTATGCTTGTTTTATTAGCCTAATCCTTGTGACTACCCAATAGTCTATAACTAAAGAACTTCTATTGTGTTTTGTTTAAATTGCTTAGGGTACTAAACAGATTAATTACATAAGATTAAAAAATAAGATGTTATGTTAAAATGCTGTCAATGTATGAATTGAATGTTATGTAGAAAAAATAAAATAAAAGCTTATTAATTAAGAATACTTTTCAGATATTTTTTTGTACCCCTATCCCTGTACCTTTAAAGAATGGAGTAAAATATAATAAGAACTGTTGTTTCTGGTTAATTTTTACACATCAAGCATAACAAACATAAATTCTTAATATTTTTTGGAGTAAGACATATTTTCATAATGTAAAATAACCTCAAAATGTTTTATTAATTTCTACTCTTTCTAAAACAATGGCATCCTTATAAATATATTTTTTAGATATCTGATGAACATATGATTTTAAAACACTACATTATTATACTCATTATTGCTGTCCATCCTGGGCCCAAGACCCTATGGATCGTGGGCATTCCCCTTTAGTCGCCATCTATCGCGGTTACGCCTAAATACACGCAAAATAAGACGGCAGAGATTAATTTGACAACTTCAAATATGGTCTATCCTTTTTCAATAATGTTCATAAGAAAGAGATGAGATGTGACTAAAATTAGTTTAGTGCGATTTACAACAGAATCGGCACCACTGCTGACTAAAAATTTACTTAAAGGATTAATTTTAGAACGGTTTTGGAAGCTGGCTTTATGATAATAAAGTTTATTTTCGATAAACACGATCCATTCCTGAGACTACCCTAAAATTTTGATTCTCGTTCTTATAATACAGAATAAGAAAAAACTGTGATCTACAAATATTTTTATTGTTGACATTATTAACTCTAAAATTTTATTCGACGTGCTATTAATTTAAAATCCAAATTGCTTTGATATGCTGAGGTTTCTTAAGTAGGTATCTATTTTGTTAAACATGCTCTATTGAATCAACCATTTTACCTTTTACCATTTTACTATAATCCTTTGTCAATAAATGTTATTTATCTTAATAGTAATAAGAGATATCTGGTGAATCTGCCGATGATATATCTTCTCGTGCTTCTGATGTATCTGATGAAGGAGGGCAATCTGATGCAGTTTCATCTGATGTCATTGAACTATTTGATGCATTATCTTCTGTTGAAGTATCATTGGGAATATAATCTGTTGAAGAAGTATGTCCTGTTTTAGTATCATCTTGTTTATTAGAGCTTTTTAATTTCGTCACTGATTTATCATCGTCGGAATTATTTGATGAATTAACATAGGTACTATCTGATGAAGAATTATCAGGAATATTTGATGAAGCGTCCTCGGTACTACTTTGTGAAGGAACATCTTGTGATTTTGGTGTAGTATCATCTTGATTATTTGCTTTAGTAGAGCTTTCTAGTGTCTTCTCTATTTTAGTATCATCGGAACTATCTGATGTAGTATCATCGGGATAATCCAATAAAGTATCATCGGTACTATCTGATGAAGAATTATCAGGACTATTTGATGAAGCGTCCTCGGAACTACCTTGTAAAGGAACATCTTGTGATTTTGGTGTAGTATCATCTTGATTATTTGCTTTAGTAGAGCTTTCTAGTGTCTTCTCTATTTTAGTATCATCGAAACTATTTATTGAAGAATTATCTTGTGTTTTTGCTGTATTTTTATGTTGATTATTTGGTGTATTAGAGCTTGTAGTAGAACTATCTGATGAAGTGCCATAGAGACTATCTGATGAAGTTCCATCGGGACTTTGTGATGAAATGTCATCAAAACTATTCGATGTAGTATCATCAGGACTATCTGATGTAGTATCATCGGGATAATTCCATAAAGTAGCATCGGTAGTATCTGATGAAGAATTATCAGGACTATTTGATGAAGCGTCCTCGGAACTACTTTGTGAAGGAACATTTTGTGTTTTTGCTATAGTATCATATTGATTATTTGCTTTAGTAGAGCTTTCTAGTGTCTTCTCTATTTTAGTATCATCGGAACTATTTATTGAAGAATTATCTTGTGTTTTTGCTGTATTTTTAAGTTGATTATTTGGTGTAGTAGAACTATCTGATGAAGTGCCATCGAGACTATCTGATGAAGTTCCATCGGGACTAGGTGATGAAATGTCATCAAAACTATTCGATGTAGTATCTTTGAGACTATTTGATGAAGTGCCATCGGAACTATCTGATGGAGAACCATTTTGTGTTTTTGATGTAGTATCATCTAGATTAGTTACTGTAGTAAAGTTTTCAGCAGAGCTTTTTGATTTCTTCACTGAGTTAGTAACATCGGATCCCTCTGATGAAGTACCTACGGAACTATTTGATGGAGAACCATTTTGTGTTTTTGGTGTAGTATCATTTTGATTATCTGCTGTATTAGAGCTTTCTTTTTCTCTCTCTGTATTATTAACACCGGAACTATCTGATGAAGAATAATCTTCTGTTTTTGGTGCAGTTTTATTTTGATATTTTTCTGTAGTAGTGATATCCAATTTAGTCACTTTTTTGGTACCATCGGAACCATGTTTTTTCGTATGTTTTGAAATATGTGATTTATCTTCAGTTTTATCTGATTTACTTTCTTTTGCTGTATCTATTTCTTTAGAGGCCACATATTTAACATCAAATTTATTTTCGGTAGTTTTACTATAAGATATTTTTGAAGGACTCTGCGGACTCGGAAATAAACCTCCAGTTGTGGGTTCTGTATGGAAATAAATAGAGTATTAAAAGAAAGAAATAGAATATTTGTGATATGCGACAGGAAGAGAACATTGTACTGATTTTATTGTTCACAAACACAACTAATTCATTTTTAATTTCTCTGTCTCCTCGGCTAAAATCAAGCTGTATTTTTTTTGCGATTTCGATGTTGGTCCCATAGTAAATGTTGATTGTATTTATAAGTACTTTATTTCATTTATTGTCGCATTGTCGTAAGCACCCAGTATAGTTGTTCACTACTGCATATTAACTAGTTATCGCCCCATGGTTTCACCTGCGTTCCTACCTTATGCTTGCCAGGGAGAAAAAGTATCATATATGTTAATCCAAGTTATTATCTTCCCACGTGGCAAATTTCATCTCGATTGGCTGTTCCCTTGAGGCGTCAAGAAGTAACAAATAAACATACTCTCTTTCGCATTTAATTAGTAAGACAGGAAACTCAAAAGGTCACCACTCAGTATATCAGCACAGCTACGCCTCGGATCTCGCCATGCAAGTGAGGCCTTGAAATCGTATGCGTTAAAGTCAATTTTACAATGACTAGATAAAATAGTTGACGCACGCGCTTGCCACTTCAAGCTACTAGTCCTGTTGACCACGCTCTTCCAGCGAGCGGTCCGCTCCCTTGCTGCGTGACGTCAGGAAGCGGTATCTTGCCAAAGCCGCGGCACCAATTTCACCAGCATAGCGCCCCCCGCGAGCTGCCACCTCGCAGGCGGCGCATTACTGGCAGCTAGTGGTTGGATTGATTTGAGGCGGTGCTGGGCCGTTGCTGCGGTGAAGCGGTGCTGATATAGTGACTGATACCTTTATGTTGCCACTCTGTTCGTCCATCTGTCTATCCATCTCTCACAGTGGTATATTTCACTCAAATTTATTAACTTTATGTTGTTTTCCTGCGCGTAAGGTCGCCAGAACTCAATGAGGAGAGGGGACGAGAGTAATGCCTCGTGTGTAGCAAACGTCCATAAGGCTACGGTAATCGCTTACCATCAGGTAAGCTTCTTTAACGACTCAAATTAATAAAAAAAAGAAAAATTTAAGAACTTATTTTTGTTTTACAAAAGGGGGTGGAAACGGAAACCGACATTTCAAAAAGTGCTACAGTATATTTTCATATGAAAAGGGCTTCATTTGTACATTTTAAAATAGGTTTTTATTTACTTTTATGAGTTTTAGACCTGATGAAAAATTCAGAAAATAAATACCATGCCCCTATCAGAGGTTTACAACGCAAAAACTCTGAAATAACAATAGTTGATAAACGTTAATATTACAAGCCGTTGGTCCCGGTTATCACTTAATTATGCCTCGTAGGCGGCTTGAAAAATTCCAACAGTAGGTTGACCACTAGCCTACCTCCACCGATCCGCAGTGGGCACGCGTGGTGGAGTATTGCCCATTCCCATTCACATTCATTTGTGAAAGGAGGCCTGTACTCAGCAGTGGGACATTATAGACTGATGATAATGATGATGATGATATTACAGGAGACAGAACGAAGTTTCTAACTAGAACAGTTTTTTTTTTCGGAAACAACAAAATTCGTTTACAAACAAGGTCTGGTTTTTTAGAGCAGTTATGGCCCAGAAATATACGTCCAAGGGAGGTCGGAACCAACAGCTGAGCTGAGTTTCTTGTCTTCTCAGTTCAAGTTGTATTTGGAACCGGTGTAGAGCCATTTGTTAACGTTCATAAGTGCCTTATCAGGGCCTAAATTGAATAAATGCTTTTTGAATTTTGAATTTTTGAACAACCAAACAAACACAACTAAACAAAAACCAGTAAAAAGCAAACAAAACTCGTAAACTAATACCAAACGTTAACGTTTTAGTTTTGGTTCATTGATATGTAAACGAGGCCGATTCCTATAATTTACGGGCAGTTATCGGTTAAAATGAAGACTCTTATATCTCTACTAATAATGAAGCAAATACCTCAAAGCTTTGCATAGCAGACCCTCCCATATGGAAGTAGCTATCACAGGTAAAATTAGCTTACGAAATGATATATATGCCCAGTTTGGCAATAAAAAACCTACCATTGGTAAGCAAGGTGAGGCGGGGCGTATGCTTGTTTACCGACTTAGTAGTATAAAAAAAAAAAAAACGATTCGTTTTTGTTTATAGAAACTGGGCATCAGACTTGGCCGTATATTCTATGCCAGAAACGCCGCCGGCGGAATCGGATGAATGGTACAAGAACGCTAGGTGAAACCAAGACCCCAAAGACCCACCAGGTCACAAAAGGCATAAACAATTTGAATTTTTTACTTTTATTCACAATTATATTTTAAACTTACTTGATTCAGCCAAATGGTAGTTCGAAAACACCTGCAAGTAAATAAAAGAATTGTTTGTCAATTATTATTCAGATTTTTGTATGATAATATATTATTATAAAATAAGTTTGACTTAAACGATATTTAAATAAATAGCAAAATTAAGCCTACCTAAGTGATGATGTGTTCAGACTAGATAGATTCAAACTCTTCAAGCCTCTTATTGATGAGAATAGCAATAATTAGCCTGGAGATACGTCATTCCAATGACATAATTAAGTAATATGAATTATTTAATATTATGTCTAATTTTAAATCTAAGGTTAGGTAGGGAATCTAGGAGATCGATCAATACTCAAGTACGAAGTACCCACCAGCGTGCATCCGTTATCCCCTAATTTACCCCGTAAGGGCTAAATTTTGGAAAAGGAAGAGCCTTTGTTGTGAAACGTAGGCTTTTTTAAAGAAACCAGTGTACAAAACTTAAAATTTCTTAACCCTGCTTTTTGAGCTATGCATATTGATATATCAGTCAGACTGTTTTTCAATGTTCAAGATCTGTTTTTCAAACAGATGGCGCTGCCGTCCGAGTAAACATTAGCTCCGTATAAGATCGACGTTTTAAATTTATATAATCAATTTACCGAGATAGAAACGCCTAACTTAAGTGAATAATACTATAATCAGTACGTGACAGTGTTATCTAGATATAATACGTAAACCTTAAAAAGATAATTTAAGTGTAAAGTGCTCCCAATCACAGAACATTATAAAACCCCAATTTCAAGTGAAAGCAAATTAAAATTATAAACAGCAAATGTGTGCGAGTGCTATAATTAGAAATTAAGCATTATCTAACTAAAGTGCAAATATAAACACTAATAATAACTAATAAAAGTGATATAAGAACATTAACATTTGAATAAGTGAGGGTGTATTTAAGTTTCCAGTATTTCAATACCCTCCTTAATGTGTCATTATCAGCTGATGAATCAGCTGTATGATAATTTTTAATCCTAGAAACCGAACACAACTTTCGCGAAATTCGGTACGAGCGACTTAGCCCAGCGCGCACTTAACCGCTTTCTGATCAGGAGGTCGCAGCTTCAAACCTCAGAAAGAGTCTTCTAAGTTTTTCTAAGTTTTTTTTAAATATTTATGAACATGGACAACGTAACGATCCGTAAGAAAATTCAACGATCGAAATCAGACTTAGATTTATCGGTACTGTTGCATGATCAAATGAATTCTACATTACTTGATTCTACAATGTTTAGCCTACATAGTGCGACGCAAAATAGCGAAACAATGGCTAACGAGGAATTAAAGATTGAAATAGACAACTTGAAACAAAAATTTGACAGTGCTAATCAAGAAATAGAAAATCTAATACATGAAAACAATGAACTTAATAGAACAGTGCAAGATCAAAACAAAAAAATCGTAATTCTTAAAAAACTTGCCACTGACCAGACTTCTCTACATAATAAAAACGTCTCAACACCTATTCGAAAACAAATTTTAAATATTAGAATGCGAGTCCCAAGAGTATCACCTCTCCATCTTGATAAAAGCGTATGCTCTCATCTTGGTAACACCTTGAAGGAAATACCAATCAGGAGATACAGCTTACAAAATTCCGATACTCATCTTCATTACCGCCATATAGAGAGCACTATTAATAGCCAAATTAAGTTTGCTAGACAATATTCTTTATAATATCCGTGGGTGCAAGGCTGAAGTTACAGAGCTAGCATTATCTGATCATACAGCACAAATATTGAGATGCCCCGTTAAAAAGATGTGTACTCTGCAGTATTGGTATGTTCTAAAACGCGACTACTCGGATGAAAATGTAGAAAAATTTATAGAATGTCTGTTGCAACTTAGTTTTGAGAATACATATCAAACGGATGAACCAAACAATGCTTTTAACTCTTTCCTTGAACTCTTTGTTCTTTTTTATAATTTATGTTTTCCCATTATTAGGCTAAAATTATCATGTAACAGACGCCCAAAATGGATTTCTCGCGGAATTAAAGCGTGTTGTAAGCGTAAAAGAGTCTTTCTTTGGAAATATAGAAAAAACCGCAGTTCTGAAAATAGAGAATTACTTACGCAATATGCTAGAAGGCTTAAAGCCGTTATAAAGTTAACAAAAAAATCTCAAAATAATCACTTAATCACAACCTCGGAAAACAAATCAAAAGCTACTTGGAAAATTATAAATGGCAGTAAATATAACTATCCCAAGGAAGAAATACTTAAGTTGAAAGATGCAGATCGCGTCATTCATAATCCTGTAGAAATTGCAACTCTATTTAACAATTTTTTTATTGACCATGTAAACAATGATATTGAAACTCGTAGTAATCTTCATATGACAACTCAAAACATACCTAGCCAATGTAATTCAGTATTCATGAACTCAGTTAATCCGGATGATATAATTAAGATTATAAATGCGTTAAAAAATACAAGCAGCGTCGGATATGACAATATCTCAACAAAAATCGTAAAACGGGTAGCACATATAATTGCTCCGGTAATGTGTTTTATTATTAATAAATGTATAGAACATGGAGTTTTTCCGGAAAAGCTTAAAACCACGATTATTAAACCAATATTCAAAAAAGGAGATAAAGAGGACATGAACTGCTATAGACCTATCGCTATGATTCCTATTTTCTCAAAAATTTTCGAAAAAGTTATATATAGTTGCCTAAATAACTTTTTTGAATCTAACAATATATTAGCAGAACAACAGATGGGATTTAGGAAAAATAAAACTATTAATATGGCTGTATATGACTTTCTGTACAAAATAATGATACGAATTGATAATAGAGAACCGGTAGTAGCGTTGTACATGGATATGACCAAAGCTTTTGATCATGTAGACTATAAAATTCTACTTCATAAATTGTATGCTTGCGGGGTCAGAGGAAATGTACATAAATTAATTAAATCATACCTAACTGAGAGACAGCAAATGACTCAAATCAGTAGAATATGTCGGAGAACTAAAACCGAAACAAATTACACCTCTGATTTACGACAAACCCATTACGGTGTACCTCAAGGTAGTATATTAGGTCCGTTGCTTTTTCTGATATACATAAATGATTTCCCAAAAGTAACGAATCATCACATGACTTTATTTGCAGACGACAGCACGGTGCTATTTTTAGGTAATAACTTGACTACTTTCGAAAATGATATAAATACGACATTAGAATCAATAATAAAATGGTTAATAAATAATAATCTTCGAATTAATTTGGATAAAACGAAAATTATGAATTTTCATCAGCGGTGTAATAAGTTACAGAATCTGAATATAAATTTTGCGAACAAACGAATAGGAGAAACAGACGTTACCAAGTTTTTAGGTATTTATATAGATCAAAAAATTACCTGGAAACCGCACGTTGAATCTGTATGTAAAAGACTTAGTCAGTTCTCATACGCACTAAGTAAGCTTAGACCAGTAGTCAATAAATCCGCATTGCTCACAGCATATCACGGTTATGTAGCTTCTATTATTAGGTATGGAATTATATTCTGGGGCAACTCAACGAATAAGGAACTAGTATTCAAATCCCAAAAGAAATGTGTGAAGGCTATGCTCCAATTACGCCAAACAGATACTTGTAAGCCACATTTCAAGTCACTCAAACTTTTAACCTGTCCAAGTATGTATATTTATGAAAGTGCTGTTTTTGTTAAATGCAATCAACACATGTTTGATCAACGTAACAGATCTCGTCACCGGCATGATTTGTGTCTGTTATCTTCAAAAACAGCACTAATGCATAAAAGTTTTTTCTGCATGGCACCAATAATATTCAATAAAATACCCGTTGTTCTGCGCAACGAGAGCATCAATAATTTTAAAAAGCGACTCCATTGTTTTCTTGTAGGCAAGGCTTATTATGATGTAAATGAGTTTTTAAATGACACCATTATTCTGTGACATATTGTGTACTGTCTGTTTTTTTTTTTTTTGCTCGGACGGTCAGCCGTGGTTTCTCTGCATGGTCTTTCATTGTTTAATTTTTATATTATTATTGGCTTGTATTAATTATAGTTTAAGTTTTGATTATTTTTATATTTTATTTACTAATGCTTAAGCATTTATTCTGACATATTTATTATGTTATATAATTATATCTATAAATTATTAGAAACTTGATAAATGTTCTTACTTTGCCAGTCCAGTATTTTGTCTAATTTAATTTTGTGATTTTATTTTGTACGCCTATTTAGGCAAGTCTCAGTGAAACTATCCATTAGATTTACACCATTATTTTATTTTACCTGTGACTTACAAATAAAGAATTTTGAATTTGAATTTGTTTCTCTTAGTTTCTTCGCTACAGGTAAAAGCAATCTATTATACAAAGAAAAAGGGTATATACATCCGAAAGGGGTGAAGACTACATCAGGTACAGACTCTCTATATAAAATTTCAGCTCAAAATAAATTACTCAAAAATTCATACCAAATTTTTGATACCAAGTTTATTGAATTAAAATCATAACCAACGTGTCACCGCTCAATGAGGGGCATTGGTGCCGATTCTGTTGTAAATCGCACTAAACTAATTTTAGTCACATCACATCTCTTTCTTGCGAACATTATTGAAAAAGGATAGAATATATTTAAAGCTGTCAAATTAGTATTTGCCTCATTTGCGTGTATTTAGACGTAACCGCGATAGATGGCGACTTTTATATTGAAAACAAGCATTGGACTAATTTGACAGGACTAAATTTCTTACATCCTTTTCTTATGTTCTTTGTTAGAAAGAGACATAGTGAGACTAAAATTAGTTAAGTTGTAAACAACAGAATCAGGGCCAATATCATTTTACGTAACTTACTAATATTTAATATAAATTTTCTCTTCCGCGATCTGTGCGCCTTGTACCAAAAAAGTGGATTATACACTTTTCGTTACACTCTGTACAAATTGATAGCTTTCAGGTGATGCCACCTCAGTGGAAGTGAGGTCCAATGCCGAGACGAAGGTCCGGGTTCGAAACCTATGATGAGCTTGAGCTTTCGGTGAAGGGAAACATCGTGAGGAAACCATAGCACGGTGGTAGGGTACTTTGGCTACCACCCTCAGGTTGAAAATCTGTCGCCAAGCACCTATCGGTGTTCCAACAACTGCACTTGAGAGCCAGTTCATTCTAGGCTTTGTGTGTGCACCTTCGGCCACATCATCACTTACCATGGTCAAATACACAAAGTAAAATAATTGAACTGTTTTACAAAAATCTTAAACCGACTTCAAAGTACACCGACAATGGGACCGAACGGGAAGTGTAGCCTTTCAAATAAAAAAAAAAAGAATTTTCCAAATCGGCTAATAAATGACGGAGTTATGAGGTAACAAACATAAACAATAATACAACCGAATTGAGAACCTCCTCCTTTTTTTGAAGTCGGTTAAAAAATGCGTGCAGATAGATTTTTTTTTATGGTACAATAAATTTTGGACTACTGCTAATAAAATAATAAAAAATACTTACAAAGAGCAGAACCAGAGGCGCGAGGAGCTTCATGGTGGAATTTTAATTACAAGAAATAAAATTATTTCACGGTTCTTTTATACTTTTTAGCATGGACGTCATAGAGTCATTGGAGATCCGTAGGAAAATAAGAGGCTAACTAACTAACTAACATATTATGTCTGTAAAATCACCCGGTATCACTTATACCGGTATAAGTGATACCGGGTGATTTTAAAATTCAAAATTCAAAATCATTTATTAAAATAGTACTTCGCAGGCACAAAGTCTGACTCTAATACTCTAATACCGGTTCGGAAGGTTGCATTTGCTGAGAAGAGCCGGCGATAAACTCGGCAATTACTCTTTTCAAAACAAGCTTAGATTCATTACATAATATTTACATTCTAATCGCACTGACAACAATTGCGTGCCTTTTCGGATGGGTTAGCCCGAAAGGCTATTATTTAGATTATAAAAACAATATATCAGAGAGGTAGAGCATAGCGTTTATTCGCTCAAAGAGCAGCTCGACTGGGGAAGTACCTCCACCTTACAGAATACCGCAGACAAATAACTTTATGTTGTGTTCCTGCGCGTAAGGTCGCCAGAGCTCATTGGGGCGTTCATTGATAGGTCGGTAACACGTGAGAGATGCTTCGAGCGTTGCAAGCGTCCATATGGTTACGGTAACCGCTTACCACCAAGCGCGCCGTATAGGAAATAAACAAATTATTTTGTGACAAACCTAATGAACACAAAATAGGAGGCTATATTTAATATCCCGATACTTTATGAAGTCTTTGACCAGATAGTGTTATCCAGCGTTTATCATGGTCGTTACAAGAGGTTTTACGTAATATCTTTCAAATTAACATAGCTCCGTAACTGCAGGATTATTGGGTAATGGTGTATTCTATGTTATGACCTTCATTAGTGCTCAACGGGACTTGAAGGGATTTGTGAAGAAGTTAGAGAGTCGAAAGCTGCTGCCCACACCGCCCGTCAAATCCTACGGAACCCCTGAATTCACTTCACAGTAAATTTTAGCAAATATTATAAATCACATTTGGTTATAGATACAGGTGTTGCGTGAACGATCTTCATTGTTTCCTATAAGCTGGAATCCATATTTGCTTAGCACTAGCTTCTTTCGTGCGGTTTCACTCACATTCAAAATAATATTGAATCCAGTTTCTTATACGAAGTCGGTAAGCGTACGGCCCGCCTGATAGTAAGCGGTTACCGTTGCCAAATAGGTGCTTGCGACACACGAGGCATCACTCACGCGTTACCCTCCCTTCCCTCCCCTATGAGCTCTGGCTCGCTTACTCACGCGCAAGAACAAAACATTAAGAGCACTCAATTCGTCATACTTTTCATACAAAACCTCTGTACTTATTATGGCGTTGTTAAACATTTTTCGTTAGATGTTTTGAACAAATTAGTATCTTGTGTACTATATCTAGTCTTGTATCTTGGCGTAATTAAAAAAAAGTGTGAAACAAATTCCGTCAAAGCCTCCGAAAAACAGCGTTTTTGCCTGAACTTTGGCCATATCGAATGTACCTATAAATTGTAAAAGTAAAGAAAACATTTAGATACCAGGCTTGCAAAAGTATTGGAGATTCTAAATAACTAACTTTTTTTTTCACAAACTTGTAAGATTTTTTCACAAGAAGTATACTCCTGGTACAAGTTTTATGAATGCGAAATCATGAATGACGACCTAGCGAAGCGGCCGCGAGTGATCAGCGGAATTTACCGACTGATAACCGACGGCTCTGATGCTATCTGTCTTTATTCGCAGTCAAACATTACGTTGGATGAAACAATAAGCTTTTAGACTATGCTCGCGTTGAAGTTGCGCCGGCCACAGAGGGCCGCCTTAAGTTATTTGGCTGCGGTGTTCTGTATCATACATTTTGTCCATCTAGTGTTCCGCCTATTAACTTGAATGGTGTTCCCCTTAAAAGAGTCAGCCGCTTTAAATACCTTGGACACCTGGTGACAGAAGAGCTCAAGGAAGATGCTGATATGGAACGAGAGCGTAGGGCGTTGTCAGTGAGATCTAACATGATAGCCCGCAGATTTGCTCGATGCTCGAGAGAAGTTAAAATCACGCTGTTCAGAGCTTACTGTACATCCTTCTACACGAGCAGTCTGTAGGTAAATTATACTCAAAGGTCGTACGCCCTGCGCGTTCAGTATAATAACGCATTTCTGCTGTTGCGGCTGCCCCGTTTCTGCAGTGCATCAGGCATGTTTTTGGAGCCGCGAACATACTGTTTTTATGGCACAATGCGCAAAAAATGCACGTCGTTGCTCTGCAGAGTGCGGGCCAGCACCAACAGTATCCTGGCTATGTTCGCGGCTCGGCTGGATGGTAGGTACATGAATCATTGTTGCAGGGTTCATGGGGCCTACTGTACCTAGCTGTGCCCATTTCAATTATTCATTGCTATATTATTTCATGTGTTTTACTAACATGGTCTTAAGATTTCATATTACTAACAAATGTGGAATTTTAATTTTCCGAAATAAATGTATGTGTTATTATGAGCGAATAAACGCTATGCTTTATCTCGCTCTAAAACTACAACGGATAAGCTTGTGTTAAATTACAATATTCCCACCGTTCCACTGACGCTCAGGTTGTCGAACGACCTCTCTTCCATGGATTTCCCAAGTGCATACAGCATCTTCTATAATAATAATAATTTCTTTATTATACAGTTTACAGTGTACAGTTTAATGGTGAGCTCTGACTCCTAAACTAGGGGTTGCCTGTATCTCAGGAGCCAGCCTCTTTCCCCTTTACAAGTTAAATTAGTTTGTGATATAATTAGTTAATTTAATTAAAATTAAAATTAATGTTAATATTAATGCTGAGTAGGTTTGTTTGTGTGAATGTGTATGTGTGAATAGGGTGTGTATTTTTTTGTGTGTGGTGTGCATGTGTGTGGGGGTGTGTTGGTGTGTATGTAGTGAATGTTCATACTAGGAGTATATGGGTGTGCGTGTTAAGTACTTTTATTTATATTTATTTTTGTATTTAGCTTTTATCTTTAGGATAGATAGGTATATATTTATATTCTATCTTAGAAAGGTTGCAGTAACAGTTGTTCTGTACTGTCATAATCAAAATTATTAAGCCAATGTTTTATTTTATGTTTGATTTCTTGGTTGCTCAGTGATTTTATTTTATATGTATAATTTATTAAGCATATTATACAAACGTGGGGCAAGGACATAATACTGTTTTTGGGCAAAAGTTGTTTTTGTATATGGAACAGGACAGCGATCAAGTCTTGTATTAGATATTGGTAGATAGGGAACGACCCTTCGATGATACCTCCGCAGACATTCATATACAAATATCTTTCTGACTGACAAGACTTTCGTTTCTTGATATAAAGTATGCGTAGGATACATAAAAGGGCGATGCATTAGAACTTTCAAAACTGCGCGCTGAGTCCCACTGCTGAGTACAGGCCTCGTTTCACAAATTAGGGTGAAAGGGAATGTGCAGATACTCCACCACGCGTGCTCACTGCGGATCGGTTGAGGTAGGCTAGTGGTCAACCTACTGTTGGAGTTTTCAAGCCGCCTAGTAGGCCTCCAACTAGCTTAACGACTAACTTAATTAAGTGATAACCGGGACCAACGGCTTTACGTGCCTTCCGAAGCACGGAAACGCTCGTTTTGAAATACCACTAGGCGGTCACCCATCCAGGGACCGACCATGATGGTGGTAGCTTTTTGCCGATAGACTAATCATGCTACACCACGAGCGCTTCATTCGTAGCATAGTAGGCTAAGGTAATTGCTTACCATGAGATGGATCTTATGCTTGTTTGTTTGTGATTATATTGCGGAAGGAAAGTCCTTAGTAAGGAAGAAGACAAATGTTATTTTTTTACAAACACCCACCTCACATACACACCCACACACACCCCCTCATACACACACAAACACACCCCCACACACACACTGCTTATGCGCAAGTATGTTATTGTAACTAAATTTTTGAATTATTATTATTATTGCATTATTACATAAACTTGATAGGAGAAGGTACTGGCTTCTGTAACACAGGTTTAGACCTAGCTCAGAAGTCAGGGACTTCGATTTAATTATGTTCATTTTATTTATGTCAATAAAGATTATTATTATTATTATAATACACACGCAGCCTGATGGTACGTGATTAACGAATCTAATGGAGACTTGCAACACCAGGGGTATCAGTCGCGCGTTGCTGACCCTGCAGAAATCTCTTCTCACCGTTTTTGAGGAACCCCATGCTGTACTTAACAAAACCACAGCGGGTAAATTAACCTTCAGACTTCAAGCTCATTGTTTGATTCAAAAGAGTTGTTGACAAAGTATTGAAGGGAGATAGTGTGCCGGCATCAGTGTGGGAAAGGACTGTTACCACACCGCTGATACCACACACTGGCAGCAAGCGTCTCCTCGTGAGCTCTGGCGACTTTACTCACTGCAGGAACACAACATCACACTACAGTAATGTTATTTGGCTGTTATCTTCTGTAAGGCACTCCCGCAATACTGCTCTGAGTTTCAAAAAACCATTATTCTATCTCTATCCCTTTCTGTCGTTCAAACATACCCTTCGTTAGAGTGAGAGAAAAGCTCTGCGATATCGCCGTGATTGGACTATTCTGTCGAAGTATGACATTTATTATTAATCGTCTTCAAAAAAAGGAACAGTGCAAGTTTCACCGAAATCGGTTCAGTAGTTTTCAAGATATGGACAAATATGTGTGACGGCCTGGCTTATTGATACGAGCTACGGGGCCTACGGGTGTGGTGTCAAAGGAAAAACATCTCGAAACCTTGGTCAAATTCTAGTGCATATAAGAAAAACTAAATATAAGGTCTTTACCTATGAAATTGCCGTTTTGTATGAAAAAATTTAAACGATTTTTTTTCATGTATTTTTTATTTGTAGTAATCACCCATGCAATCAATGCATCTTTGCCAACGCAGTGGCAGTTTATTGATGCCCTTCTTAAAGAAATCAGCTGGACGGGAGGCAACAAATTCTTCAAAGGCATTTTCTCGGGTATTGAATTTTTTTCCCGCCAAGAAGTTATCCAAATTCTGGAAAAAGTAGTAGTCTGTAGGCGCAAGGTCTGGTGAGTAGGGCGTATGACGGAGAACTTCCAACCCCAGTTCTTGCAACTTGGAGACCGTCTGCTGTGCAGTATGAGGTCGCGCGCGCGTTATCGTGCAGGAGCAGCGGAGACGAGCCATTGACCAATCCTGGTTGGAGATGTGCCAGCTTCTCCACCATTGTGTTCAGTTCTTCACAGTACACATCTGCAGTAATGCTCACCCCGTTTAGTAAGAAGCTGTGATGAATCACACCGGCGCTAGACCACCAAACAGTGACCATTACTTTTCTAGGGGTAAGTTTTCGTTTAGGGCATTGTTTAGGTGCTGAACCAGGATCCAACCAACTTGCTGAGCGCTTGCGGTTATCAAATAGAATTTTTCAGAACCATTTTTCATCGCAGGTAACAATGCGGTTCAAAATTCCTTCATTTGTGTGTCTGTTGAGCAGTGCTAGGCACGTTTCGACGCGTACTTCGCGCTGGCGATCATTGAGTTCGTGGGGCACCCATTTGTCAAGCTTTTTTACCTTGCCAATTTGACGCAAATGGACCAATATTGTTTTGACGCTAACGTCGAAAGCTGCTGCTAATTCAGCCGTCGATTGTGTATCAGCTTCCACAATTGCCTTTAATTCGTCATTGTCGACCAAAGTCTTCGGACGACCGCGAGGTTCAATTTTCAGGTCGAAATTCCCAGAACGGAAGCGAGCAAACCAATAACAGGTGGTGCGTTGGTTTGTAGTGTTAGCTCCGTAAACGTCGTTGATGTTGCGTGCCGCTTGTGCCGCGTTGCTGCCACGACGGTACTCATATTCCATAATTACTCGAATTTTTAACGTATCCATGATGACGAAAAAGATGGAAATGCGATAAAATGTAAAACTAATCAATAAACAAATGACTACTTTTGGAAAAAGAATTCCATGTTTTTAAAATAAAATTAATTTGAAATTAGAATTCTTAGCCAAACAAAAATTATTTTGATTTGAAATGGCCAGTACTGCAGAACGGCAATTTCATAGGTAAAGACCTATTATAACGAAATAGAAAAGTACATTAAAAAATTAAATCGACTTCAAAATACACTAAAAAGTATGAAATAACTATAATCTGACACTGATTTGAAGTACAGCGAAAGTACACGACGTATTCCATTGAAAATATTTCGCTGACTTCGAATCAGTGTCAGATTAGAGTTATTTCATACTTTTTAGTGTATTTAGAAGTCGATTTAATTACTTTTTTATTTTATAATACCAAGTCTGCAAACATGCCTGCCTGATGGTAAGCGGTTATAAAGAAGAAAGAATGAAAGAAAAATACATATATTTTGAGGTAACACAACAGAATTACATACACTGTAATTGCACATCATAGCCCTATGTACAATCCAAACCCCCCAGTGCAAACCAGGGCATCATCAGGTATTCGACGCTTCCCTCCCCAATGTGCTGTGGCGAAGTGGCGACCTTACTTACGCACAGGAACACAACATTCAGTTATTTGGCTGCGGTATTCTGTGAGGCAAATAACCTTATTTTTTTTTTTTTACTGTTTATAGGCCTGTGTTTGACCGCAATCTCACCATGGTAAGTGATGATGCGGCCGAAGGTGGTAAGCACACAAAGCCTAGAAGGAACTGGCTCTCAAGTGCAGCTGTCGGAACACACCGAAAGGTGCTTGGCGACAGATTTTCAACTTGAGGGTGGTAGCCAGCCAGGCGGGTACTACAAAATACCCTACCACCGTGCTATGGTTTCCTCACGATGTTTTCCTTCACCGAAAGCTCAAGCTCATTATAGGATTCGAACCCGGGACCTTCGTCTCGGTATCAGACGTCACTACCACTGAGCTATCATCGAAGATTCAGCCATTCCTCTTATAATTCAGCCATTTGATTGATGTATTTTATACCGTCGCAATCGTCTGATATCATTGTTAACAGTTCGTTTATTTACTTTGTCTAACTGTCTTGTTCTTAAATAATAAAGAGAATGAACATTATATTATATTATGGATGAATACTCAGACATTTGTTTGTTCCTATTATGCTGTTACACGCGCGTAAACGGTCTTTATTTAATTAATAAGACAATGGTATTCAACAATATTGTATTACGCAGGTGTTTTTGAACGCACGCAGAAGCACTGGAAATTAAAATTAGGTGTTATTTAAGATATTTAATAATAATATGCAATTACTATTATTAAATTTAAAGGTCCCGGGTTCGAATCCTACAATGGGCTTGAGCTTTCGGTGAAGGAAAACATCGTGAGGAAGCCATAGCACGGTGGTAGGGTACTTTGTAGTACCCGCCTGGCTGGCTACCACCCTTAAGTTGAAAATCTTTCGCCAAGCACCGTTGTGTTCCGACAGCTACACTTGAGAGCCAGTTCCTTTCTAGGCTTTGTGTGTGCACCACCTTCGGCCGCATCATCACTTACCATGGTGAGATTGCGGTCAAACACAGGCCTATAAACAGTAAAAAAAAAAAAAAAAAACTATAAAATATTTTAACAAAAAAAATTAAACCGCCGAAAAATCTGAAAAGCAAAAATTAATTTTGAATATATCATGAATTTTATAAGGTTTTGCAGTCAAAAGTTATGCGTCATCATACATTAAAAAAAAATACGCTTCGACTTGTAAATATCCTCCGTTTTTTCGTCGGTTATAAAAAATACTTTGATGCACTTGCATTATAGTACTGAATTTCTTAATTGTTATGCAAAATAATAAACTATCATAATATATGTGGTGTATATAATAAATAGCACTCGTGGTGTAGCATGATTAGCCGGTCTTAATCGATCGCCAAGTTAAACTACCACCGTCGTGGTCGGTACCTGGATGGATGACCGCCTAGTGGTATTTCAAATCGAGCGTTTCGGGAAGGCACGTAAAGCCGTTGGTTATCACTTAATTGTGATAGTCGTTAAGCTACTTGGATGCCTCCTAGGCGGCTTGAAAAATTCCAATAGTAGGTTGACCACTAGCCTACCTCCACCGATCCGCAGTGGGCACGCGTGGTGGAGTATTGCCCATTCCCTTTCACTATCATTTGTGAAAGGAGGCCTGTAGGACATTATAGGCTGATGATGATTAATTACTAAAATACTTTGATACACTTGCATTATAGTGCTAAATTTCTTAGTGTTGTAAAATAATAAATTATCATGTGTTGCGTATAATAAATGTAATTAACTTTTTTTTTTATCTTTCCAGTACTTTGGGGTAAGACCTCTGTCTTATCTCTCAAAGTACTGGAAGTTAGGTGCTATTTGCTTACAGAACAACACAAGTGACAATTTCTCTAACATACACTTTTCTAGTTTTATTTGCACGATCGTAATAATTTTCAGTAAAATACGAAATCACCTACTATTAATCTACCTAAATTATTTGGCTCGTATGATAACTAGCTCGAAGGACCACATGTAGGCGACCGACGATAAGGATTCCCCAGTAGCTCGATTCTCGTAATAGTAAGGTTTACGGTTTTTAGAGAAACCGTGAGAAACGTTCAAATATGGCTCATATTATACAAAAAACATTCATAACACAGTGTGTTAAATGAACTTCTACTGTCGCTAATCACTAACATAATATATCCATAATGTTCTACGAAGGTAAAAAAAAAATGAATCTCAAAAAAATTCAAATTTCCCGCCTCATAAAATAATGTAAGCGCCTGAATTTGACACTGATTTGAAGTCAGCGCAAGAGCACGAAGTATTCAATAGGCTACTTTCCTGAAAAAACTAATTAGTCCGTCATTTACATTATCAAAAAATATTAGACACGTATTTTTTGTCAATTAAGCAAAAAAATACGAAGATATCGTGTGTTGAAGTTCCGCGTGACGTCACGGTGTGGTACACTTTTTAGTAACAAGTGACGTCACGAGCCCCCACTCCCGAACTTAGTCGCGCTTTATCTTCGTCAATTGTTAATGATTTGGTAAAGCAAAAAATACGTGTCCAATATTTTTTGATAATCTAACTGACCCAGGCAACATCCCTATTGAAAATAATTTGTATTTTCCAGTGTCAGATTAGAGTTATTTCATACTTTCTAGTGTATTTTGTCATAAATCCGTCATTTATTAACCGATTTGGAACATTCTTTTTTTGTTTGGAAGGTTACACTTCCCGTTTGGTCCCATTTGACATCAAAAAAGTTATTACTTAACTTTTCATGCGTACAGTTCAGTGCGTACTGTTCAGTTTCTTTGCTGTGAGTATAGTGACGATTTTTTTTTTTTATCTAAGTTGACAGGACTACATTTCTTACACCCTTTTCTCATGTTCTTTGTTAGAAAGAGACATAGTAAGACTAAAATTATTTAAGTTGTAAACAACAGAATCAGGGCCAATGACCCTGATTCTATTTTGTTCTGTTCAAATTAGTCCAATGCTTTAGTCGCCATCTATCGCGGTTACGTCTAAATACCCGCAAATGAAGACGGCATTGACTAATACTGGACAGCTTTAAATATGTTCTATCCTTTTTCAATAATGTTCGCAAGAAAGAGATGTGATGTGACTAAAATTGGTTTAGTGCGATTTACAACAGAATCGGCACCATATGGGTTGATGATAATGATGATGATGATGAATATTTATGAATTTTGGTTGCTATTGATATAATTCATATAGTCGGGTATGTAAATAGATACTTAAGGCGGCCCACTGTGGCCGGCGCAACTTCGACGCAAGCATAGTCTAAAAGCTTGTTGTTTCATCCAACGTAATGTTTGACTGCGAAAAAAGAGAGACAGCATCATAGCCGTCGATTATCAGTCGGTAAATTCCGCTGATCACTCGCGCTCGCTTCGCTAGGTCATCATTCATGATTTCGCATTCATAAAACTTGTTCCAGGAGTATACTTCTTGTGAAAAAATCTTACAAGTTTGTGAAAAAAAAGTTAGTTATTTAGAATCTCCAATACATTTGCAAGCCTGGTATCTTAACGTTTTCTTTACTTTTACAATTTATAGGTACATTAGATATGGCCAAAGTACAGGCAAAAACGCTGTTTTTCGGAGGCTTTGACTGAATTTGTTTCACACTTTTTTTAAATTACGCATAGATACACGGCTAGATATAGTGCACAAGATACTAATTTGTGCAAAACATCTAACGAAAAATGTTTAACAACGCCATAATAAGTACAGAGGTTTTGTATGAAAAGTATGACGAATTGAGTCCTCTTAAATTAATACATTTGGTTAATTGATTTTAACTATGCAAAAAAATACAAAGAAATATATATATTTTTAGCTATACGGAGTGTCCAAATACTTAACGTCAATGGACGAAATACTAGTCTTGACCAGCTCTGATAGAAAAAAAAACATGTCATGAAAGTGATGAAAATACCGATACCCTAGCTAGATCATATCTTTGGGAACTGTGAACAAAAATTTACCAATTTTGAATTTAAATAACCATGCTATCAAATCGCAGTCACAAATCAAACAAAGCACATTTCTAATTTAGTTAAAACATGATTCAATCAAATATCATTATTTTTAACAGACTTCAAGAAAAGGAGGTTCTCAATTCGTGTATTATTTTTTTATGTTTGTTACCTCATTGTCTTAACTCCGTCATTTATTAACCGATTTGGAAAAAAAAAATTTTTTGTAAGCGTACACTTCCCGTTTGGTCCCATTGTCATTTGATTACTTCTTAGTGTACTTTGAAGTCGGTTTAAGTTTTTTGTATAACAGTTTTCATCTGCGGCTCTTTCGATGTAAAGTTGCGGCTCTCCGGATCCATACGCAAAAAATAATAAGGGTTATTGATTTACAACTCTTTCAAAATAAGGCTTTTATCAATTTACTACAAGACATGGATTTTTCTGGTATAGACTAGTCTTTACCCTAGTGGGTACTAGACAGTATTGGGACATTCTGTATACGTAAGTACGTACGTTTACGTCGTACACGACGTATAGGTATATTTTAGTGTGTAATTTGGCGTATAATTTTACATATTTTGTGTAAACATAGTGCCTCCAATGTCGTTGATTTATGGGTTCCGTAGAATTGGGATAAGATTTACCATTGCCAATCAAGGATTTTAAAGACTATTTCAGAATCAATACCAGGTGTCAGTAGCAGCGGCCTGGACATTTTCTAAAGTATAAAAGACTACATCAAGTTGCGGCAAAATTAGGAAATATTTTTGTGGTTGTGCTTTAAGTATGTATTCATATAGTCTGGCATACGAAAGTAGAACCTGAAAAAGCGCGGCAAATTAATAAAAACTTGATGTGGTATCACTAAGTATAGTAGGAATAAAATGTTATGATACTTTACAAAAAAATATATAAATATAATATATTATTAAGTTATGTTTGATTTTCCTAAGTAATTATTTGCATGTAAATGTGTTAAAATTTTACATAAACTCGTTATATTCTATTTTTATATAGAATACTTTTAAATAAATAAATATCCTGGAATATTCCTCACAAACGGTTATATGATCCCAAACTAAGCCTACTTGTATATATTCAAATTCAAAAATTGTGGAAATTTTAATTTTTTTCTAGTTTATATTTTTTTTACCTTCGTAGAAAAATATGGATAGATGTTTCAGTGATTACCGACCTTAGAAGTTCATTTAGCGTATTGTAGAATATTAAGGTGATCGAAAGAATGAGAAGATGGATACTATAACACTGATTTAGCTATAAAGCCATTATGAATAAAGGGTAAGTATCAAAACTGGTTCAGTAAACTAGTTGATACTTTTTATGCCGGGTGACGAAAGTGACATTAATAGAATGTTGCCATGTAAAGAGTTTCAATTACAGCCAGGCTCAACTTTCGTTTGCTAGACTCTATATATTTTATTAATATATGTATTTTGGTTTATATATGCTTTATTTATTATATATTTTGTCCAATAGTACTTCACTGTGGTATTCATTATACCTACATTTTTTTGTGTTTTGTTTTGAACAGCCCCGTTTGTACAGTTTATTTTAACTCCTCTCCATCCAAAGGTTGCCTGGTAGAGATCACTTTTAGTGATAAGGCCGCCCATTGTAACACTTTCTTTTTTAAGTTCTAGTGTTTTTATTTTTTTTCATGTGGTGTAACAATAAAGCGTTATCTATCTATCTTTAAATTTTCTTTTGTATTTTATTGTAAATACTGGATTTTTGATATATACCTACTGTATTTTAGTAAACGGAAAAAAAAACAAATTGACCAGCTGGGCTATTGCGTATCTTTGGTGGGTATCGTAACGAACACCATTAATTATTTCATCCAATGACGCGTACGTGTTATGACGCGACGATGACCATTCGTGGGCCCTGATTGGATGTAATTCATTAATGGTGTTCGTTACGATTACCACCAAAGTTACGCGGTAGAGCCCCTGGGCAGGAACCATTGAGAAAAAACCCCTTTAGAGTAGTAATAAAAGGGGACCGAACAGATCCATCCAATTACAGGCCAATAGCGATAACCTCCCTTCTCTCTAAGGTGATGGAGCGGGTCATCAATACTCAGCTCCTCAGGTATCTAGAGGAACACCAGTTGATTAGCGACCGCCAGTACGGCTTTCGTCATGGTCGTTCAGCTGGTGATCTTCTTGTTTACCTGACGCACCGATGGGCTGAAGCCATAGAGAGTAAAGGCGAGGCATTGGCAGTTAGCCTCGATATCGCTAAGGCCTTTGATCGGGTCTGGCACCGGGCACTTCTATCGAAGCTGCCGTCGTACGGAATTCCCGAGGGTTTGTGCACTTGGGTGTCTAGTTTTCTTGCTAATCGGAGCATCAAAGTCGCCGTTGACGGATGCTGCTCCGATATCAAGAACATCAATGCTGGCGTACCACAAGGCTGTGTGCTATCACCCACACTGTTCATCCTGCATATCAATGATATGTTGAAAATTCCCAACATTCACTGCTATGCGGATGACAGCACTGGGGATGCCCAATATTCCGGCCGTGCTAACATCCCTCGGTCCACGGTGGAGGAAAGTCGAATGAGACTTGTGTCTGAAGTCGAGACTTCGTTGGAGCGGGTCTCAGAATGGGGGAGACTAAATTTAGTCCGTTTTAACCCCTCGAAGACACAAGTCTGCGCGTTCTCCGCGAAAAAAACCCCATTTGTAGTAGCACCAAAATTCGAAGACACTCCTCTCAACATCGCAAAGAGTATCGGGATCCTTGGTGTCGATATTGCGAGTGATGTCCAGTTCCGAGGTCATTTGGAGAGCAAAGCCAAACTGGCTTCAAAAAAGTTGGGTGTGCTAAATAAGGCTAAGTGGTACTTCACGACACTCCAGCGGCTACAGCTTTATAAAGCGCAGGTTAGGCCGCATATGGAGTACTGCTCGCACCTCTGGGCAGGCGCACCCGCTTATCAGCTTGATCCACTTGCCTCGGTGCAAAGGCGGGCCATTCGTATCGTTGACGATCCCATACTCACTGACGGTTTAGAACCTCTCAGCCTTCGGAGAGATATAGGCTCGCTCTGTGTGTTCTACCGTATGTATAATGGGGAGTGTTCGCAAGAACTTTTTGACCTGGTGCCATCATCACCTTTCTACCATCGCACTGCTCGCCGGCGATGTGGAGTTCATCCTCACATCCTCGAGCCGCCTCGATCGTCCACACAACGTTTTAGTCGGACGTTCTTACTGCGGACCATTAGGATGTGGAATGAACTCCCCGTTACGGTTTTCCCTCAGCGCTACGATATGGGGTTCTTCAAAAAAGGCGTAAATAGAGCTCTACAAGGTCGGCAACACATCGGCAATCCCCCTGGTATTGCAAATGTTCATAGGCGGCGGTGACCACTTACCATCAGGAGGCCCGTCTGCCTGTTTGTCAACCTATTGACATAAAAAAAAAAAAAAAAAAAAAAAACAAATTCCGCAACAAGTCAGTGATTTGTGACTGATTTTGAACAGTAAGGACTTATCAGTGCAACGTGTTTTTTACATGGCCAATCAGAGTGTTTTTGTCCTTGACTTAGCCAATGAAAGCGCATTGTCGGTGGTGGGACATTGGCAGAATCTATTTCGACGAAAATGAACGTCATTCATTGAGCTATTATTACTACGTAAAAAGCTGAAATGAGTATGAAGCTTATGTCGTTTTAGAGTCAACTAAAGTTCTCTTTAGCGCTGAAACAATAATTAGTCGTCTAAGCAGACAGTAAAAACACGTAGCGCTATCAGAACGCTTTTAGAGGAGTATTTTCGCAAACACCGTGATTTTCGGGGCGCTTAGTCGTTTCGTTCATCGTTCTACAACAAGTGTAGCCGGATGGCCTCACTTTAACGGAACATAGTTGTGATGTGTGGTGTCTTCTCTATACGTAGTAATAATAGCTCAATGACGTCATTGCGCTCTTTGTTCGATAGCGGAAAATTAGTGACGGAAATTGATAATAATAAGAGACAAATTGTCAGAGTTTTTAATTATTTGTGATTTTGAAAGCATTTTATTATTGTACTGGCACATTACATTGATTGAAGAATTGAGATAGAAAATATATTTGCTGTAAGCCACACGCTAGAAGCCACAATATACCAACTGTTTACCATAGCCAAAAAGCGATTTTTTTATGTTTAGTTTTCTATATGTAGCATTAATGATCAAAATTCAAAATCATTTATTCAAATGACATTCTATTTATTTATATCTAAAACATTTAAGGAGATTTATTAATTTACTTATCTAATAAAATAAAAACATAAAATGAAATGAAATAAACTAAATGAAAAAATCGTTGTCAGAGGGCAACGTTCCCAGAATGCTGGCGGCATTGCCACGTTGAATGGCAATGCTGATTCTCTGACCGAGGTATATGATATTAGATTATTCAATTAGACCTTCGCAGGCACTTATGAAAACTCTGACTCTAATACTCTAATACCGGTTCGGAAGGTTGCATTTGCTGAGAAGAGCCGGCAATAAACTCAGCAATTACTGTTTTCAAAACAAGCTTAGATTCATTACATAATATTTACATTCTAATCGCACTGACAACAATTGCGTGCCCCGGCGCGGCGGCAACACTACAAAGTAGACTGAATCTATATTTAATAAGTAAATAAATAAATGGCAAACTTAAGCAGACCAGCCCCCACAAGAAGCACCTGATCTTACTTCTATGTTGATTATTTCCGCCCATTTTGGTTTCAAACATTTTACTACGGATCTCCTAAATCAACAGTATAAAAGAACGGTAGAATAAGGAAGAATCGTTAGTTAGTCTACATTGTTGTAAACAAATAAATCGAAAATGAAGTTCCTTTCGAGTTTGGTGGTGCTTATTGTAAGTATTTTTGTTAATCATGTTTTTAACTGAGTATAGGCACGGTAAGCACATGTTCCCACGGACGATTTTTACGGGCGTTATTTTCAACGTTATGAATAGAACGTATGTACTTCTCCTATGCGTATTCGCACGCTGACGTTTTTTTACGAGAGAAATTTGAAAAATTTCAGACATTCTAGTAAAAAACGTCGAGCTCAACGTTTAAACCCCCGTGCGAACATAGGCTAAGAGTCATCGCTCACTATGCCAGCACCGCTCCATCACAGCAACGGCCCGGCACCGCCTCAACTCAATCCAACCACTAGCGCTAGCGCGCTTGCCGCGAGGCGTCAACTATTTTATCTAGTCATTGTAAAATTTACTTTAACGCATACGATTCAAAGGCCTCACTTGCATGGCCGAGGCGTAGCCGTGCTGTTATAGTGAGCGATGACCTTAAGGGTCGCTTGCCGCTACAAGCCACTAGTCATGCTGACAACACGCGATCAGCGAGCGGTCCACTCCCTTGCTGCGTTGCCAAAGCCGCGCCACCAAATTCACGCGGCGCCGCGCCGGCCGCGAGCTGCCACCTCGCAGGCGGCGCGCTGGCAGTTAGTGGTTGAATTGAGTTGAGGCGGTGCCGGCCCGCTGCTGCGATGGAGCGGTGCTGACATAGTGAGCGATGACCCTATTAGTATACATTGATATACTGATATGATATACATATAGGATTAACTCAAAGTAATTACCCCACCACCGTGCTATGGTTTCCTCACGATGTTTTCCTTCACTGAAAGCTCAAGCTCATTTAAGGATTCGAACTGGTGACCTTCGCCATCAAACGACTCATTATTATCATTTTGGTACCTAAATGGTGCTGATTCTGTTGTTTACAACTAAACTACCTACTTTTAGTCTCTTTCTAACAAAGGCCATATGAAAAGTATGTAAGAAATGTAGTCTTGTCAAATTAGTCCAATGCTTGTTTTCAATATAAATTTAGTCGCCATCTATCGCGGTGACGTCTAGCAGATTAAGACAGCAAAGACTAAATAAAATGTTCTATCCTTTTTCAATAATGTTCGTAAGAAAGAGATGTGATGTGACTAAAATTAGTTCAGTGCGATTTACAACAGAATCGGCACCATTATCAATAAGGGTCCAAAAACGTACCATTCATATAGCAACATTTTCCAAGCGTCTATAGGCTATCATTGCCATAATATGGGCGGGAGCCTGGTCGGTACGGACCACCCAGGGTCTGGTGCCCACCTCAGGATTTTTGGTTTCCATCAGAATAGACACATCGGCCATCATTGTTTAGGTACCACGGGAGCTAAAAAAGAAGCTAAATTAAATATTAATGGATTGTTATTGGTGCTGATTCTGTTATTTACAACTAAACTAATTTTAGTTACATCACATCTCTTTTTTCGGATTTTATAGAATCGGCACAATTTCGGTGATACGGTACGTAAGTTACGATTTTGTTAGATAAGTAAAGATGTTTTTTATTTGCAGGCGTTTTCGAGCTACCACATGGCTGAATCTAGTAAGTTATAATAATAAAATTGATATTTTCATCCTTAAAAACATCTATCCTAATAAGTATTATAAATGCGAAAGTGAGTTTATTTGTTACGCCTTCACGCCTCAACTACTCAACGGATCTTCATGAAATTTGACATACAGATAGCCTGTGGTATGGAGGACATAGGCCCTGGGATCGCGGGTGAAACCGCGGGGGACAGCTAGTTTATTCATAAACTTAAAGCTATAATGATACATTATTAGGGTGTTACATAAACTCAATCGATTTATTGTCAGATTGGTGAAGGTCGATTTTACTTGGGATCTTAGAATATTAAGTCGTTTAATTTACATTAAACGTTCATTAAATACATGTTTAAGTTCCTCGTGGGTCAATATGCCGATAATTAAGAGTGCGTATAAAGCAAAATAACAATCTTAGAATTGAAATTTACCCAAGTAAATAGTATTTAAATGAAAAAATATTTTTATATGGGTATTTTCATTATATACGCGAGGGTCCTATCTGAACAAAAATATAATGGAATGAAAATTCCTCGATAGAAAAAAATCACAAAGATACATCTAATAATAATGAATTTTCGTTTTTATTCGTTCATGGTGTATCTACCTAATTAAGACAAAAATTCCATAAATAATATTACTAACATATCACCTAGGGCTGCTACTAACGATTTTTTTAAATATTCTATACTTTACGAGTTATTTAGATAAGAAGCGCTAAGTTAATTTTTGTTCCGCGAAACACGCTATCTCCGTCTCATGCTATGCGAAGATTAGACATAAGTTTGTTTCATCTGACATTGCCATATTTTTCTGGCTTTGTACGCACTCTTAAACAACGCTTGTATTTGCGTTTTTCCTACTCACGATGTTTCCTTCAACACGACCCTCGTCACTCGTCACGGCATCGCTTCATATCGTGTATGTATTAACTATAAGGTCATTCTAAAGTTATGGCGGATATTTTTAGAGATTTTTTAATATAACATTACTTATAACATCGACAGGGAGTCCATCCTCACATATTGAAACCAGAATTGTTTCGAACTGTGCGGTCTCAAAGGAGCTTCCTTCCGCGGACGCTCAGATTGTGGAATGAGCTCCCTGCCGTGGTTTTCTCAATGGAGTACAGCATGGGGTTTTTCAAAAAGGGTGTGAAGAGATTTCTGCAGGGTCGGCAACGCGCGAGTAACACCCCTGGTGTTGCAAGCGTCCATAGGCTGCGGTAGCCGCTTACCATCAGGCGGGCCGTATGCTTGTTTGCTACCTAAGTAGTATAAAAAAAAAACATTATTTATAAATTAATACTTGGTATCTACATAAAGTTCAATTTTGTAAAAAAAAATCTCTTGAACCATCAGACGGATTATTTTTCTAATGTTTTTTTGATTACTAATGTACCTTTACATTCATCCCTAAAAATATTCGCCATAACTTTAGAGAGACCTTATATAATTAATATTTTACCTGCGTTTATTCATCTACAGAACCCGTCGCAGCAACCAACGTTGATCCTGTCTCACTGAAAGCGGCCTTAAAGAACCTAGCAAATGGATCTGACCAAGTCACCAAAGCCATTAAAGAAATTCTGGGGAGAATTTTGTTTGGGAACGATGAAAATGTTTATTCAGCTGAAGCCAGCCTTAAAGTAATAAATGACGCAGCAGGACTCAAAGCAAACAACGACAACGGCGAAACAGGAGTTGCAACAGTAGCTTACATAGAGGCTTTAGCATCTACCCTCACTCTTGCAGCTCAAGAGGCAAAAAAAGTAACAGGTGAGATAGCGCACAAAAAACTGAACGGTGCAACACATGGAATAAAAACACTAGCAGAAGAAGTAAATAGGGCTGATAAAGCCGCCGATGTGGCTTTAAGCTCTAAAGCGGTTGGAGGGAAACAATCGGCTGTAACAGCCTTGAATACCCTCGCAAGAAATCTTGTTAGTGCAGCGGAAACAGCTATTCAAATTGGTCAATTTGATCTTGAACCAGAAAAATATGGTGAGATTACGGATAAAGTAGATATTGCAGGGGTATTTAATAAATTAGCGGTGGCTGTGAAAGGCGCTGCCGATGTGTCTAGGAGAGCGTTAGCTGTGTTAGAGAGTTGAACAGATAAATAGCTGAAAGATTAAACAGTATGTTAAACAAATAAAATTATCTTTATCTTTACAATTTATATAGAACAGTAAGGCTTCGTTTGTCATTATAGAATTATTTTTGGTGACCGACAAAAACAGTTCAGGTTGAACGGAATATTTTGTGTGTATGTATTACTAATTTAATAAAGTTGAAGATTTTTTGTTTGATTATTTGTTTGTTTAAGTTTGGGTCTTAAGGCGGCCCTCTGTGGCCGGCGCAACTTCAACGCAAGCATAGTCTAAAAACTTGTTGTATCATCCAACGTAATGTTTGACTGCGACAAAAGAGAGACAGCATCAGAGCCGTCGGTTATCAGTCGGTAAATTCCGCTGATCACTCGCGGCCGCTTCGCTAGGTCGTCATTCATGATTTCGCATTCATAAAACTTGTTCCAGGAGTATACTTCTTGTGAAAAAATCTTACAAGTTTGTGAAAAAAAAGTTAGTTATTTAGAATCTCCAATACATTTGCAAGCCTGGTATCTAAATGTTTTCTTTACTTTTACAATTTATAGGTACATTAGATATGGCCAAAGTTCAGGCAAAAACGCTGTTATTCGGAGGCTTTGACTGAATTTGTTTCACACTTTTTTTAAATTACGCCTAGATACACGGCTAGTTAGTATCTTGTGCACTATATGCACAAGATACTAATTTGTTCAAAATATCTAACGAAAAATGTTTAACAACGCCATAATAAGTACAGAGGTTTTGTATAAAAAGTATGACGAATTGAGTCCTCTTAAGCAAAATAACACATGTAAAGATGGGTCTATTTGTGAGCAATTTATTTTGAGCTGAATTTGTTTATAGAGTCTGTATGTGATGTAGTCTTCACTTTCTATAAAACTTCTTACTATAAAGTAAAAAAGCAAAACCGGCCAAGTGCGAGTCGGACTCGCACACGGATGGTTCCGTGTAATATTAACTAAAACAACTTTGCTATGAAAAAAAAACGCCATAAATACGGTTTACGAATTATGACGTATTAAAAAAAACTACTTCTAGATTTTTTTTTTTTTTTTTAGAAAAAAAATATATTAGAAACCTCAATATCATTTTTGAAGACCTATCCATAGATACATTCGACAAAAATTTGTTTTTCGGCAAACCCATACTGAGTTTGCCGAAAACAAATTTTTGAGTTTCAGTTCTAAGTATGGGGAACCCCCAAAATTAACTGTTTTTTTTTCTATTTTTGTGTGAAAATCTTAATGCGGTTCACAGAGTACATCTACTTACCAAGTTTCAACAGTATAGTTCTTATAGATTCGGAAAAAAGTGACAGACAGATAGACATGACGAATCCATAAGGGTTCCGTTACTTGCCATTTGGCTACGGAACCCTAAAAATGATTGCAAATGTTAAAAAAAAGCGGAATAGAAAAAATAAAACACAAACATGGCAAGAACATTTTATTAACATTTTTACAAACAAATTCATAACCAAAATAATCCCGCGCAAACTTTTGACAGCTTGTCAAAGCTACGTCATTTCGATGTTACCAGTACATTCATAAAGTTTTGCGTTAACCGTAAATAAACTTTACAGTAATTAATTCAGGATTCAAATTCAACCTTAGTAATACTAAAATTATATTATGTTCAATATGAGACATATAATGTGATTGACAAATGAACCATAATGCCATTGTAATAAGATTCATCAGATCAAAGTAACCTTATCGTTGAGCAATAAGGTTGATGTTTCTATGACATTCTAAATCCACAAATTTTAATTTTTAACCGACTTCAAAAAGGAGTAGGTTATTAATTCGGATGTTTATATATTTTTTCCATTTCAGAATAAACCCCTTTCGAACAAAAAAAGAATTTTGCAAATTTTGAACGGTATGTTCAGAATCGCCTACAGAATCGATTTACGTAACTTTAAATCTCTATCGGAAACGCTCGTGGTGTAGCATGATTAGCCGTTCTTAATCGATCAGCAAAGTTAAACTACCACAGTCGTAGTCGGTAGCTGGATGGGTGACCGCCTAGTGGTATTTCAAATCGAGCGTTTCCGTGCTTCGGAAGGCACGTAAAGCCGTTGGTCCCGGTTATCACTTAATTGTGATAGTCGTTAAGCTAGTTGGAGGCCTCTTAGGCGAGTTGAAAACTCCAACAGTAGGTTGACCACTAGCCTACCTCCACCGATCCGCTTTCACCTTCATTTGTGAAAGGAGGCCTGTGCTCAGCAGTGGGACATTATAGACTGATGATGATGAAATATCTTTATCAAAAAATACATAAATCGATTCAGAAAGCAATTCTGATCAAACCGTTTAACGGTTTAGCACCTAACCCCCTTACTCATAAAACGATATTTAACTAATATACTGTTTAAAGGGTCATGTAAATAACGTCACTCTATTGTCATTGTCAAATAATGTGACATTATTTACGTGAACATTTAAATAGTACAGTAGTACCCAACTGATATGGCTTACCGATGTACCTGCGCAGAAGATACATTTTATAAATTTTCAAAGCGCTGGAAACCGCTATTGGTCGGCAGCTGCCGCCATGTTAGCGCGCGCCGTGCGGAGGGGCGTGACTTGCGAGTGAGACGGAACTAACAGCAGCAGTGTGTTATGAACCCTATAGTAGTGATCTAAGGTTGATTGTAAGTTTTAAGCATTCTTTCGTTAAGGCGCTGTCAGCTCCTAAAATTAAAAGAGTTTTGTCCCCTTCACCTCCTCACGCTACACACGCCGCTTGCCGCCCCGCGCCGTCCGCGTCGCAGGTCGCGTGCGTAGTTCTTAGACTAGACTCGCGCATTACGGCATGCGACATGACGGTACAACAATCACGACCTATATTGTACTGTAATTATTTTGTAAATATTGTATGCATATATTGAGTTTAATTATACATTATTTTAATAGTAATTTCTAGAAGAGAAAATTTATAATATTAGTAAGTAGGTACCTACTTCGTAAAAATATTTTGCGCATTAAAATACCTACTCAAAACTGTTTTACCAAAATCTTAAACCGACTTCAAAGTACACTAAAAAGTAATCAAATCCTGACTTGATGACAAATTTTCCAAATCGGTTAATAAATTAGTTATGAATGAGGTAATAAACATAAAAAAACATGCAACAGAATTGAGAACCTCCTCCATTTTTTTAAGTCGGTTAAAAACAATAGGCTACACATACATTTTATTTCTTGTAACATTTCTCTAAATATTTTGACACAAGTATTAAAAATGAAAGGAGACTGTTCAAATCTGTATGGGTGGTGGTCTATGAACCAATACCGATACTGTTGTGGTATTTTTGTGGGGATACCTGAACTACACCTTAACAACCTTTGTGCAAAGGGGCATCAAAATCTGTCCCGGCAGTTTTAAAATATATACAGGGTGGACATTTTAGACGGATCAGTAAAGGCATCTACCTTACGGGTTGAAATCACGCGAATATGGTCTTAGGTGACTGTCCCTTATTTTTTGACTTATTGCAATTGGCATTTACAGAAAAAAAAAACAGTCAGCGAGAAAACGGCGATTATTGTACAATATGTAGGGTCAAAAGGCTCTACTATGTAATTAGTGTCAGTAGTGCTAGATACATTTCTTAACAAAACGTATGGGATGCGTTTCATGGAAAGTTACATGGATATCTATGTCCTAAAACGTCAAATTACTCATTGCATAAAAAGATGTTTGACATCTTCAATAGCCATGAAATATTACTCATGAACTTTAGGTACGCATTCTGTGGTGCTATATAGCTATATTGATTTATTATGTACTATAATACACTACAAGTATTCACTTTACTGACATGATCAGCATACAAAATGTACAGGAGATTCTGTAATATTTTTGCGGATGTAATATTTTTTTCAACACTCGCTCGTAAAAGACATTTATTGCAAAATACTAGTCTGTTTTTTCCTCGCAAGTGTGTTGAAAAACGTCGTGTGACACTTGTGTGTATTGATTTATTACACTTAGGGATTGCAATCCGGATACTTCGAAATTCGAAAATGACTGAAAAATCCGGATTTTAGGGGCCTATTATAAATCCGAATATTGAGAATCAAATCCGGTTTTTTCGAATTTAAATCATAATTGACAATAGTTGATTTGAATATTGAATATAGACATTCATAATGTAAAAAGAATTATAACTGTTTTATTCCATTATACGGGTATCTTTATAGCGAGCAAATGTTTGACGTAAAACATTGAATTGAAATTCTGGACATTGAATATCCAGTAGATGTAGGTCAGTATTACTCTGACGTACAAATCCGCACAATATTTAAAACTCCTGCGGTTTAGTTCGTGCGATTGCGTTGCCGTGTCTGTTCACGGTGCATATAAGGTCTATAATAAAATCTATAAACCGCTCGGCTCACACGCTGCTAGCTGTTCCCGCTCATCCATCTAGCTCATCATTTAGCATCATTTGGATATCTCCAACACTTTAATAAATTGCCACATGATTTGTTTGATGGTGTTAAATCTAGGGTTCAAATTAAACGTAGAATAAAAATGTTTTTGTTGCAACGAGATTAGCGGAATTATGTAAATGTAGGTAGGTACCAATGTTATGTTATTTTATAGCCTACAAGAACGAGGGCTGTTCAGTCGACAAATCGTTCTGCGATTTGACAGAATATAATTTTTTGTTAATACTGTAATTATGTATTGGTAAATAAATAAAAAAAAAAAAGCTAGAAGCTATGTCGGCCATTGAGTCTTAGATGGAGGCGACGTACGCGCGGCGCGAGTAACAACTCTTTGCACAATGTAATATCAAGAATGTATATAATAGTTCTAGATGGGTTACCGCTGAAAGCAGTTTGTACATCGGCTGATCTCAGAAATTTGTTACTTTCGAAAGGGTCTGGCACACCAGCCTTCTAAGTAAGCTCCCTTGATATGGAGTATCTGGTGGTCTGTGTGCTTGGGTTTCCAATTTCCTGAGCGAACGATCTATTCATGTGGTCATAGACGTGTGTTCGTCAAACTTTTTGGCAATCAATGCTTCAGGGTTCAGTTCTCTTTGAAAACTTATTTCTGCTGCATATTAACGATCTGGTGAAGCCTGGTATTTTTGGATACGCAGATAGCAATGAGTCGATGTGGTCACGACTCATCGTGTGATAGCACAGCGAGGGTGCTGGGGGGAAGGGTCAGACTTCCCCCGGGACGAGCTATCAAAGCGCCGCGTTTTGAGGGGTGAGCAGGTGCGCGTTCAACACGAGAGCCCGCCCCCCTCTCTACAGCGCAGATGGCGACCACCGTGGGGTTTTAGCCGGTAAAAGTCCGGCATAACCTGGCCGCTACCCCCGGGGCGGTAGGGTATCCTATGAGGATTTCCCCACGATAAAAAAAAAAAAAAAAAAGGGAGACCCGGTGAAACAGCTGCCTAGTGGCTGCCCGCAGGTTGTAGGAGTCCCGAACCCAGGGATCACTTAATCTCCGCCCTGGGAGGCTGATCTGCCGCCTCGCGTAAAATCCCTGGTATAGTTGGTCGTGCCGGGGAAGGAGACCGGAGTGGACTCGTCCGATTGTATCAGAGGGGACCGGGGGCCCTTCCGACTGCCGCACCAACAAACCGCATCACCTGTCCAGCAGAATAACACTGCACTTTCTCCTTCTCGCTGCTGGCACATCGACTGCTCTCAATCTCTACAACTCATTTTCAAAATTATGCCAAAAAGAAAAACAAAAAAGAGATATTCAGCAGCGGCCTTCCAGTCCACATTTAAAATGGAGTTTTGCAACATCAGGGGAATTCATGCGAACATCAATGCAGCCCACCAACAGATGCATAAGAGCCGTCGTCGACGTTAGCTGCTCCGATAGCATGGACATTAATGCCGGCGTCCTGCAAGGCTCTGTGCTGTCCCCAACACTGTTCCTTTTGCACATTAATGATATGCTGTCTATTGACGGCATTCATTGCTATGCAGATGACAGTACAGGGGACGCTTATTACACGGGCCGTCCAAATATCCCTCGTTCCGAGGTGGAGGAAAGCCCTGAACGGCTGCTGTCTGAAATCGAGAGTACACTAACTAGTGTCTCCGATTGGGTTTGACTAAACTTTGTCCATTTCAACGCCACCAAGACTCAAGCCTGCGCGTTCGCCGCAAAAAAAACCCCATGGTCTGTGGCTCCACAATTCCAGAACACCTCCTTGAATATCAGTCAAAGCATCGGGATCCTTGGCGTCGACATTTCTAGCGACGTTTTGTTCCAAAGTCACTTGGAAGACAAGGTTAAGCTGGCATCTAAAAAGCTCGGAGTGCTCAACAGAGCGAGGCAGTACTTCTAATCGGGGCAAAGGCTACAACTTTATAAGTCGCAAGTCCGGCCTCATAAGGAGTATTGCTGTCATCTATGGGCGGGAGCATCTGGATACCAGCTTGGGCCTTTAAACTCGGTTCAGCGACGTGCCATCAGAATTGTTGACGATCCCGAGTTCACAAGCGGTTGAGCTCCTTAGTCTGAGGAGAGACTTTGCCTCCTTATGTGTGTTGTACCGCTTGTACAACGGAGATTGTTCTACAGAATTGTTCAACTTGATGCCCGCGGCTACCTTTCACCATCGCAACTCTCGCCTTCGACAGGGAGTCCATCCTCACACATTGAAACCAGAATTGTTTCGAACTGTGCGGGCTCAGGAGCTTCCTTCCGCGGACGCTCAAACTGTGGAATGAGGTCCCTGCCGTGGTTTTCTCAATGGAGTACAGCATGGTGTTCTTCAAAAAGGGTTTGAAGAGATTTCTGCAGGGTCAGCAACGCGTGAGTGATATCCCTGGTGTTGCAAGTGTCCATAGGCTACGGTAACCACTTACCATCAGGCGGGCCGTATGCTTGTTTACCACCTTAGTGATATAAAAAAAAACTGTAGTGACATAGTAGAATTTCAACAAAATAAATTATCAGCACTTAAATTTAAATACGTTTTAACGGGTATTTCTAATATGTCACTACAGTATGCAAGATTAATTTTCTTTTTTTTTGTTCGATTTCTGAAATTTCTGGTGCCCTTACCTAACTTGGCCCCATAGAGCCCTTTAATCCTTGTCGAAGACAGGATCAATTAAGCCGTTCAATTTCAAATATAGCCGTTTTTTCGCTGTTTGTAAATTTTCAGAATCTGTAAATGTAGATTGCAATTACTCAAAAAACAAAAAATAACTGAAAAGAGAAAAACAAGCTCTTTAATCTATAGAATTTTGAATATAACTTGAATTTCATAAGGTACCTATTGCAGTCGGGGCCAAACCAATAACCTAAGTATGTATTTTTTTGTAATATTTGTTTATCCCCGACTGCAATACTTTATAAAATTCAAGTTATATTCAAAATTCTAAAGCGCTTGTTTTTCTCTTTTATGTTATTTTTTATTTTACGAAGTCGGGCATTTGTTTCTTTTAAAAATTTAATTTGGTATTTTTAATGAATTAATTTTATGTATTAGTAAGTATATGTGTGGTACGGTAAAGTAAGGCTAACAACCATGACAAACTCTGTGAGTTACGTACGGTAACCGCCCAGTAAGTAGGTACCTACTGTCCTTGCATTAAACATGTTGTTTTGCTGTTTACGTCAAAATGGTACCACAAAAGTATTACAATGGTGCCGATTCTGTTGTAAATCGCACTAAACTAATTTTAGTCACATCTCATCTCTTTCTTACGAGCATGATTGAAAAAGGATAGAACATATTTTAAGTTGCAAATTAATCTTTGCCGTCTTATTTTGCGTGTATTTAGGCGTAACCGCGATAGATGGCGACTAAATTTATATTGAAAACAAGCATTGGACTAATTTGACAGGACTTAATTTCTTACATCCTTTTCTTATGTTCTTTGTTAGAAAGAGACATGGTGACATTAAAATTAGTTTAGTTGTAAACAACAGAATCAGGGCCAGTATATACATATATGGAATGAGCTGTTCACAAGCTTTCATTTGATGCCCATATTGTTATAATAACAAAATTTTTGTTTTTAATACCCCTCCCCCTCTTTTTTATTCCTAGATGTCATATAAAAATAATATACCCTATGACACTCCCACAGTTAAGACGAATCTAACGACACCTCATATGCTTAAATCCATCAAGCCGTTTAGGCTGTAGAGCGTTCCAAAGAAATAGACATACATCCATACATACATACATACACTCGAAAAAATAAAACCGTCATTGCAACAGTCATCTAAGACCATATTCGCGTGGCTTCAACCCGTAAGGTGCCCTTATGCTGACCGGTCTAAAATGTCCACCCTGTATATCTCAAAACTGCCGGGTCAGATTTTGATGCCCCTTAACCTTGTCTATAGTTGAGGTATCCCCACAGAAATACCACAACAGTATCGCTATTGGTTCATAGAGCACTTCCCATACAAATTTGAACAGTCTCCTTTCAAGTCACAAAAGCTAGCAAACTATAAAAAATTAGTTTACTACCTTCTTCCCTGCGGTTTTACCCGCGATGCCGAGGAATCTTATATTTTCCGGGGATAAAAAATATCTTAAACTAGCTGCCCGGCGCGACTTCGTTTGCGTGGTGTCCTACCCTTTTCCCTAATCTACCCTTAGATGTGATTATACTTACTTATACTTAGATACGAAGTACGATGATTAAACTACAGTACCTGGGTGATCGAGCTGTGCTCGTTTTTTTTTTGGTAAATCATAATTTTTTTCACACAAAAGAAGGAACATGAAAAAAAGAAAAAAAAATGATAGTTGATGATTAAACTACAGTACCTGGGTGATCGAGCTGTGCTCGTTTTTTTTTTGGTAAATCATAATTTTTTTCACACAAAAAGAAGGAACTTGAAAAAAAGAAAAAAAAATTATAGTTATCTATCTGGTCTCGAACCGGGGTCGTCTGATTTCAGGGCTGCACGTTCCCAACTGAGCTGTTATAAGCTTGAGAGCAGTGGCGAAATTTACCTTCGTATTCTAATGATATTGCAGCAGTTTTTAATTGCCTGAAAACACGGATAAAACTACGTTTTCTAAAAATGAAACCTAGCTAGATCGATTTATTGCCCCCGCATACAAAATTTCATGAAAATCGTTGCAGCCGTTTCCGAGAGTCAGATTATATACGGGGTGGATATGACAATAAATGAAACCACGTAAAGTACTCATAAATACGATCAACTGTTACTATGGGACCAACTTCGAAATAGAAAAAAAAGCTTTCATCTTTTCATAAAAAAAGTAAATCGGCAAAAATGTAAGAAAAGCTGAAAAAAAAATTTCGATTACGAAGTTAGGCCCATAATAAAAGATCTCCCATTAATTTCGAGTAGGTATCTAGATTTTTCATAAATTGCACTGATACAAAACGAGGAGGAGGCACCGCGGAGAGAAGCGACGCAGGTCCGTCCTCCGTTACGTTCTGATGAACACTGGCACGGTGCGGGCGGTGTTGAAATCAAGCAAGCGCATCTCGTAAAAAACGTATAAAAATTCGTAAAAATTGAATATTTACTATTAGTTAAATATTATACCGACAGTCTACGTGGTTTAGAATTTAGAATTTTTTGGTATATTTTAAAATGTTAAGCACAACTGAAAATGTAGAGAAAAACTGCTTTAAAAGGTCAAAAAAGCGGTATGTTTGAATTTTTTTTCTATGTAACTTAGTATATTTAAATATGTTTTGGATACCGACAAGCCCTGCAAGAAGGTCTTGAGAATGTGATATTAATTTTTCTAAGTTTAAATAAGTCTCTGTATAAGAGATATACTGCTTTGAAAATCCTGCTTTTACCAGATTTAGGAATTAACGGCGCCTTAACCTTCGGGGCCATACTTTCTTTTCTGTGCGAACGAAGATTCACGACGCGCCATATCAGTTGGGTAATACTGTATATTAGTTAAATAGCACTTTATGAGTAAGGGGTTAAATCTGTAACATACAGGCTGTTGTTTTGGTCGGCGACAAGCGACCCAGGAGTGGTAGTACAAAAAATATCTTTCCCAAAAATGGACTTAATTCGATTAAATACTGTAAATGCGTTGAGAAATACCTTATTCGATATGAAATAAAATTACCGGAAAGTATGTTGACTAGGCACGTGCACAGACTAGAGCTAGGCACAAGCCGCCATCGCCCCACCCCTTTACTCCCTCGTACTCCCGTTGAGTATTACGTTTACACTTTAGCTTATTACATGATTTTCCAAATAATATTATTTTTATTATTAAAAAAGTATTTTTTTAGCACCAGTATCATTTGTATTATCGACCCTGAGTCGCTTGTCGCTGACCAAAAAAACACCCTGTATATGACGGAGTTATGTCCACACATACATACAATTTGGTTAATGCATTTATACTAATACACTCTTATTTTTTACTATATTCTTCTATGACCAATTCACTATGGTCAGAGATGATTATTTACTGGTACAATTTAGCTACCAGCTTGAGGGTGGTAGACAGCCAGGTGGGTACTACAAAGTACCCTACCCACCATGCCATGGTTTCCGCACGTTTCACCGAAAGCTAAAGCTCATTGTAAGATTCGAACCCGGGACCTTCGACAGGCATTCGACGTCACTACTGAGCTACCAAGTTTATTTTTTTCAATGCAAAAAATCTAATACCTTTTGACGTATACGAATATCAAAGGAAAATAGTTCTTATTGCTACAAGTCTGTTTTTTCCTCGCAAGTGTGTTGAAAACGTCGTATGTCACGCGTGTGCATTGATCATTACACTCTCGGCTCCTTTATCGCCTCGTCTGTAATTACCAACTTTGCACACACGTGTATTAATGTACTATTACGTCAAAAGTTATTAAAATACAATGGAAACGAACCCTTAAGAACACGTTTTACATGACAATTATTTATTTACAATAAAATTTATAAACATAAATATAAAAAAAAAACTATTTATAATAATCACAGCACCTACAATACAACAAAAACTATAAACAATTTTAAATAATCTATACATAATGTTATACATACCACAATATAGTGATATAGTCACAAGTGGTAAACACATGAAGCCTAGAAGGAACTGGCTCTCAAGTGCAGCTGTCGGAACACACCGATAGGTGCTTGGCGACAGTTTAACTTGAGGGTAGTAGACAGCCAGGTGGGTACTACAAAGTACCCTACCACCGTGCTATGGTTTCCTCACGATGTTTTCCTTCACCGAAATCTGAAGCTTGTATATTTCCTATGTACACGCCATGGGGGCCAAGTCTGCTAAAATGTCATACCGACACGATACTATTGCAATTCCATTGTCATTGAGCCGATGTGCGCAGTCTTCTAATTCATAATGGCCTCATAATGAACGAAAATAATTTTAGTACTAAAACTAACAAACCTGACAACTAAAAGATCATTGTGGCACGATTGTAGTTTCAGCGGAAAATCATCGGAAAGCTATTATGGCGCCATTATAACGCCATTGTTAGTAGACTACCAAAACTGTAAAATGTGTCAATTTTGACACCACTGATAGTTCGATCGATCAACTGAGATGCCCGCATCCGAAAGAGATAGAGCTATGAGATAGAGAGGCGTATCTTTTCGTTATAAGGGAATGAGCCTTCTGTACTATGTGTTATTCTGAGCCAAAACACAGAATGTTCATTTCGGTAGTATTGCCAGTTCGAGACCTACCGATTTTCTAAATTTTCCGAAATTTCACAATTAAAAAAAAGATAAAATGTTCTTTGTCTATAACGGTAAGCAAAATTAAAAGCTTGACCCGATTTAACCAAATTCCGATCTGTTTGGACCGTTTGGCATACAGTACCTAGCAACACCAGTCCTTGATAAGCAAATCTACTCTGAATCAACAGGCATAAAGTTCAAATTAGCTAAACAAGCAACTCTGAGTGACAGCCAAGTTATCCTTGCCCATATTTTCCTGTCTATTAGCTATGTATTGACTGTAACCACCTCCCAAAATGCCTAGTAATATTATAAGACCTACTGAAGAGTTAGATTTGAACTTTTTCGCACAATCTTCAGGATTATCGGGGTCCAGTGTGTATATCTGTAAAGAAAAGAATTAAGTTATACAAGTATTTATGAATAGTACACATCTAAAAAAAGTAATTTAAAAAAATTCAATCGTCTTCAAAATACACTAAAAAGTATGAAATAACTCTAATCTGACACTGATTTGAAGTCGTCAATGGAATACGTCGTGCTCTTTCGCTGACTTCAAATCAGTGTTAGAGTTATTTCATACTTTTTAGTCTATTTTTAAGAGGTTTTTTTTTAAATACTATTTTTTTCGTCTTTTTAGTTTTTCTTAATTTGACCAAGATTTTGAGATGATTTCCTTTGACACCACACCGTAGCTCGTATCAATAAGCCAGGCCGTCACACATATTTGTCCATATCTTGAAAACTACTGAACCGATTTCGATGACACTTGCACTGTTCCCTAAGTTGAAGTAAATGTAAACCAATAAAAAATGGTTACAATCCGATTAATATCTTCGGAGATATGCGCGGACAAACATACATACATACACCTATGATTTTGTATATTTGTTATGTATTTTCATAAATTCGTGTATTTTGAGTTTTATTACATATTATCGGTGGTATTTTATCCAATAAAGATCAATCCATGTGCACCAGTGAAGTGAAATGAAATGAAATATGTGTATCGTGACTTTTCAAGTTGTCTCAAAAAGTCCGTGAAGAGTTTTAGTACAACCACCATTGTAGTAAAACATGACTTTTATGGACGGTGACTGACTGAGGACTATCTGAAAGTGATTTATTGTGACTAGAACTTATAATATAACTCAAAACTAGTACAAATATGTCCTAATTTGGATTTGGTTGCCAAACTTAAAACTAAGGCTCAATTTACATTGTCGCGGAATGGAATGGAATGGAAGCGAATTTTTGCAACGAAAACATAGCATAAATTCTCGAGAATGCGCGAGTATTCCCGGAAGACGCGCAACCTCTCTACTTTTTACTTTGTACGTTACACAATTAACATAAAACTCATTATACATATGTATATATTTCGTTGCAAAGTTCGCTTCCATTCCAAGATACAAGCATGTTGTTATGCTTAGTTTGGGCCTTGCCAGTAACCTGTGCCAAATCACTGTCCAGTTAATACTAGCGTTTTTTCTATAAATTGTAAATCTGTTTTGGCAATAAATATTTATTATTATTATTATTTAGCTAGTAAGTATTTCTTCATCCCAACATCTCATTCCATTCCGCGGCAATATAAATTGAGCCTTAGTTTTAAGTTTGGTTTTGGCAACCACCACTAAATTGGTTTCTTGTTAGTATTAAGTTTGACAACCAAATAGGGCCTAAGAAGACCCCCCCCCCCACTGACCTGTCTCCCCGCGTGCAGCAAATACGCAGCTAGTGCAGCCGCATACGCACTCCCCAGGCCGGCCTGAGCCCCAGCTGCGCCGAGGCAGCACACGCTGGCGGCCAGCACGCCGCACAGAGCTGGCTTGCTGGCCGCGCCGAACGTTAGCGCTGTCGACTTCATGCCTATACGCGCGTCGTCCAACTTGTCCTAAACGATTTTTTTTATAACCTTTTATTTAACCTGCAATATACCGGGTGGAGATTTCGAAATGGCATATTCTTAGAATAAGTTCTTTGTTAATAATTTCATTTTTAATACAAGCTTTTTTTTAGTGACTGTACTCTTTGTTGAAAGTACTTGCATTGTCATCCAATACACTAATGTATACCAAATATCAAGTCAATCCGACCACTGGAAGTGGGTGAAATTCGACTTGCAAGATTCCACCCGAACAAACATACATACATTGCATACAAGAGATGGATGGATTGTGTGAAAGATGATATGGGTAAGAAAGGAGTGGATGCTGACGACGGATAGAAGAGACGAATGGAAGAAGCGTACATAATGCGCCAACCACAAGTGATTGGGAACAGGGCAGGCAGTTGATGATATTATCAAAACCTATGGTGGGTTAGTCATGCTGAACAACTTTTACTATGGGACCAACACTGAATTCCCCAAAAAATATTTACTTTTCATACATTATGATCGAGCAAGGTTGACATTTTGTAAGAAAATGTTAAAAAAAAAATATTCACTATTGGTCAATAGTTCCATAGTAAAAGTTGTTCAGCATGACTAACCCAACATATGTTTCGAAAATATGCCATCTCGAAATCTACACCTGTTATGTATGTAACTATGTTCGGATGGAATCATGCAAGTCGAATTTCACCCACTTCCAGTGGTCGGATTGACTTGATATTTGGTATACATTAGTATATTGGATGACAATGCAAGTACAGTCAACAAAAAACACAATCACCAAAAAATAAATGATATTTTTAACTGAAACTTAATTGCTGTGTATGACCACAATCTCACCAAGTGATGATATGGCCGAATATGGTGCTCACACAAAGCCTAGAAGGAACTGGCTCTCAAGTGCAGCTGTCGGAACACACCGTTAGGTGCTTGGCGATAGATTTTCAACTAGAGGGAGGTAGACAGCCAGATGGGTACTACAAAGTACCCTACCACCGTGCTATGGTTTCCTCACGATATTTTCCTTCACCACTAATTGAACCATCTCCCAGCCAAATTTTGAATCCGTCAAGTGGTTAAGCTGTGAAAAGGTTACAAACAGACTGACATATATCCAGAGTTGCGCGGTCGCTGCATTGTGACGTCATCGTTAATGTACAAACATTAATAACTTCGTCATTTGTTGATGAATATTTATAATTTAAAAAACATTATAAATAAATATCCCGGGACATTCCTCACACACGTTCATCTGATCCCAAACTAAGCAGAGCTTGTACTATGGAAACCAGATAACTGATATAATACATATACTACTTTTTGTTTGTAAATACATACTTAATATACATAATTACACCCAGACTCAGGACATACAAACATATTCATGCACACAAATGCATGTCCTGTGTGGGAATCGAACCCACGACCTGCAGCGCGTAAGGTGAACCTTAACCAACTGGCCCGTCGATTATGCTCAGAAATGTTACCTATGTGCTTCCTCTGTAGTAATCAAAAAGTTAACATTTTGTTATGAGAATTATTCTCATTGGCCAATGTCGAGCAACAATAAAGAAGACAGAAAGGGGGCTCTTAAAAAAAAATGTTTGCTAACCAACTATCATTACGAGATCTGAACCATACATTTTTTATTTTATTTTAACAAAATCCACAGCTCTTATTATAATGTGACTTAACATATAAAATTAATCTGACAGCCAATGACGGATTAAAATTTTTTTTTTTTTTTACTGTGTTTACCCTGTGTTTGACCACAATCTCACCATGGTAAGTGATGATGTGGCCGAAGGTGGTGCACACACAAAGCATAGAAGGAACTGGCTCTCAAGTGCAGCTGTCGGAATACACCGGTAGATGCTTGGCGACAGATTTGCAACTTGAGGGTGGTAGCCAGCCAGATGGGTACTACAAAGTACCCTACCACCGTGCTATGGTTTCCTCACGATGTTTTCCTTCACCGAAAGCTCAAGCTTATTGTGGGATTCGAACCCGGGACCTTCGTCTCGGTATCCGACGATACTACCACTGAGTCATCATAACCTTACACCATTGTCCCTTCCCTGAGGCGCTTAGGGGCCATCCATAAATTACGTCACACGTAAATACACTATTTTCAAATATTCAATCACACTCTTGACACTTTTTCCATGATTGACGTGACGCTTACGTCGTGACAAGTTCTGCTGCATATGCTGTTTAAAAATCAGACAATTTACCAATGTCGAAAAGCGACGGAAGACACAAAAGGGGACTCTTAAAAAAACCCAAATTTTTGCTAAACAACTATCAATATGGGAAAACTAAACCTCACCTGATGTGCATATATAGTATCATATAGCACAGTCCACGACAGAGCCCCGAAGTAGAGCGGCCAGCACACCCCGGGGTCCATAGTGCCCTGGATGGCGCTGTACCCCAACAGTGCACCCCAGTTGAACGTCGCGCCCAGGAATATTTGAGGGTAGTTTGTAAAACGTTTCGCTAATGGATATGTTACTACTAAGACTGTAACAAGAGAAATAAGCCTGTTATTATATGTCCGAAGAAGATTAAAAAAAAATAAAAAAATGTCTATGGATCGGCCTCCAAAAGAATGACTTAACTTTGACACAAAAGTCTCCCGACATTGTTGACGAACGAGTTTATGACGATGACGATATATGACGATGATCTTTCAGAATTTGACGATATCGATATTTAGTATTCACTTTATCGACAACAATCGTAGACAGTCACTATGATGATTTGACCTTCATAAGCCCTACTAGGGCCTAAATTGAATAAATGACTCATATTGACGGTATTTTCGACCTATGATCACGAGTATTGTATATTTTTTTAAATTAGTGAATATAATTATATATATTACTAGCTGCCCGGCGCGACTTCGTTCGCGTGGTGCTACCCCACCCTGTGGTGCTACCCTAACCTACCTAAAAAAATGTGATAAATGAAGAACCACTCGACCGATTTTGTGCAAACATCACATAAACCATCTCCTAAATAGTCCAAACAAAGCCTAAACATTTGGTTTGGATAGGTGAACCCGTTCTTGAGTTATAAAATTACAACGAAAAGTGGCATTGATTTTTATATATTTAGATACAATTTAAAACAAAAAGGAGTTGGTATACCTATGGTTATCTGGTTTCCATAGTAATATGAACTTTATTGAATAGCAATAAAGTTCAAATTGACTCTACATTTTATTTAGAAAACGTTTATATGGGAAAAAGAAAAGGGCTGTTTTTAGGGTTTTCCCGGCAATTATTCGATTTTTTCTCACCTTTTAAGATAAATCCGTCCAGCCGTTCTCGAGTTTTAGCGAGACTAACGAACAGCAATTGATTTTAATATATATAGTTACTCAAACATACACTGTAGCAGTTCAGTTGTAACGGTGTTGTTGTTCACGTCAGATGGCGCTGTAGTCAAGTTATCACCTTATAACAAAGCTCTTAAAATTATAATTATTTAAAAAAGTTCTGAACCTGTTTTTCGGACCTGTTTCCATCATAATCGTATCACTGAATCACGGACCCCTAGTGATAGTGTTATCAACAACATTTAATACGATAAACACTGAAAATATCTAAAACTGAACCTTTGCTTAACTGTGTTATTGTGTGGTGATTGTGTAGACTTTATCTCAATAAAAGCATTTGACAGATACGTAATAATACTGGTGAATATTTTTTACACTTTAATTCCTACATAAATTTCTGATAACAGTGAAATAAAACAAAATTAGTGTTGATCAAAATAATAATTTGTGAATGTGGGTAAAATAAAAATATCTTCTACCACTTCATTCGGTCACCGATTCACGATTAGATGCCTACGATTCCACTGTAAACGTTACGCCCGACCAGATAATTTAGATCGCAAAATTCATCACTACACTCAATTGCATTGTTGGCTCAGTTAGTTGGAGCTCTGGGTACGAAACGGAGGACGCTGGTTCGATTCCCGGATCAATTTTTCAATTTTGTACGTAGTATTTATTTCTGAGATACTATCAATTTACTCACTACGATCTCGTTATAGACGACACTAATAATAAAAATTAACTGGCAAAATGGCAATGCAAAGGTCGCCGACTAAACATCGTTCATTCGACCCCGACCAGAAAGCCAAGTCGGACAGCGACGCAAGTTCAACTAGAAAACGTCGGCACGACCATGACTTCACTGATTCGTTTAACGCGCTGTCGTCTATTTTACAAAATAAGCTTGATGACTGGCGAAAAGATTTCGATCATAAATTGACTAATATCACAGATAAAATAAGTGATGTTCATAGCGACTTGAATAGTTTAAAGAAGACCACTTCTGATATAAAAGATGAGATCAATGGTCTGCGTGCCGAAAACATACGCCTAAAAGATAACCTCACGAGTTTGGAAAATCAACACCAGATCAACAATCAGGAATTAGCCAATCTCCAGACAGCTGTGCAGCATAGCTCTGAGGTTCAGGATGATGTTACGAAGCGCCTGAGCAAGCTGGAATCCCAGGTTAAGCAAAGCAATGATACCGCGGACGTTATCTCTTCACTAAGTATCAAAATGGATTCATTGGAACAACAGGCTCGGCAATGTAATTTAGAAATCTGTAACCTACCAGAAAAGCGCGGCGAAAACTTATTCAACTTGATCGAATCCATAGGCACAGTTATCAAGTGTACGATTCCGCAGAAAGACATAATTTCCCTGCACCGTGTACCCCATGCACAGCAGAATCTTAATCGACCCAAAAACGTCATCGTGAGACTAGCAACGCGGACGCTGCGGGACAACGTCTTAAGTGCATTCAGACTAACTAAGGGTCTTAACTCTGGACAGTTAGGCATGTCCGGTACCCCGCACGTTATTTATTTAAATGAACATTTAACATTGAAGAACAAACAGTTATTTCGGCTTTGTCGCGATGTGGCTAAGAAAAATGACTTCAAGTATGTATGGGTCAAGCACGCCACAATACTTGCACGTAAATCAGACACCTCTGCAGTCTTGGCTATTAGATCTGAGAAAGACCTTTCAAAATTTAAGCCTTGTGGCGTGGCTGACAATAATAAAGTCTAACAGTGACTCTTATAACACATGTCTTACGTTACTCGAAAACTTGAAAAAACTAAACATTGTTATGCTGTGCATGCAACATAGTGCCTTTAATATTATGTGTGCCTTATGCTTCTTTATTTTCCCGTATTATTTTCTTAGTTTTATATTTACTATTCTTAATATCCATAATAGTCCTAATGAAGTCGGTGTATTCGCTTGTGGCTGTGACAATAATTATTCAAAAATAAAGTTTTTTCTAAACATCCATATTTTTTGCCAATATATTTGTACTCATTTATATATTAAAATTATTTTATCATGTACTCATTTCTATATTGAAACTCATTGGTTATGTTCTGAGGGTCTCATATACCTAAAATCTAGTCTAATCCAAAACTTTGTTTCACTGCTTTCTTACATTTTCTTATTCAAACAATTATGTCTAATGCTAACCTTCTAAGCATATCTACGTACTACCAAAACTGTAGAGGACTACGCACGAAGTTACAATCGCTGTACATGAACATACTTTCTTCCTCGTATGATATAATTGTGCTGACTGAAACTTGGCTTATTCCCGAAATAAATGACTGTGAATTCATCGACAACCGATACATCGTCTTTAGAAACGATCGCGATCGCAGCGCAACAAACAAATCCGATGGCGGCGGTGTTTTAATAGCAATATTGCGTGAACTACGACCCAGCCGCTATAGTTGGGCGTCGAATAGTTTCAGTTTCTGCCATTCACTTGAAAACATTATTGTTGAGCTTCCTAGCAGCAATCGCTCTAAAAAACACATAATATCGGCTACATACATCCCACCTAATACATCTGATGAAATTTACATGCATTATTTTGAGTGGTTATGTTGTATTCTTAACAATGATATTATTGACAAATTTATATTACTGGGTGATTTTAATCGGCGAGAAATAGACTGGAGAATAAGTGCCAGTGGGGACGGTCTCACTAGTGTTTGTACTTCTAACGTTGGTCGCGAACTGGATGAATTTATTTCACTCTTAGATGCCGCTCAGTACAATCATTTTGAAAATTTCCAAGGTAAAATACTAGATTTACTAATCTCCAACACATCCTGTAAAGTCCTTAAACCAAATTTACCTCTTACTAATATTGACAGCTTCCACCCGCCTTTTTATTCTATTACAACTATTGAATCTAATATAAATGTTATGAAAAGAAAAATGTTAAACACACACAATTACAACAAAGCAAACTATGATCAAATCAACAAGACTTTAAAGGAAAATACTTGGAAGGATTTAAATGACACAACGGCTGATAACGCTTTGCAGATATTCTATGAAACAATTTACAGTGTAATAAAAACACACACTCCTTTGCGCAGAATTAAAAACAACAAGTTCCCCTCATGGTTCTCAAAGCCACTTATTCATATCTTCAATAATAAAAAAAAAGCATGGATGAAATGGAAAATGTACCAAAATATCTCAGATTACGAAATATTCTCAATTTACCGAGCTAGATTTAAGCGTGAGTGTGACCAGTGTTACAAAAAATATATCAATTTAACTGAAAACAGCATACAAACTAACATTAAATATTTTTGGACATATATTTCTCAACGGAAAGCAAAACCTGGGATTCCATCAAAAATGATACTTAATAACCAAACATCCAACGATCCCGAAATTATTTGCAACATGTTCTCAACTTATTTTAATTCAGTTTTTGAGCCTTCAACCCTTTCAAACAACTGGTATCCTCCTGAGGATTACAGTCCTGATTCAGTTTTATTAAATAATTTATCCTTACATGAAAATAGCGTCAAACGTGCTCTTAAGGCACTAAATCCCCACAAAGGACCTGGACCTGATGGTATTCCTCCAATATTCTTTATTCGCACTGCAGAGTTTATATATAAACCGTTACATATTATTTACAATAAATGTATCAAGGAAGGTATTTTCCCTGAAATTTGGAAACGCGCAAATATAACACCGGTACACAAAAGTGGATTTAGACAAAATATTGAGAACTACAGGCCAATATCGATTCTGTCTACTTTGTCTAAGCTTTTCGAAAAGCTGATACATGACATAATTTATCCTGTACTACACAATATCATCATGCCAGAACAACACGGATTTGTCAGAAAAAGATCCACAACTACTAACCTCATGACATTCACAACAACCTTGTTTGAGAATCTTGATAACAGAGTACAAGTTGACGCAGTGTACACTGATTTTCGAAAAGCATTTGATAAGGTGGACCATGAGCTATTGCTTGACAAAATAGCATACAACGGTATAAGGGGAAATTTGCTCCGTTGGTTTCAATCTTATATAAGCAATCGTAGTCAGCAAGTTGTTTTAAATGGCTATAGTTCTTACACTGTTCCGGTCACGTCTGGAGTCCCGCAGGGATCTATTTTAGGCCCATTACTCTTTATTTTATTTATAAATGATATTAAATATTGTTTTAAAAACACAAAATTTCTCCTTTACGCAGATGATCTAAAACTATATAAAATTGTTAAAAACAGTAATGACTCCCTGCTCTTCCAAGAGGACTTGGACAGACTTGATGATTACTGCACACGCAATAAATTACAACTCAGCATCCCCAAGTGTAACTACATCAGTTTTACAAAAAAAAAAAAAGTTATTGATAGTCACTATCGTATAAAAAACCTTCCTCTCAGGAAAGTTTCATCGGTACGAGACCTTGGCGTGTTACTTGACTGTAAGTTGCACTTGGATTTGCACGTTAGTAAAATAGTCAGCCAGGCTTTAAAAATGTATGGGTTTGTCTATAGGAACAGCAAGGACTTCGTGCGACCATCTACTTTTCTCTATCTCTATAAAACTCTTATTCGTTCTCAACTTGAGTACGCCGTTGCTATCTGGGATCCTCATTACAAAAAATACATCGACCAAATTGAAGGAGTTCAGTACAAATGTCTTCGCACCATACATCGAAAATGCTTACGAGCAAATTTACCTCGTAAATCTCTCTTAGAGAAATACAACATGCCAACACTTCAAGCAAGACGTAATTTACTTGAGGCAATGTTTCTGCACCGTCTTTGTCACGGCGACTTCGACTGCACCGATTTATCTAATCAAATCTGTTATATTGTACCACGCACAGTACATCGGCGTGAGGTGCGCTCGCGAGGCCTATTCCACACTATCCTCTGTCGGACTACAGGTGGAGAGCGTTCGCCCTTGCGTCGATTACTAAATAACTATAATAACTTATTTGAAAATATAGATATATTTGCACTGTCTGCGAACAGATTCAGAAATTTAATTCTCACAAAATTAATGCAACTCTAAGTCACTCACTGTTTATATTGTGTAACTCAGACTATTGTGAATGTCTATTTAAAATTTAATATTTACATAGTAATTAGTGGATAATGTTGTTGGTCAAACATTTAGCACTACCAATACCTAGGTTATATTGTTCTTTAATGTAAAATGTTTGTACTGTTTTTTGTCCCAAATAAATAAATAAATAAATAAGTAGTAGCACACCCAAAGCTAAAGATAACTGGGCGGCGAAATTTTCTAATATAGCGCCGGACACAAGAGCCCACGACGATATTGAAAACTGTTCATGACGATAAATAATCTTTGACACTATGAGAATAACGATTTTTGACAGTCACTTTGACGATATCAATCTTTAACAGTCAATTTGACGATAACGATTTTTGACAGTCACTTTGACGATATCAATCTTTAACAGTCATTTTGACGATAACGATTTTTGACAGTCACTTTGACGATATCAATCTTTAGCAGTCATTTTGACGATAACGATTTTTGACAGTCACTTTTACGATATCAATCTTTAACAGTCATTTTGACGATAACGGTCTTTGACAGTCACTTTGACGATATCAATCTTTAACAGTCATTTTGACGATAACGATCTTTGACAGTCACTTTGACGACATCAAACTTTAACAGTCATTTTGACGATAACGATTTTTGACAGTCACTTTGACGATATCAATCTTTAACAGTCATTTGGACTATAACGATTTTTGACAGTCACTTTGACGATATCAATCTTTAACAGTCAATTTGACGATAACGATTTTTGACAGTCACTTTGACGATATCAATCTTTAACAGTCAATTTGACGATAACGATTTTTGACAGTCACTTTGACGATATCAATCTTTAAGTCATTTTGACGATAACGATCTTTGACAATCACTTTGTCGATAACGATCTTAGACAGTCAATATGAGGATTATGACGAGTACTAATACGACTGATATTGACGGTATTCGACCTTTGATTTTCACGATTATTGTTTTTTTTTAATAATTATTAAATACTCACGCATACTACTAGCCCCTAACACCACACTGTAGCAGTTAAGTTGTAGTAGTACCCCCAGGGCTAAGGATAATTGTGCGGCGAGGAATATAACAGCCTGATTCTCTGATATAGCGCCTGACACGAGTGGCCGAGATTTTGTTCTTTCTACCTGTAAGGAAATAAATCTTATTCGAGGTATTCATAGTTCTTCACAGGCACTTATAAATGAATATCCTGGGACATTCCTCACACACGGTCATCTGATCCCAAACTAAGCAGAGCTTGTACTATGGACACTAGATAACTGATATAATACATATACAACTTTTTTGTGTAAATACATACTTAATATACATAATTACACCCAAACTCAGGACATACAGACATGTTCATGCACACAAATGCATGTCCTGTATAGGAATCGAACCCACGACCTGCGGCGCGATAGGTGGAATGTTAACCCAGAGTCTTAACCAACCGCGCCAGCTGGCCCGTCAAATAGTATGTCAACATATGAATAGTCGGACCCAAATACAGATTAATTACTCAATACCGACGAATTTCTTACCGGAGTCTACTCAGTTTAAGCGTATTCCGAACCGGTGGTAAATTCAACTGTATGTACCAATGTAACGTTCATAAGTGCCTTACTAGGGCCTAAACTGAATAAATGACTTTTTGATTTTGATTTTGATTTTGATTCGGAAACTAAGTATATCGGAAATGAATTACTCTTTTCAAACTAAACTTTTTGACAGTGCGAGCCATATGTCTTGGCAACATTTTACATAAAAATGTTTTTGGTGGAATACATTTTAGCCGAGACATTGACCTTTTGTATGAAAGGCTGATTTTTGCGATTTCGAAGTTGGTCTCCTAGTAAAATTTGTTCATATTTATGAGTACTTTACGTGGTTTCATTTTTTTTATTGTTTATAGGCCTGTGTTTGCCCGCAATCTCACCATGGTAAGTGATGATGCGGTCGAAGGTGGTGCACACACAAAGCCTAGAAGGAACTGGCTCTCAAGTGCAGCTGTCAGAACACACCGATAGGTACTTGGCGACGGATTTTCAACTTCAACTATGGTTTCCTCACGATGATTTCCTTCACCGAAAGCTCAAGCTGATTGTAGGATTCGAACCCCTTCATCTTGGTATCCGACGTCACTACCAGTGAGCTATCATCGCCTTATATCACATAAGGATTTATTGTCGTATCCACCCTGTAGATATATTACCTGAGCATCAATATCCCGGTCCCACAAATCGTTAATAGTGCACCCGGCGCCCCTCATGAGACCGGCTCCCACTAGGAACAGGCCCGCCATCTCCACACTCTTCGCAAATGGTACTGTTCCAGAGACAGAAGCCAGGGCTATTGACCAGGAACACGGCCAGTATAAGAGGTATACTCCTGGAATGAAGAAAAATAAATAAATATCCTCAAACATTGAACAATTTTTAATTATTTTATTCAATTCCCAACGACCCCATCAATGGGGATAGAACAATGGAGAGGTTGGGAACTATTTTTCATTATTTTATTCAATTCCCAATGGCCCCATCAATGGGTATAGAGCAATGGAGCGGTTGGGAACAATTTTAATTTATTTTATTAAATTCCCAACGGTCCCATTAATGGGGATGTAGGCAAAGGGGCGGTTGGGAATACACCTGAATGAGTAAAAAACATCCATATATACAAACTTTCGCGTTTATAATATTAGTAAGGAAACTAATCCATAGGCTACCGTAACCGCTTGCCATCAGTCACGGCGTACGCTTGTTTGTGTGGTATAAATAATAATGGCTTTCTGACCCCAAACTATGCGGAGCTTGTACTACGGAAGCCGAGACCTGATACAGCTCCATTTATTCGTAAATACATACTTAATATACATAATTACATCCAGACTCAGGACGTGCACACAAATACATACCCTGTGTGGGAATCGAACCCACGACCTGCAGCTTGATAGTTGGAATTTTAATCAAGCCAACTGGCCCGTCATCATAATGATGATGAAGCTGGAAAATACACTATTTTGTAGAACACTAGAAACGTATTTACGGAACAATTCGTGTGAGAGTTCGACTCGTAGTTGGCCGGTTTTTTTTTTAATTAGGTACAGGTTAGTGTTGCATAGCAATAGTGAAACTATCGATAGTCTATCGATACTATCGTGACCTTAGAAATTAGTAACAATATCGATAGCGCTATCGATATTATCGATTATATCGATGCTATCGATAGTGTCAATTGAATTTCAATTAATCTCAATACTATCGATAGTATTGCCTTGATCAATAGTATTGGTCAGTCTGCGATATCAATGTATCAATATCGATGATATCGATATTGTAACTAGTTTTCGAAGTCAACTATCGATAGTTTGACAATGCTAGTACAGGTTGTTTAACTAAAGTCTGTCCGACTCGTAGTTGGCTGGTTTTTTTCTATATTAGGTAGCTAATAATAGAATTAATTTGCACTCACCAATAGGTTTGTCCCACCTCGCCAACTGCACATACGGTAGTATTCTATCCTTCCACAATTCCTTTTTCCTAAACCTTTTCTCAACTGGTAACACTTTATCTAAATCTATTTTCTCTATGACTATCTTTGGCGTCGTCGTTTCTATAATGGCTTTTTGTCTATGCTGATCGCTGTGCGTTGAATGTACTCTAATAAATCTTTGATTTACATTAGAGCCACATAGACATGTGTATGGTAATAATCTTAGTTTTCTCTTTGAATATAAATGTATATTATTTAGTAGTAATTTGTTTATGTTAGCTATTTTGTAGTAATTCATGCTGTTTGTCAGCATTTCGGTGGGGTATCACAGGTAGATATCTGAAAAGAGGAAAAAAAAATATATTACTAAGGTAGTACAGTATTACCCAACTGATATGGCGCGTCGTGAATTTTGTATACATTAGTGTATTGGATGACAATGCAAGTACAGTCAACAAAAAGTACAGTCACTCAAAAAAAGCTTGTATTAAAATGATATTTTTAATAAAGAACTTATTTTATTCATATTGTTTATATGTTATATAGAAATAATAATAATAAACATAGACATAATATAAATAATAAATAAAAAATGCCTACTACTAACTATACAAAACTATTATACAGAGCGAATTTTTATTTCTAGCCAGTGTGGGTAACTTCTGCACTACAGGTCTTAGAGAAAAACGCTGAGAGGAACCCCGAGCTGAATTTTGAAGAAAATTAAAATGCGATTAAAAAAAAATTGTATTTTCGAAGATATTGATTTTTTTTTTCGAAATTCTGTTGCTCTCTCAAGTTGCTAGAAGTTATCCAAAATATTATTTTATATTTTCGAGGTGGAGTAGATCTCGCAGGGACTTCACTATGTTTAGCCATAAAGAATTGGCTCTTAGTATTCTGACATTAAAAAATGCCATGTTCTGAAGATGCCGGCAGCATTTCCACACTATATAGCAATGCTGTTGGGCAAAGAAGCTGCCAGCTCTTTAGTCCCGAGTGGTGACCACTAATCTATTGGCTAGTTCTTTAAATAGCTGGCGAGCACTGGAACCCCACAGACCTAGGGTCTCGACACCGACAGGAATGAAAATGTATTTGGTGCCGAGACCTCTAGATTTCTGTTTTTTTATAGTCTCGGCTGCTATCGATGTAATTTAATTTACAATAATAATTTCATATTAATAAAAAACATATTAGTAAATATCCTGGGACATTCCTCACACACGGTCATCTGATCCCAAACTAACCAGAGCTTGTACTATGGAAACCAGATAACTGATATAATACATATACTACTTTTTGTTTGTAAATACGTACTTAATAAACATAATAACACCCAGACTCAGGACATACAGACATGTTTATGCACACAAATGTATGTCCTGTGTGGGAATCGAACCCACGACCTGCGGCGCTAAGGTGAATCTTAACCAAAAGTGCCAACTGGCCCATAAAAAAAGATTTAGTAATTTTCTGCGGTGTTCAGTAAGATACATGTTGCTCTTTGAGTAAATTAACGCTACGTCTCTAATACAACATCAAACTTACAAACTTAACCTCTTTATAATTATTAGTATCAATATTATTTACAAGGATAATGGTAGGAATGTACATTGACGCCCATCGATTTAAGGGGGGGGAGGGGGTGAGGGGGGAGGTCTAGAACCCCCCTGTGAAGGAAAAGTTGCGCCCCCTCCCCCTTTTTGAGATATGATGATTTTAATTTTTCACAAAAATGTCGTATTTTCTTGTGCTAACATCGGATTATGGGGAGAATATTCCTAAAAATGGGGGAAGTTTAATCCAAATTTTGACCCCCCCATTCCCCCCCCCCAATTTCACGCCCCCCCCCATTTCACGGGGTCTGGTGGTCTTAGTGGTCTAGGAGAGAAAAAGGTTCATTCACCTTTTGGGTCTGAGGTCAATTGGGGGGGTGGGGGTCAATTGCTGCTTGGACCTGTGGATCCTTTTTATTTTGCTTAAACTTCTATCTAGCACGGTATTTACAAAGTTCAAACCTAACCTAACCAATCAGTTTGTTTTTTATTATCCTTTTAATGTGCATAAACTTGTAGCTAGCGCTCGCCGGCTATTACGTTCGGTTTCACTATGTCGGTAAATACTATTTACACACTATTTACATGTTTTTGGTAAAAGTACTAATTAAAAGTAGATTATTATATGTAAAATGATAAAAATTGACATGAAAAATACCTAAGTAAATAGGTATGTTTTTTTTTACGTAATCAAAGACTTAAAAAAAAAAATTATACATTTTAGTGTTCCTTACATGAAACGAAACGTGACAGTGGTGTGTCAAAATGACGATAGTGACAAAATATTGCATAGTTTTTCACGATTTTGTTTTTTTTTTCTCATAAACCAGTTGCTTCCGCAATTTGAAACTTTGTGTAGAGCCTTCTAATAATATAACCTTCCTGTAAAAAAACAATGAGGTCCCAAATCGTTGGGCGTCAATGTACAACTTAGCCAGGATAATGGAAAATTTCATAATAAAGAATCAGTATGGCTGACGTCAGTCATAACATACCAACACAATTTTTTTTTTATATTTTCCTTCGCTATATTGGATCTGTATGTAAGCTTAATGCTCAGAAACTAGTGATTTGAGCCTGCACCCTCAGTTGTAGTTAGTCTAGTGCATATATAGACCAACTTTATAATAATTTCGGTAAATATAAAGTTAAGGAAAATATTGTTTTGAATTCCAACCAGAATATAGTGACATAATCAAACCTAAAATAAAGACAAAAAGAAAAAGATAACATTACAAAGAGCTTACCTTGAGCACCAGTTTCTAAAGAGGAAGGAATAAAAGTTATAGAAATATTATTATGTAAAGCAAATCATGTTTTTTCGCTCGATATTGAAGGTTATATTTTAATTGTCAATATCAAGGCCAACACTATCACGATTGATAATTAATTCACACTGCACCATAGAACAAAGATGAATTAATCGTTACGTAATAATTAATTTAGTAATAATGCATTAAAGTCGTAAATAAATATTACAAGAAAATCGAATAATTCGCGCACATTGCCTAGAAGAAGTAAGTAGGTAGGTAGTAGGTACCATAGATAATACACTATGGGTACATTCCGAAATGGATAATATCGATCACAGCGATCACAGCAATAATTTGCGTACCGAATTAGATATCACGCTTATGACAGCTGAGAACTATCAACTATTCGGAACGCCCGTTATCGCGCTCACAGTATTCAAAACAGAACATTTGAGAATTTAATTAAAATCTGAATTATCAGTGCTCTAGGACTCCTTGTATCTTTTATAAGTTGACTTGCAAAAAGGAATATCCGCTTTTTTATTATTTTTCTCTCATAAAATCATAAAAAGTATCTTTGCCAAATAGAAAACCAAGAATCTTATTAGATTTTTGCCGTCACTTTTGACAGCGCTCACGGTCAGTGTTGCCAACGTAGGCGATTTATCGCCATTTAGGCTACTCAGGACGAAAATCGGCGAGGAATAAATCTGAATGGCGACTGGTCGCCTTTTAGGCTACTTCAACGACAGGGTATTTAATATAAGCCGAATCACAAGGAAGGCATCGTCGTAAGAATAAATAATCTATGCACAAACAAAATGTAAAGTTCAGTGATATTAGATAAAAAAAAACGGCCATCCTATATGTTTGTGGTATGTTAGTTTCGGGGAATACCATGAATTTGTCTTATGCCACGTACTATACGGACTTGAAGAATCTAAAAAGCCCACAAACGGCTCGGGTACACGCCTAATGTAGCGGACGCCCTATCTATATTGTATTTCTTTATTGTACTTGTTATATTGTATTGTATTGTTATAGCTCCATTTGGTTCAAGTCAAACTACCGAAGTTGTTCAGCAGTTTGACCTTCATAAGTTCCCTACTAGGGCCTCAATTGAGTCAATGGCTTTGATTTGACACATACATTTTTAAATGTTAAAGTAAATATATAAAAATTAATTGATGACAACATTATAATTTTATTCATAGCTTTATAGTGGCTTTTGGCCCCGAATGCTTTGGGCTACTTTAGGCTACCAGCAGCGGCACTGAAATTCGGCTACTTAAGCTATAAAAAATGGCGACATCAGGCTCTGCGCTGTTGGCAACACTGCTCACGGTGATATCAGTTTAGGGCATGGTCGATGTGAGCGCAAGATGGCGGATGTCATGACGTCATCTATGACGTTTCACAGGACATCGTGAACTGTCATTATTCAATTCGGTACGGATTTAAGCACGCTCAAATCGATTACAGCGATTACAGCGGTAATTCGGAATGCAGCCTATATATTGTTCTGTGTACACTATACTAGGGGTACATTCCGAAATGGACAATATCGATCACAGCGATCACAGCAATAATTTGCGTACCGAATTAGATATCACGCTTATGACAGCTGAGAACTATCAACAATTCGGAACGCCCGTCATCGCGCTCACAGTATTCAAAACAGAACATTTGAGGATTTAATTAAAATCTGAATTATTTATGTGCTAGGACTCCTTATATCTTTTATAAGTTGACTGGCAAAAAGGAATATCTGCTTTTTTAATTATTTTTCTCTCATAAAATCATAAAAAGTATCTTTGCCAAATAGAAAACCAAGAATCTTATTAGATTTTTGCCGTCACTTTTGACAGCGCTCACGGTGATATCAGGGCTGCGTTTAAGTCAATTATCCAGTATAAAATTTAAACTGACTAAACGTCAAACACCCCGTTCAAGCACACCGCGAGGCGAAAAATTCACTTGACTAAAATTTAAACTGCCCCGTTCAAGGGCGTTCGGCTGGTATAAGTTTTCGCCGGCTAGGATGAATTTTAGCGACCTTTTTACGTCGCTAAATTTTATCCTCCTGTCAGATTGACAGCTGTTAGTTGTTTTGCATCGGAAAATAGATTTCTCATGTTCTCCATTTTTACTATGTAATAATTTCGACATCACAAGCGTAATATTAACTTTACGGAGATTACAATACAATTTTGAGTCAAATTGATAGTTTTTTACAAGCTGTCAATTGAATTTGACAGACTCTAACTATGACTCCGTTCAGCGAACCCTCACTTGTATAATTTTTACCCGGCGAAAATTTATCGGCTTACTTAAACGTACCTCAGTTTAGGGCATGGTCGGTGTGAGCGCAAGGTGGCGCATGTCATGACGTCATCTATGACGTTTCACGGGACATCGTTAACTGTCATTATTCAATTCGGTACGGGTTTAAGCACGCTCAAATCGATTACAGCGATTACAGCGGTAATTCGGAATGCAGCCTAGGTAGGTACCAATGGCCCTGATTCTGTTGTTCACAACTAAACTAATTTTAATCTCACTACGTCTCTTTCTAACAAAGAATATAAGAAAAGGATGTAAGAAATTTAGTCCTGTCAAATTAGTCCAATGCTTGTTTTCAATATAAATTTAGTCGCCATCTATCGCGGCTACGCCTAAATACACGCAAAATAAGACGGCAAAGATTATTTTGACAGCTTTAAATATATTCTATCCTTTTTCAATAATGTTCGTAAGAAAGAGATGAGTTGTGACTAAAATTAGTTTAGTGCGATTTACAACAGAATTGACACCAATATACATTTTATTTAAGTCCGCACCAAGAATCTTATATATTATATAAGATTCTTGGTCCGCACATTAACTTTGATCAGTCACCGTGTACGAGGATCTTCTTTTCAGAATAGATTTTTGCATGGACACACCCAAAGAGTAACTATCCATAAAGGAACACACCGTCCAGTCATGTTTTAGTAAAATGGACCATTGAAATTACCACCATTTTAAATGGTGGTCATTTCAATAGTCTTTGAGTATTTTGTTTATTTTTGTCGAATGAGGAATGTTAATAGGTATGCAAAATGGCTTGAAAGTTTGTAACAGTAGAGCAATTATGTATACAAATAGATTCGTTTTTGTTTCGTTCAAAAAAACCAAGTAGTTATGATTTTACCAACGACTTAATATTATATGGACTTGCCATACCTACGAAAAAAACGTGCATACCTAAACTTACCCGGAGGATAAAATGGCCGTCAATAGTGCAGCCCATGTTGATAAGCCTATATCGATATTTATAAATCATCGATAAAAGATTGTGAGAATATATTTATATTTTATCACGGTATCTACGAGCAGATAATTCAACAAGTATTCATCGACTTTCCGAGGAAAGCATCGGATTTTTATTGTTATTTTAATGTATTGAAATAAATTAATTACTTGGGAGACTGAGGTCTAGAGGGAGTTAGCTGCTTGATAAAGAACATAGAATAAATTGGTAAAGCTTTATAATGCAGTAGGTACCGACCGACATTACGATATTGTAAAATGATGATTAAAAACGGGTTTGTAAATTGAGTGAATTATACCTACTTACTAATCATCACTTCATAGTATAAATAAAACAAAGTCGCTTCCCGCTGTCCGTCACTTTGTACGCTTAGATCTTTAAAACTACGCAACGGATTTTGATGCGGTTTTCACTATGAGTTAGATAATTTTCCCAGGAAGGTTTATATATGTTATATATACAGAATATATAAAAAAAACAATGTTTCGAAAACACATAGAATTTTTTGCGCATAAACTTTACGAGATATATGAAAATGATGTACTACGGAATTCTGTATCTTAAAAATATCTACAAAAAAGTCAGCGATGGTATATGTCTATATCCTATGGATAACCCACAGTAACCATTTTTATGCGATTGAGATTTAATTTTTTTATGGGTTACACTTTCGAAGTTATTTACATATTGTTAAAATAACGAAATTGTTGTTTTTAATACCCCCTTCTTTTTATTCCTAGATGCCATATTATTTTTTATTTTTTTTTTTAAATTAGATGGGCTTGCGTTTGGCCACTGACCCGCCCATAAGGGGCGATGACGAAGCCTAAGATGAAACACGCTTACCCAGAAGAAACCTATTCACTCTGGCCTTGAAAGTACCTAGATTGTAAGCGTCAGGGAACACAGACGCCGGAAGCAAGTTCCACTCCCTTGCTGTACGCATTAAAAATGAGGATGCAAAACGCTGTGTCCGTATATTCGGTATGTCAACAACGTACGGGTGAAAATTTTCCCGGCGTCTTGTGGTTCGGTGTAAAAATGGGGATGGTGGAATAAGGTTGAACAATTCCTGCGCACACTCTCCAAAATATATCCTGTAGAAAACCGATAAGCAAGCAACCTTTCTTCGATGGTCAAGGCTCGTGAGTTTCGCCTTAATTAAAGACTCATCTCCAATTAGTCTCCTGGCTCGGCGATCTATTGAGTCGAGGGCCTCAAGCTGGTACTTAGCTGATCCATCCCAAAGATGGCAGCAGTACTCCATGCACGACCGGACTTGTGCTTTATATAGTTCGAGCAACTGCCCAGGCGTGAAGTACCGCTTGACCTTAGAGAGGATACCTAGCTTTCTGGCAGCTGTTTCTGCCTTCGACTCAATAGAACAGCCAAAGTTTATTTTGGCTGTTAATGTTATGCCTAGGAGATCAAGGCGATCGCATATTGGCAAGGATATATTTTGGAAAGTAGGAGCCTGGTTGTAAGGACTCCGTTTGGCGGTGAAAAGACACGCCTGTGTCTTGGTGGCGTTAAATGTGACCAGATTGGCTTTGCCCCAATCAGAGACTGCCTGCAAGGTCACGTTCAAACGCTCTACCATGGCCTCCCGAAACAATTGGATCTCGTCACTAGTGGCTCGCGCGCTGGAAACGTATCTCTCTGCAACAGTGCTGTCGTCTGCGTACCCAAAGATACCGGGTTTTAGCAGATCGTTGATATGCAGCAGAAATAAGGTTGCAGAGAGAACTGATCCCTGAGGAACTCCGGCATTGATTGCCAAGAGGTCCGACGAGCACCCGTCTATGACCACTCGTATAGACCGTTCACTCAGGAAATCGGAAATCCAAGCGCACAGGCCATCAGGAATTCCATATGAAGGAAGCTTGCTTAGAAGGCTGGTGTGCCAGACCCTATCGAAAGCCTTAGATATATCGAGGGAAACGGCAATTGCTTCCCCGTGTCTCTCAATGGCTTCGCTCCAAAGATGTGTGGCATACACAAGAAGATCCCCAGTAGACCGTTTTTGGCGGAAACCGTACTGTCGGTCACTGAGGAGTTCGTTATCTTCAAGGTATGCCAGGAGCCTCCGATTCAATACACGCTCCATAGTCTTGCAGAGTATAGAGGTGATCGCAATCGGTCGATAGTTTGTAGGATCGGCACGGCTGCCCTTCTTAGGCACAGGTTGCACGTTAGCAAGCTTCCAGACTTTCGGAACATGACCCATTCGAAGTGAGAGGCGAAACAGGCGTGTCAAGACAGGAGACAATTCGGGCGCACAATTGCGCAGGACAATGGCTGGAATGCCGTCGGGACCACTGGCTTTATTCACGTCTAGAGCGCGTAGTACCTTTACAACCTCCTTTTGCCGGATACGGATGTCCGGCATTTGGCAGCTGCAAGTGGGTAGTGGGGGTGGTGTTTGTAAGCCAGCGTCTAGACATGAATTCTCCGCAAATAGAGAGGCAAACAAATTGGCCTTCAATTCTTATATTAAAATAATATATCCTATGTTACTCCCACAGTTAAGACGAATCTAACGACACCTCATATGTTAAAATCCATCAAGCCGTTTAGGCTGCAGAGCGTATCTAAGAAATAGACATAAGTACATACATACATACATACACTCGAAAAACATAACCTTCCTTCCGGGTCAGTCGGGTAAAAATACCACGACTCAATACGATTTCTTAAAAAAATAAAGTATTTTTTTATACGACTAAGTTGGTAAACAAGCATACGGCACGCCTGATGGTAAGTGGTTGCCTTAGCCATATGGACGCTCGTAATACACGAAGGAAATTTGCAAATATTTTTGTTTAGGAATTAAAGAAGATATTTCGATTGAAATTAAGTACGTACAGGTGCAAAGTTATGGTCAGGTGATTTTCTCTTCCGCGACAGCCACATCCAATTACGTTGTAAGTGGGCATCTTGCTTTGGATGGTTTTCACTATAAACTGAGTTCATACGCAATAATGCAGCTAATTACTTCAACTAATCGCAAAATTATTTCTACAACTCGCGCAAGTTTTACAATGGAGGTAGGTACCAAAAAACAAACGAAACGATGCGCGCCGACGATTCTTTGGGTGCGCTCCAGTGAACTCCGCTCTAGCACTCACGCTCACATCAATAATTTACGTTCCGATTACTCGTTACAGATATCACGTCTATGACCACTGAGAGCTGTCAATGATTTGGAACGCTCGCGACGCGCTCACAGTATTTTTTTAAGAGTATTTTTTTTTAAAGATATATCTAGATAAGTCTTTTTTATTTCTGAACAATATAATTTTATTTAGGTAGTTTCAAGCCAATATTCTTTTTTCCTTTTCTAGCAGGCAACCTTGAAAGTAAGTTGAAAAAAAAACATAAAAGGACATTATCGATAAATAAATAATTCTTAGGGCACAACTCTATCCCTTTGATAATGACAAGCATTTGACAGATGACTGACCAATGGCGAGTCGAGATAGCCGGAGGATAAAATGGCGGACCGGCCGCAAATAGGTATTTTGACTTAGATTAAGGATCCTTAATCTAAGTATTTTGATGATACTCAGAACGAAGGGTTGCCATCATAGTAACTGTCAAAAATGCTGCTATCCTTTTTCACTTATGCAAAAATAATGAAGTTAAAAAGAGATGGCATTATTTTTATGAACTAGACATCGATATACCACATATATGTATAAATGATTATTTCTATAGACAAACATTTCACCTCCATGTATATATCTCAATGGATTTTACAGACATTTAAAATTCCCCTAAATACAGAGGCCCGCTAACGGTCACGAACCGCGGGTGACGTCATGTTTCAACGCTCCGTTCACTCATATTAGTCGCTAGCGGTGGTACGTAGGTATCTTACGCTATTAGTGGAAAGTAGTTTGGATTCGATTTATGGATTTGAAAAAGGGCAACCGTAAAATCTACATACAATAGGTTGAAATGAAATGATTGTTTATTTCGCAAGAAATGTCGTACAATTTAGGTGGAATCTTAAAATAAGGTCTACACATTTCGCTACAGAATAGCATGCAAAATTATAAATTTAAATTGAATCTAATAATTCATGTAATATAATAAAGCAATATAATTAAATAAGATGTCCAAATCATATAATTATTTTACAAGTTTTATGATTTATCGACGAATAGTTATTATTCTGTTGCCGCCGAAAAGCGAGAAGAAAGAATGCAAATGCTTACTCCCCTGCCTGTCTAATATACCTAAAATAGTGATTTTATAGCTGCAACGCAAGTGTTATAGACAATAAATTAGTAAAGTTTGTCTATACCTATTTATACTCTTCTTAGTAAATTTAAAAAATACATTGATTATATTGCAAATGCAGCGAGTTGAATAGATGTATTTAACCTTTTTTATGTCTTATCTTTTTTTTATACAACTAAGTCGGTAAACAAGCATACGGCCCACCTGATGGTAAGCGGTTACCGTAGCCATATAGACGCTTGCAACACACGAAGCATCGCTCACTCGTTACCGACCTTTCCCCCCTCCTCAATGAGCTCTATCTACCTTACTAACACGCGCAGGAACACAATCTACTTTATTTATCCAAATAAATAAAATTGAAGTGTCTGTTATGTAATATCAAAATAACAGCTTTTTATTAAACGCACATGAAAGTACCTATATACGGTTGGCGACACTCTATAGTGTTTTAGCCGCTAAAAGTTCGGCATAATCTGGTCGCTCCCCCCAAGATGGTCGGGTATCCTACCAGGATTTTCCCACGCTAATAATTTTGATTTTATTAATTTTCCGGCTAATATCCGAAAGGCTGGAACGATTTTGACTGGATTTTTACTCTCAGTTAGCTTATGGTACCTATAAGGAGTAACATACGTTACATTTATTTTAGAATAAATATTTTTCCCCGCAAAGAAACGGCTGGACCGCTGTAGACGAGACTTTCGCTGATAGATAGCGGATGTTATAAGGAATAACTTAAGCTACTTTTATTTTAGATAATTTACAAGGAGTTCCTTGCAAAATAATTAAAACGCTACGCGCGGGTAAAACCGCGGCTGCGCTGGGGTATCAAATATCACACTACAAAAGTGTATAATATTTAGGTTCATAGTAGACTGTCACTATTCTTACGTCAAAACGATCTTCACAGCATTAAACTTTGCTTTTATTTCTAAATAGATCCAACCCCTTCACAGTTTTAATCCATTTCTCTCGCATTTGGACATCCATTGGAACGAGTAAAATCAACTTTTCCGGTGGACTGGTGGTTGTATTTTTACATTTTGGTATAACACATGATTTTCTAGTATTTGTATTGGATATTTAAAAACCAAAAAGTCATAATCTTCTAGGGAAACGTACTGAAGAGCGCGACCCGTCAGGGTATTTGTTCTGTGAGCGCAATTGACTGAGCGAGCGGTGTAACATGACGTCATCGCATCGAGTACCGGGCCGGTGGAATCCCGCGTCGCGCGCTCATTTTAAAATTCCATATTTCAGAAACTAATTGACCTATCAAAATAATTCTTTCACACGTATTTTTTATTTTTTACAGTTAATGCGGAGAGCTAAAATTCTAAATTAGTGAACATTCTTCATTACCACCATTGTAGTAAAACATGACTTTTATGGACGGTGACTGACTGAGGACTATATGCGAAAGTGATATATCGTCGTGACTGGAAATTATAATATAGCTGGTCACTGGCAGAAATAAGGCTGAATTTGCATTTTGTTGCCAAACTTAAAATTTAAAAGAAGAATATTTCAAAAAACTGGCAACACTGTGTCTCTTATGTCACTGTGTGTGTCAAATCTGTCAAATAAAAAACGCCGAGAATTTTAATTGTTAGCGAAATAAAAATAGATTTTATCATAGTTAATTTAATTAAATTTACATAGCTTAAGTATAGAGCATAATACCTAGTTCCTAAATTAGTATTTATTTGTAACAGCAGATTTGCTAACAGCATAATACTTGAAATATTGTAATGGTAAGTTTAACAAATTGTATCCACCCCCTTCAACATTTTTATGTTCTCATGCTGAAAAGAAGTCGGTTTTAATAATATTAATAAATATCCTGGGACATTCCTCAGTCCTCACACACGGCTATCAGATCACACGGCTAAACTAAGCAGAGCTTGTACTATGGAAACCAGATAACTGATATAATACATATACTACTTTTTGTTTGTAAATGCATACATAATTACACCCAGACTCAGGACCTACACATAATAATCATTATCATCAGCTAATAGGTTACAGGGGCTTTAACCTAACTACTTCTATTAAGGAACATACTCCATTAATTTTCCTTCTTCGTCTTTTGGAATTGTTGGAAATCAGTTTAGGGGTTGTATAGGTCTTCTTACTTTCTTGAGTTCTTCACACCGTATAACGCATAGGATACTTTTATCCCAGGAAACATACAATCCCTCGGGTATGCGAGTGTAACCATACGGGACAGCTAGAACTACCATATTTTTCTTCTTGACTGTTCAATTACTATCTGGAAGGCATGCAAATATGTTTGTCCCTGCTGTCACTAAATTGTGATAGTCGTTAAGCTAGTTAAAGACTCCTCGGCGGCTTGAGAACTCCAACAGTAGGTTGACCACTAGCCTACCTCCAACCCGTATTGGGCACACATAGTGATCTGCCCATTTCTTTACACCCTCATTTGTGAATGGAGGCCTGTGCTCAGCATTGGGACATTATAGGCTGATGATGATGATGAATAACTTCAAAACAGTATTACCCAACTAATAAGCTGTGTCGTGAATCTTCGTTCGCACAGAAAAGAAGGTATGGCCCCGAAGATTACCGAAAGAAAGCTTAAAACTTACAATCAACCTTAGATCACTACTATAAGGTTCATAATACAGTTTAGCTGTTAGTTCCGTCTCACTCGCAAGTCACGCCCCTCCGCACGGCGCGCGCTAACATGGCGGTAGCTGCCGACCAATATCAGTTTCACGCGCTTTGAAAATGTATCTTCTGCGCAGGTACATCGGTAAGCCATATCAGTTGGGTAGGTACTACTGTATATTTGTGTTTTTTCTTTTACAGATTTATTAATATAACATCACAATGAGTCAGACAAGAGAGAAGAGGACAAGGACTGTCCAGAGTAAGACAAAAATAAAAGATGTCACATATTATCCGTGTGATGTGTGTGAAAAGGTGAGAAACAAATGTTTTTTTTTGTTTACAATTATTATGTGAAAGTCTGTAAGCAGCGGTTGTCTGGAGGTAAGCAGAATTCTAAAAATTTTAAATTCAAAATCATTTATTCAAATAGACCTTCGCAGGCATTTATGGAAAGTCTGACTCTAATACCGGTTCGGAAGGTTGCATTTGCTGAGAAGAATCGGCAAGAAACTCAGCAATTACTCTTTTCAAAAAAAGCTTAGATTCATTACATAATATTTACATTCTAATCGCACTGACAATAATTGCGTACCTGAATAGACTGAATCGATATTTAATAAGTAAATAAATAGCAAACTCGGCGCAGACCAGCCCCCACAAGCAGCACCTGTTCACAAGTATGACGCGTGTGGCAGCCATCGCCTTCCTCGCCATATTGGAGGGAATTGAGCGACCCGTAAAACGACGATAGTTACGAGACCTCAAAGTTACGCTATTAGGTTATTTTTTTTTATCATCCAAAAGTAAAATTAAAAGTTACTTTCATAAACCTTACCTACAATAAAAAAAAATTATATGGCAAATGTAAGGAATCCATGCTTGTTTTGAAAAGAGTAATTGCTGAGTTTATTTGCCGGGTCTCCTTAGCGAATACACGCTACCGAACCGGTATTAGAGTCAGATTTTTCATAAGTATCTGCGAAGGTCTATTTGAGTAAATGATATCGAATTTTAATTTAGAGAACATGACGCCTAGCTGTACTCCTTTCTCTTTTTAACGAAAATGTACAAAAAGTATCTTTTGCGCAGGTACATCGGTAAGCCATATCAGTTGCGTACCACTGTAATGCCTTTACTCTTATCTTACCTTATTACATACAAATAAGTGATGTGTTTCTCCAGGAATTCACCGATAAATACAATCTGCAAACCCACAAAGCGATCCACCTACCGGAAAACCTATACAAGTGTACGCAGTGTGCGTACGAGTGCAAAGTGAAGAAATATCTGGCTCGCCACGTGAAGAAAGTGCACGGGAAGCCGAGTGCTCATGAGTGTGAAGTGTGCGGGAAAATGTTCCACTTTAAATGCAACTTGTTGACGCATATGAGGGTGCATACGGGTAAGGAATTTATATAGTTTTTACTTTTCTAGGTGCGTTTTGTTGCTGGAGGACTTCCTATAATAATTAACTCAATTTAAACAGGAATTAAGGTAAAAAGCTCAGTTGTAGTGACGTCGGATACCGAGATGAAGGTCCCGGGTTCGAATCCTACAATGAGCTTGAACTTTCGGTGAAGGAAAACATCGTGAGGAAACCATAGCACGGTGGTAGGGTACTTTGTAGTACCCGCCTGGTTGGCTACCACCCTCAAGTTGAAAATCTGTCGCCAAGTACCTATCGGTGTGTTCCGATAGCTGCACTTGAGAGCCAGTTCCTTCTAGTCTTTGTGTGTGCACCACCTTCGACCGCATCATCACTTACCATGGTGAGATTGCGGTCAAACACAGTAAAAAAAAAAAACTTTTTTCATACATACAGACAGGGTGTATACGACAATAAATGAATGAAACCACTAAATAGTATATAGTTTTGCATCCTTATTTGTAATGCGGACAGCAAGGGAGTGGAACTTGCTTCCGGCGTCTGTGTTTCCTGACTCATACAATCTCGGGACTTTATAGGCCAGAGTGAATAGGTTCCTTCTGGGTAAGCGTGTTCCATCTTAGGCTTCGTCATCGACCCTTATGGGCGAGTTAGTGGACAAACGCAAGCCCATTGAATAAAACAAAAAAATCTGCTGTTTCATACAATGTCTCCTCGACTAAAATGTATGAAATAGCTGTTTTTTTTTCGTTATTCCGTTGTAAATCGCACTAAACTAATTTTAGTCAGATCACATCTCTTTCTTACGAACATTATTGAAAAATGATAGAACATATTTAAAGCTGTCAAATTAGTCTGTGCCGTTTTAATTTAGACGTAACCGCGATAGATGGCGACTAAATTTATATTGAAAACAAGCATTGGACTAATTTGACAGGACTAAATTTCTTATATCCTTTTCTTGTGTTCTTTATTAGAAAGAGACGTAGTGAGACTAAAATTAGTTTAGTTGTAAACAACAGAATCAGCACCATTATATCAAATTTTTATTTTAAATCATTTGAATTGGAATGCAAGTTCAAGATGGCGGCAGAACTTTCGGTATTTGGATCAATCAACTTTTCTTTTCTTAGGAGGTAGTTTATACAATAATGGGCTTATAACTACAATAAACATTTACAGTAGTACCCAACTGATATGGCTTACCGATGAACCTGCGCAGAAGATACTTTATGTACATTTTCAAAGCGCGGAACACGCTATTGGTCGGCAGCTGCCGCCATGATAGCGCGCGCCGTGCGGAGGGGCGTGACTTGCGAGTGAGGCTGAACTAACAGCTGCACTGTATTATGAACCTTATAGTAGTGATCTAAGCTTGATTGTAAGTTTTAAGCATTCTTTCATTAATCTTCGGGGCCATACTTTCTTTTCTGTAAGAACGAAGATTCACGACGGCCATATCAGTCGGGTACTACTGTACGCTTTGTGAATTGTTACCATAGAAAAATACAAAATCACGATTTCAAATACTGGTTGTCCAGGGGACGTAACCAAGGCAATGAGGTACAAGAAAACAGTAATGTAAAAAAAAAATCGTCTTCAAAATACACTAAAAAGTATGAAATAACTCTAATCTGACACTGATTTGAAGTCAGCGAAAGAGCACGACGTATTCCATTGAAAATATTTCGCTGACTTCAAATCCAATAATATTACCTACATACGTGTCGAATTGATAATCATCTTTTTTTTTAAGTCGATTAAAAATGTTATCGAACTACATATTTATATCGTTCCCAAAAATCATGAAAATAAAACATTATAACATATTTTTTTTATTGTTGCAGGTGAAAAACCATACAAATGCAAGGACTGTGGAAAAGCGTTCAACTCCAGTTACTCATTGTCTACACACGTTTTCATACATAAAGGTTAGTGTCATTTTATATTTCTCCATACATATAGCTAATCTACATAGGAGTTTTTTTTTATATACCACTATGGTGGCATATAAGCATACGGCCCACCTGATGGTAAGCAGTTACCGTAGCCTATGGACGCTTGCAAATCCAGGGATATCAATCGCGTTGCTGACCCTGCAGAAATCTCTTCACACCCTTTTTGAAGAACCCCTTGCTGTACTCCCTTGGGAAAACCACGGCGGGGAGCTCATTCCACAGTCTGAGCGAATTTCTTCTGGGTAAGCGTGCTCGATCACTTATAAAAAACCCACTGTATAAGGGCAAAGCAATTTGCTAGCATTCATATTTAAGGTCCAGCCTTTTTGGACCTGTATTTTCATATCTTGATGTCGCAGTCAACTGTTTAAATTATCCATTTGATTGGGCGGCTAATTAATTAAATGCCAGCATTCAGTTGGTCGCTTAACTAAATCTGGCACGTGCAACACATTTACACGTCGCGCTTGTGTAGTGTGTGTGAAGTGCGCGGCGTGACGTCACACTGCATGCGCATCATCAACACTGTCCGTCTCTCTCGCGCAAGGTCAAGTTTATGAGTATTAACGAGACAGTTATTAGAAATAGAAATGTATTTATTTGTCACAATTATGCGTGTTATATGAAGAGGTGTTACATAGAATAAAGTAGAATCAGCATAATATACCGCTCAAAACGGCGTACAAATATTAATTATAATCATAAAGTTAAAATTGATGCTGACAAATATTTAAAATTTAAAGTAATTTGAATTAATTATACAGTGTGTAACGGAAAGGTCATATACATCCGAAAGGGGTGAAGACTACATCAGATATAGAGTCTCTATAAAAAGTTTCAGCTTTCAGCAGAGCAAAATAAATTACTCAAAGAATTCATACCAAATTTTTGGTTCCATAAGTTTATTGAATTCAAATCATACCAAAGTGTCACTGCACTACGAGGGTTATTATCCTTGCAAATAATATTATTAAAATCTCTTTCGTAATCTGTGCGCCTAGTACAAGATGTGCCGTCGCCGCCTCGTGCCGCCGCGGCTTCCCTTTGACGGCGCGAACTAACAGGGATCAAACGAGCCTATAAGCGGTAGCTAGCACAGACACCGACGAGCACGTGTCATCTTAACATACCTACTTTAGCCCCATACTTTATAGCCAAATAATTGTTAACCATTACTTTAGGTAGGTAGTATTGAGTAGTTTAGTGTATTAAGTAATAATGCGTTATAATTTAATTACACGTTAATATCGAGCCAGAATTAAAAATTATGTAAAAAATCGGTTTAGATAGGTACCCTAGCTACTTAGCTATTTTTATTTTATTCCTTAATCCTACCTAGTAAACTGTAAAATCTAAAGCCATGCTTAATCTTGTAAATTAACTTACATTTTTAAAGATAGGGTTCGATGTGGTGGCCTTGGTATTGTATGCACAAGGCCACTCGCTTGTTCATGGACATCTGAACATTCCGCAGCATTTCTGGGGTAATTGTCCTAAAGGCGGCTTCGATCCGGACTCTCATTTCATGCACTGTATCGCACTGCACTGCGTACACCACAATTTTAATGTAACCCCATAAAAAAAAGTCTAAAGGAGTTAGGTCTGGGGATCGCGGAGGCCAAGCCACGTTCCTACTACCGCGCCCGATCCATTGAGAAGTAGGTGTAGTAGAAGTAGGTGCGTGGAAGGAACCGGTTTGGTGCAGACGATGTATCATCCGATGGAAACTGGCAACCGAAGGCAGCTGCCGATCAGCAGCGATCAGCATCTGGTCTGCCTTCGATAAATCTGATACAACCAAATCAAATCAAAATACTTTATTTGTAACACAACACAACCACAGATTTATAATACAATCCTCTGTGACACAACTCTCGGGCAGCGCGCACATTGCCATCCTCGGCCCCGAAACACAACATCATTTCCTAATATTCGCTATTACTGAACGACATTTTACGTAACGAAATCAAAGCGGATGGAGAGAGCGACACAAAGCACAACAAACTCGAGGATAGCCTACGTACGACTGACGACTTCTGTGAATCAAAAATATTCAAAAACGACCCTAAAAATTTCTTCCCTCCTGGTACTAGGGTAGCTAGGCCAATTTCGTATTATTCAATTATTTTTCTAATCAACTAACTCGGCCACTGCTGGATGGACATCACTCGGTACTTACCACATCTAGTCAACCTAGCTACCTTCTTCAGGTCATGGCTGAGTACTACCTAATAATAATAATTTAATGAAAACTCTGAATTTAATAGGTACATCGACGCACACTAGGGCGCAGATTGAAGAAGAGCTAGGTCAGGATACTAGTTCAGTAAAACCCATGAGCTGATCAGATGCGTTGACAAACGATACCGATTAGATCACTTGTTGTTGACTGTGCTGGGGGTACCTACATAAGTCCGTCGTTGTATTAATTTGTAAGTACCTACGGAATAATCACATAAGTTGAGGTTCGATTCAATCTGGGGCACGGTTAAGAGGATATAGTTGAAATAAATCGTTCGTTGAAAGGCGTGGCCTAGGCGGCCGCGCGGGGGGCACTGCCCCTAGAGAACTATCAAAGTTTTAAAAAATCGCGCCACAGCAAGATACGTTCGGGCGGACTCGGGCGACGCCGGCAGAAACACGAAGGCCGAACCGCCATCGTTTAAATCACAGAGTATATTTTATTGGAGAGCAGTATAAGTTTATTTATTTTATTAGACTTGCAATTAACGATTTTTTACCAAAAGCTATAATAATGAACATGAATGAAATGTACTCGTATTGACTTACAAATATGAGTATATTTGTATGTCAATACGAGTTTATACAATGTATATATACTGCAGGTAACAAAAAGGGTATATGACGTTTAACCAATCAGCGCGCAAAGTGCGTTCCGACGCATTCAAGTTCAAGTATGATGCCAGTTTACAATATGACGGTTTGACAACGTTAGATTATAAACTATCGAAAATGAATACGTTATATTGTTAGCAGTATGGTACAGTTCAAACTATTTCGGGGAATTTATAATCTCGCTAGGTTGATTATAAACTAACGGTTTTCAAAAAAATACTATGTCATATACACTTTTATATATGTTTTTGAGTTTGTTTTTGTATATACGTCTATTTCTTTGGCACGCTCTGCAGCCTAAACAGCTTGATAGATTTAAACATAATTATGAGGTGTCGTTAGATTCGTTTTAACTGTGGGACTCGAGTTAGGGCATCGGAACCGTATTTTCCCGGTTCCAAAAAAACCGTGAATTTCCGGTTCTGAAGGTTGCAATAAGAAACGATTTTAGAATATAAAGAACCGGTTCTTTCGGTTTTTTCGGTTCTTTCATTTAATTTTAAAGAGTCGTTTAGGATGCGTCAGTAAATTTCGTAGAACGATCAAAATACACTATAGGTGGTTAGTGTCGCAACATGAAGCTTCTTGTGGCGTTTAAATATTATTAATATTCCAAAGCGGCAGCTTGTGGCGAGCATGTTGGTGTGTAGCGTAGCGACACCAAACTCCAGAAATTTAACAATTTTTTATTGATTATGTGTATAATTATTAACTATTATCAATTGATTATGTGAATTATTATGTTTATGCAATTATTGAAATTCCAATTATGTTCCTAAAATGTAATAATACCTATAAGTAATTAATTGTTCATCATCTACATATCCTGTTCCTAACAATTTGTGATCGACGCAATATGTTCGCTTCTTCCATTCTGCCTTTTTATACGTCATAACAGCATTCGCTCCTTTCTTATTTACATCATCTTTCTCACGATCTATCCATCTCTTTTTCCATATTCTTAACTCCACCCACTTCCAAATTCAACTTTTTTACTCACGTGGCTTTCATTCCTCCTCATAACATGTCCGATGTCCATACCGCTACTTTCAAGCTTCCTCTGTATGTACTCATTATTAATCATATCCATTATTGTCACTCCATACATCCATCTCAACATTATCATCTCAACTGCATGTCTTTTATCCATCTTCTTTACCTAATGCCCAATTTTTTTTTTTTTTTATAAACATTTATTAAACCCAAACATCACCAAAATTACAATGTTCAAAATCGCCAAACTGCTTATGCAGTTTGTAGGCGTAACGCTCTTGACACATATATGACCTAAACATTTATCAGCATGTCCTTGCAACACAATCACTACAATGACATGATCATATACATAAGTAGGTACATTTACTCACTACCTTTCTCATTAACCATAACACAGTTTATCCTTTATTTTACAAATGAATTCAAACAATTTTTGACAACAACAGTTTCCTTGTTTTCCGTTTCAACAGAAGTTTACTTTTAATATTCGCATCTCTCAATACACGGTACTTATTGTATAATCGTGGAACTACATATTGACGGGTTCTCTCACCATAACCATATATTAAGACCTATCATCACGGACTATATATTTTCCCCTTTAGCTTCAGAGATCCCATGGATCACATGTTTTTCTTTTGACCTGTCATCATTTCATCCAACCTGAGATGATACACTACTTTATATCACTGTTAGTATTACCATCGTTCTGCATTATGTGAACCGAGGTACGCACGGCTACAGATCAAGCTATAAATTCCAATATAAGCTGACCTCTCATAGTAGGGAAATCCTATACAATGCGAGATCAGCTTATACTGGAAATGTATAGCTTGATGTGTGGCCATGTGTACCAGAAGTAGTAGAAGACTGGTATTGAAACTCCTCAATTAAAATAGGCACGAAAGTAGAGAGACCGCCAAAATCGCAGAACATGTGTTCAGTTTTAGTTCAGCTAATTTTCAAGCTCTCTCCAGTTCTTGTTGCCATTTCATCATCCTACTATGGACATTAAATCCATTTTCACGGACGAGAACAATGTTATCGGTTAAAAGCATGTACCAGGGTACCTCCTTCTTATTTCCGACGTCAAAGCATCCATTACCAGCAGGAAGAGATAAGGCATCATAGCAGACCCTTAGTGTAAGCCGACACCTAAATTGAACGTATCGGTATCTATAAGTAATTTGTTATGTTAGGTATATTTTTATTTAAAAGAACTAATAAAATCTTTTTGATGATAAATAATTAAAAAGAGCAAAAGTTTATATTGAATTAATAATGGAACCTAAAGAACCGGGTACCCGGTTCTGGATTAGATCTGGAACCGAAAAACCGGTTCACAAAATATGGCCGGTTCTCGATGCCCTAACTCGAGTATATATTATTATATTATGTGGTATTGGTATCTATTAATAAAAAACGAGAGGAAGTTTTTTTTCATTATTATTATAATATGGATATCAAATAGGGGAAAGTGGGGGGGATTCGTACACCGGGCAATTAGCATATAGCATTCGTGCAACTTGAAGATAATGTCAGCAGTTATTTTTATTTTCAATATATTAGTTGAATTATGGTCAATATCGAAGTTTATGTTAAATTTAAATTACTTATTAGCCTAATATTAAGGCTAGATTGTAGTATGAGTAGGGAACACTAAAGAAGGTGTAACCTAGGATAAATAAAAAAAAATTTGTTGAATTTCTTGGTTGGGGTAGCTTCGTACAGGTTCGAACGGGGTGGATTCGTACTGTACGAATATACCTATAATGTACGTTAAATTTTGGTTAAGAAGCAAAGTACAGATACTGAAAGTGAAGATGAGACTGACATGAGTTTAAGAGAAATTTCCTGTCCTCCCATTGAAGAGATTGCTGAAGGATCTGATGTGGAGAACAAAACTCTAGTTATAATATAACTGAATTCGTGAAAGAGAAAGGCTTTATTCTAGTGAAGTTCGAGAAGAAAAAGTTTGTCAAACATAGTGTTTGACAGACTTTTTCATGGTCATGTGATTACCAAATATAATCCTACTGAGTACAAAGTTAAATTTTTATGGTACCCCAACACATGTACGAAGCTACCCCGTGTGTGGGGGTACATACGTACGATTTTTTTTAAATCGTCATAGCTTGGCCACACTTCTTTCTATGACCTAGTCGTCTAAGGGAATATTGTAGGCAAATATACAAGCAATCTAGCAATGCTCAAATTGTTTTCAAATAGCATTTACTTTTTCTGCTATAGGGCTCGAAGTGGAAAGTGTACGAATCCCCCCCACTTTCCCCTAAAAGCTTGTAGTCATTTCCATATAAATATATACATATATATAATAACACGTCCCCGCCTGCAATACCTTATAAAACTCAAGAATATTCATAATTCTATAGGTTACAATGCTTGTTCTTCTCTTTTCAGTTAATTTTTCAATTGGTGTGAATGCTACCTAAATACCTAACTACCTGATGTAATTATCCCTTTTCGGAGAGTTATATATACCCTTTTTGTTACACGTTGTATAGATTTATGAAATAAACTATTTAGGTAAAATCTGTTAGAGGTAAATGCTATACTATAAATTTTAAATATTCAATAAATTAGCTTTCACCCTGTTCCCGAAGTTATTACTTATTGAAATAAAAGCAAATACTAGTGCAATCATCAGTGTCTGTGTCGTAGATAGGTACCTATGGATAGGATAGGAGAAAAACGAATTATGTATTTTAATTATCTTTATTTATCATCTTGGGCTGTTTTATAATTCAGTTCTGACATTAGTGTTAGATCAAGAGCAGCTGAAAATTGGTTTAATTTTACAGCTCCACAACCTGCAGTGACTACACCAGCAACTGCCATTTTATCTAAGTTGTTGGAGGTATTTCGTATCTTAAGTCTTTTTACATAGTGAGCAACATAACGTAAAAATCGATGTAAGGCCTGATGTTTATTCTGAAATAATCACATTAGTACTGAAGCCACAATGAAGCATTGACTCATGCCTAGAAATTTTCAACAGTTCGTTGAAAAAAAATGTATTTCAACAAATCTGTGACTGAACTTACTGAAGTTTCCAATGTACTCTGAAACAAGGTTACAAGTGACATTACAAATATTCATTACAAATTTAAAACGAAGGCTAACTAGTCTATTAAAAATGGCGTTAAGTTCTATGTAAGGAGAAGTTCAAACCCCAGCAATGAGGATATAATATATGAGCTGTGAGGACTGGGGACATAATTTATTTTTCCACACTTGTTCGTAAAGTGACATTTATTGAACCGTTTTTAGTAACTGAATGCAGCTTATTACGCACTAGCTAGTGCTTTTTACTTTACATTACCGCACAGTTTTATGATAGGTATAATCCCAATTAAATAAGAAAATTGTAAACAATTATTTTGGTAATACGTATTATTATTATTATTTTTTTTTTACTTTCTTTTAAATTTCTCCTACTTACTGGTAGGGTATTTACATTTTATCGCGGGCTTTTGGCCAAAAGAAAAAAATGGGTAAAGTGTTCATGAGTGTGTGTTTGTTTGTTGTGTGATATTATTGGTCTATTTTCAAGAATTTGCGGACTATCCTACATGTGTTCAAGGTAACGGCTTTTTGTAGTTGGATGTATGTCATTTTATGGATTCCGAGTATTTTTAGCCTGGTGTGAAAAGTATGAGGTACAATACCAGTGGATGATAGTATTATCGGAACTGTTGTAACTGTGTATTATTATTATTCACTTAATTTATTTTGATTTAAAATATTTTTTTTATAACATTAGTATAAAATATCAAAAATATTATAAAAAATCTAATCTAATCTAAAAATATTATAAAGAATATCTTTACAAAATCTAACAATGTTATAAAAAAAACGAATCTTTGTGTGCCGCCGGCAGCGGGGTAGGGCCCAAGCTACCGGTGGTTAGGGCTGCAGAGAGAGGAATCTCCTGACGATGCGCACCGTGTCCAGGAGTGCCGCCTTCTGTATCTGACCCTTGACCCAGCCATCTAGCGAAAGCCTCTTAAGATGTTGGTCGAGACTCTTCGCTATGAGACCGTTCGCCGAAACAACTATCGGAACAATGATCGTCGAATCAACATCCCACATGGCGGTTACCTCGTGAGCCAAGTCAAGGTACTTGCTGAACTTGTCCTTCTCGGCCTTCACGAGATTCTCTTCATGGGGGATGGTGATGTCGACGAGCACTGCCCGGCGCTTCGATCGATCTGTCAGCACGATATGAGGCTAATAAGCCTCATATCGTGCTCTCTCATCACGGACAGTACTATTATAGATTTGATCCCAATAGAGCGTTACAAGACAATTTTCGAGAACTGGCGCAGGTGCGTACTTATAGTACGGTATTTCGGACTATACAAGGCCGTATCGAAGAGCAAGTTGCTGGTGAATGATTCTGGCTACTAGGTTATGTCCGTGCATGTACTCACCGTTAGCAAGATGAGAACAGCCGGAGATGATATGCCTGAGTGAATCTCTGGGATGGTGTCCCGGAGCGGCATGCGGCATGCTCGACAGATGTCGACCGTACCGTCCTTCAGGATATATCTTCGGTAGTTATTCGTCTTGATAACTTCGTCCGCAATTGCACAGACAAAACCTTCGGTTTCCCCAAATAGGTCACCAAAGCATAGCCAGTTCACTGACGCGAGCAAATCTACATCGGGCACTGTTAGGGCCCTGTAGAACCGCCCGTGTAGCTCCTTACTCTTCCATACGTCCCTGCGGTCCTCGATACTTAGCACCTTTGGTTTGCGTTCTCGTTTGCCAAGGATAATGGGGTGAGGCTCCTATCCACTGCCACCACATCGCGATGCATCCCACACTCGTTGTCAAGGAAATACTTCCTAAGACTGCACACCTCGCGGTTGTAGAGGTCCTTGGCGTTTAAATAGCCACGGCCTCCACATTTACGCGGGATGTACAATCTCTTAACAGACGAGCGTGGGTGTAGCATGCGATGAGTTGTGAGCAGAAGACGGGCCCTTCTATCCAGGGCGTCTAGCTCACTTTGAGTTCACCTTAGTATGCCAAAGGAGTATGTGAGCAGGGGCGTTGAAGGCGCGCACCTTGTTGCCACCCGATAATAGACTGTTCAGTACTTTTGTCAGGTGACAGAAGAAGCGCTCCTTCACCGCCCGCTTTATGTCCCCGTCCACAATACCCAACGACTGTGACATACCAAGGTACTTATGGGTTTCTGTTTCGGAGAGAGATCTGAGAGACATTATCTCAGAAAGCTGTAAATTTTTCGAATTTACGACTTTCCCCCGCTGTACATGCATGACCGCATACTTATCTATACCAAATTCCATCTTGATGCCACTACTAAACACTTCTGTAATCTTCTGTAGCTCCAACAAGTTCTGACGTTTTGGTGCAAACAGTTTAAGGTCATCCATACGTACAACAGGTGAGAAATGCTCTCACCACCTCTCCGAAGCCGGCAGCCTAGTCCTGAATCCTTCAGCAGAGTACTGAGCAGATTCAAAGCTAGGCAGAACCACAGATGACTCAAACTGTCACCTTGGAAAATATCTCGCTGAATCCTTATAAAGTCCTGCGGGCCAGAGGTGCCATCACCACCACCTGGTTGATGAAGGACTGTGATCCACTGCCTCATACATGCGCTTAAGAAGGATCTTAAAGCTGTATCAACTTTATACAGTTCCAAGATCCTCTCCAGACATGAGTGAGGCACCGAATCAAATGCCTTCTTGTAGTCAATCCAGGCAGCCGAGACGGCTCACCTGTCCCGCGGACCTGTTGGCAAATTGTCATGTCAATGAGGAGGAGCTCTTTGGTACCACGGGACCTAACCCTACATCCATTTTGAGAGGAGGCCAAAACGTTCGAAACAATGTGCGTATTAATTTTTGTTCTCAAAATGGATGTAAGGAGCTTGTATAGTGTAGGCAAGCACGCGATGGGTCGATAGTTTTTCGCTTCTGTGGTACTATCACAAGGAGGTAACACCGGTTGTAAGGAAAATTGGCAGGGAACCAAACTCAAGAGCTTGTTGGAATTGCGTTGCCAACCGTTCGTGTGAGCATCGAAACCACTTTATTCAAAAGTTGTGCAATCCATCCGGCCCAGGACTTTTCCAGTTCTGGGTCGTGCGGATTGCACAACTTATGTCATTGGGGCTGATGGTAATGGCCTCCATTGGTTCGATGGACTCACACTCACGTTTGACAACACTCATCCAATCACCCTCGGTGTGCTGGACAGGCATTGACCAGATACTACGCCAGAAATTAATCATGGCAGTAGCACTTGGCAGCTGTCCATCCAACACACGTTGGTCGGTTCCCTCCCACTTTCGGTATACCTTCCTCTGGTCACTCTGGAAGAAGTGATTCTGTTGGAATCGATCCACACGCTCTCTGTAGCGGCGAATACGGCGTACCCACGCATGAACTTTTTGCTTCAAGAAGTCAATGCGCTCTGTGACACAGGCAATGTAGTATTATTATTATTAATTATGTTAAGATTGTACCTAGGGCATCGAGAACCGGCCATATTTTGAGAACCGGTTTTTTCGGTTCTGGTTCTAATCCAGAACCGGGTACCCGATTCTTTCGGTTCCATTAATTATTCGATATAAACTTTTGTTCTTTTAATTAATTAATGATCAAAACATTATAGGTAGTATAATAATAACAATAAAATAGTTTTCTATGTTCGAATATGTCGTAGAATGACAATCAAACAGTGATTTCTGAATCACAGCTTTTGATTAAAATAACATAAATGTAATCAAGTCTTTTAACAAACCAGTTTTTTTATTTATATTAGATTTTTTTAAATAAAAATGTACCTAACATAACAAATTACAGTATTACCCAACTGATATGTCGCGTCGTGAACGTCGTTCGCACAGAAAAGAAAGTATGGCCCCGAAGATTAACGAAAGAATGCTTAAAACTTACAATCAACCTTAGATCTCTACTATCCTTATAGTAGAGATCTAAGGTTCACAATACACTGCAGCTGTTAGTTCCGTTTCCGTTTCTCGCAAGTCACGCCTCTCCACACGGCGCGCGCTAACATAGTGGCAGCTGCTGACCAATAGCGTTTTCCGCGCTTTGAAAATGTATCTTCGGCGCATGTACATCGGTAAGCCATATTAATTGGGTACTACTGTACTTATAGATAACGATACGTTAAATTTAGGTGGCGGCTTACACTAAGGGTCTGCTATGATGCCTTATCTCTTCCTGGTGGTAATGGATGATTTGTCGTTGAAAGAGTAGATGTTGAAATGGCTACAAGAGCTGGAGAGAGCTTGAAAATTAGCTGAACTAAAACTGAACATATGTTCTGCGATCATGAAGCAATATTGCCTCATGTCTGCGATTTTGGCAGTATTTCTATTTTCGCGTCTATTTTAATTGATGGAGTTTCAGTACCAGTCTTCTACGACTTCTGGTACCTCGGTTCACAAATGCAGAACGATGTAGATTGGATGAAATGACGACAGGTCACAAAGTAAACATGTGATCCAAGGTCAAACAAATATATAGTCCGTGATGACAGGTCTTAGTCTTAATATATGGTTCAGAATGTTGGGCATTAGGTATAGAAAATGAATGAAAGACATGCAGCTGAGATGATTATGTTGAGATGGATGTATGGAGTGACAAGAATGGATATGATAAATAATGAGTACATAAGAGGAAGCTTGAAAGTAGCGGTATGGACATGTTATGAGGAGGAATGAAAGCCACGTGAGTAATAGAGTTATGAATATGGAAGTGGTTGGATACACGGGAAGTGTAAATAAGAAAGGAGTGAATGCTATTATGTCGGATAGAAAGGCAAAATGGAAGAAGCAAACATATTGCATCGATCACAAATAGCTGGGAACAGGATATGTAGATGATGAACAATAAATTATATATAGGTATTATTAAATTTTAGGAACATAATAGGAATTTCAATGATACATAATAATTCACATAATCAATTAAAAATCGTTAAATGGCTCTTCACAAGCTGCCGTTTTGCTTTATTAACATTATTTAATCGCTACAAGTAGCTTCATGCTGCGACACTAACCACCTATAGTGTGTTTTGATTGTTCTACGAAATTTACTGATCCATCCTAAACGACCTTTTAAAATTAATCGAAAGAAACCGAAAGACCCGAAATAACCGGTTCTTTATATTTAAGAACCGGTTCTTATTGCAACCCTCAGAACCGGGAATTCCCAGTTCCGATGCCCTAATTGTACCTCAATGTAATTGATATGTGTGTAGACGAATCATTCTTAATTTAAACGGGTAAAATAGTTTGACAGAGCTTAGCTGTAAAAAAAAAAACAAAAGCTGCGCGCCATATTTGTTAACGTTTTCATTGTGTGGTTGATTATTATCAAAAATTTACTCCAAGAAATACAAGTCTGTTTTTTCCTCTCAAGTGTGTTGAAAAACGTCGTATGATACGCGTGTGTATTGATCGTTACACTTTCGGCTCTGTTATCGCGTTCGCCTTAATACCGCCTCGTCTGTCGTACCAACATTCCACACATTAGGGAATGCAAACCGGTTTCACCGAAAATCGAAAACCGGTTATTAGGTATGGACAACAAAAAAAAAACGGTTTCGATTTTTTTCGGTTTCTTTCTTTGTTTGGAAAAAGGAAGATTAGCCGCCGTTTTTTAAACTGACTCCAATGCAGTGAGGATTTTTGTGATGAATTGAAGTGTGTTGATGCGTATAGTGTTGAGCTGGTTAGAAAATAACTTATAATAATTATTTTTTTATGATAGGTATAAAAAATGTAAAAAAAATATACTACTTAGGCAGCAAACAAGCGTACGGCCCGCCTGATAGAGAGTATATCATTGATATGCTGGAAGGACAGTGTACGGGATAATTCAGAGCCTTGTGGAACGCCAGCATTAATGTCATGCTGTCGGAGCAACTACTGTCAACGAAGGCTCTTATGTATCTGCCAGACAGCAAGCTGACTGATTGGTGTTATTTTTTAACCGTCTGCACGACAACAAAGTTGTAATGTTTTTTTTATCTAAGGAAAGTCAAAGTCAAAGCCATTTATTCAATTTAGGCCCTGGTAGGGCACTTATGAAGGTCAAAGCTACTGAAGTTACCACCAGTTCGTAAGTCGGCCTTCAACTGAGATGAACAGGCAAGAAAACATTCGTATAATAATAATCACGTGTTTTTGTACACGCAAGTTATTGTGCTGCTACAATATGCTATGTAACATAATATTACGTGTGAAATGATTATTATAACGTACGAAACATAATTTAATAAATGTTTAAATAAACATAATTTAATAAATGTAATTTAATAAATGTAACATTACTGATCTAATTTTTATTTAACATTTTAGTTTTTAATTGCTATGAGATATAATGACTTTATCATTATATCTCATAGCAATTAAAAACCAAGCAAATATTATGTTTTTAGGATGTCATTCAAAATAAAATCAAAAGCAACGAACCGCGTAGTCTATATAAAGAGAGTTAAATAAACCATGGAAATAATAGTTTATTTAACTCTGTAGATTTATCTTTATTATCAATTTGATGAAAAAGAGATGGATGGATATTGTGAAAGATGACATGAGTAAGAAAGGAGTGAATTTTGGTATAACGGATAGAAGAAACGAATGGAAAAAACGTAGATATTGCGCCGACCCCAAATGATTGGGAACAGGGCAGCCAGATGATAATGTTGATGAATTTGATGTTTATTTTATATCCACTCTATTAACTTTAACTGACAATAATTCCTATTTACGATTTTTTAATCTTTGGCACGGTTATTATCGATAATTCGAGCTATAGAAATAACGTGGAAAAAAAACGAGTGAACATTTAAATAACCGGTTAACCGGTATTAAAACCGGTTAACCGGTTTTACCTCTAAAAATAATAATATTTGTTTTATCCGGATACTAAAAACTAACGGATAATGCTAGACCTAAGTAGGTGTACAATATACATACTCACTTACTTCCAAATTCACTTTGGAGGACTGCTGCTTATCCAAATTTTCGAAAAACAACGTTGATTAATTATCTGCGACAACATCATAAGCTGCCAGCGGCGCTACCAAGGAAGTCAAAAATTATTCTGTGGGTTCTACCATGATCTTTTCACGACTGTAACTTTTTTGTGGAGATTGTTCCCTGTGAATCATAAATATTTTATTTCATTTATAGCACCTACAAATATTATTAATAAAAGATAAGACATAAAAAGAGATAGTTGTCCTAAGTACACCATAAAAAATACACTGTAAACTGTAGCCTATTTTAAATACTAATTTATAGCACCTACAAAATTTATTAATAAAACTTTTAGGCATTAAAATATGTATTTGTCCATACACCATAATAAATAATTATAATAATCAAATCATGTTATATTTGGTAATAAAATGTAATGTAAAGTAAGAGAATAATAATCCGCAAATATAATAACAAATTAGTTATCATAGTTTTCATGATCTCTCTGATCTCGGACTCGGACTCGAACTTATATATAAGTTCGTATAAATCTATCCGGTACGTGAACGATAAACTGATAATGATCTAACTGCAATATATAATTACTAAAATAATTAAATAAGTTATCGTTAGTTATGTTATTAACGATTAATAAAAAAATATTAATATGTATTGTTAATACTTACATTTAAATTTTTGTCATGTATCGAGCTTTTGGCTCTCATTTGCTCCAAATGCTGCTTTTTGTTTTTCCTTGGTCTTTATTCTATTACCCATGTCGTGAAATTATATTAAAATCAACTTTAACACTAAACTTGACACTATAAAAATAATAAACACAAAACTACACAACTGACTTTATATTTACAAGCACTATTGAACTAGGTTATCACACTAAACTGAAATTAATACGATATTACAAACTATAATACTATCTTTGAAGACAATAAAGAATATGCTACGAAAATATTTAATGTTTAAAACTACGAGAGCCGGCCGCGAAAACTAGCGTAGGTCCGTCGTCGACAAAGGCTTCGGCCGAATGATCCTAGCGATGCAAGAGTAGTACAATAAATACGTTCACCGTGATTTCGTATGTGCTAAAAAGAGATGTGTATAGTGCTCTGCCCGGGCAAGCCGCAGGTTTTAATAAACGACGTAAGTACCAAACCAAATATAAATTGTTTATAAAATAACCATGCAATGTATAGAAAATCTGTTCTTCACAGTATAAGAAGAATGAATTACCAATTTTTTGCATTAAATTTCACTGTAAAATTCGCCTGTTTGACGGAGTTATAGTGTAAAAGAGTTTTATCTAGAGGCTACTTTGGAATTAAACTTTATCGAGAAAATTTCTATCAAACGTGTTTTCCTTCAAGGTAATACTCAATTAAGATCTCAAAAATCATATAATAAAATCTCGGATCCCCAACCCTTGTATTAATTAAGATACAGGCATACAAAGATATCATTTTTTCTGAATATAGCACCTTAAGTGCCCCCGCCCCGCGCTTAGACGAGCCATTTTGCATGGTTTTGCTTTAAACCATGTTTTGTAAGGGGGATAAAGTTTCAATTGCATAGTTTTATTGTTATCTAAAAAAACCCGATTTCGTCACTGATATGGTCTCGTCTTGGAAACATTTTACATGGAAATGTTTTTGGTAGGATTTATTTATTGATCAAAATCAAAAGTTGTACCAGGAGTAAGTTATCTCCACCTTCGTAACTGCAACTGGCCTATTTACCCTATCGTTGTATTGTATGTATGCATCATCGAAATTAGGGTTCATTCAGTAATTTTGTTATTATTGTGCGCAAACTCTATTCGTAAAACTCTCGTTGCTCATGAGGTCCTAGTACTTTTAATAATTATTTCCTTAATTTGATTAACGGAATATTAAGGACAGACTTTTGCCTACTTAATGTGTCTTCTTATATCACCTTTTACAACGAACAGGACAGTGTTCGGAAGAATTGTTTGACTTGATGCCCACAGCTACATACCTTATAAAAGCCTTATACCACCGCAACTCTCGCCATCGACACGGCGCCGGCGCCGGCAGCGACGCGACGTCCATTCTCCTTCATACCAAATAATAAATAATAGTACAAGTGCTCATACATTGGAACCGAAATGGTTTCGTAATGTTGGTACTGTGCGGTTTCAACGGAGCTTCCTACCGCGGACGCACGCTCAGGCTAGTGTGCATTCCCCGCCCGTAGTTTTCCCAAGTGAGTACAGCATGGGGTTCTTCAAAAAGGCCGTAAAGAGATTTTTGCAGGGTCGGCAACGCGCGATTGATACCCCTGTAGTTAAAAAGCTACTACCTACCAACTTATAAAAAATACATGGCAAAAGCTACCAACTAGTACCAACATATTCATAATACAACATACCATATCAACATATCATGTGATATCATATTTAAATTAAAAGCGGAACCCACTAAAATTATTGGTACCAGGAGATACATAAGTTGCATAGGAAAGTCATTCAGGGTTCATTTTGATATAAATTTATGTTACAAAATCCTTTTTCGGTTCTGTTCCATACATACGGTACAACTTTTACAAATCTTACCTACAAAACGTCTTTTTTCTGTATTAAATAATTTCTAATTCCAATATTTACCAAAAAAATTAAATTCTGATACTATGGGTATCAAAAATTCAAGATTCAGAAGGAAAGAAAATTAAAATAAAAATAAAAAATTGTACTTTGTACTTCCCCGATGGCGCCCGTTTTGTACTACAACACGACTGTGACGTCTCACCCCCCCCCCTCAGATCACAACGTATCGCGCACGGGTAGTATGTACACAATTAAAAGGCACCTACATTTACACGTTCATCGAAAGTCGCGTAGTCGTGAGCTAAGTATCCGTTATGTTCAACAATCCTAGCTTTCTTAAATCTAATTTAAACTAAAAACGGAACCCTTTAGCATTATTTTTGTACCAGGACACACATAAGTTGCGTAGGAAAGATATTCAGGGTTCATTTGAACATAAATTTGTGTTACAAAATCCTTTTTCTGTTCAAGTTCCATAATTTACTTTCGCAGTACCTACCTATTTAACTAGTTATCTAAGCAATGAATTTTTGGTACAGTATGTATTGTCAATGGCAACCAATAAAAGATTAGATACTTATTTGATGATTTACTATGTTGAACCTACCCAAATTGTGTGGTAGAAGATTACTGTGGATAATAGTGCGTTTACTCATTTACATTACATACTATGTTATGTTTATTATTTTACGTAGGTACGTTAACGTGTTAGGTGTTTTATCTAAGTAGGTACCTATTATTCCGTAGTCCCTACTAATTCGCTACAATATTTGTATTTTAGCTTGTTCACAAACATAATGTTCGCTTTTGTAAGAGAAAGTTAAAACTTATTAATAATAAAATAAAAATCCGGAACCCATTAAAAAATATCCATAAATACCAGGAGTAAGAAGTTTGTTTTCACGTTTGAATAGGTCAATAGCATCGACCAGCTGACTTGTGCTAGTGATGTGTTTAATTTCAATATGAAATTTTTGGTTTTTTGGTATCATTGATTTGGAATTTCTCATCTTCCTAACAGTTAGACATAGGATTTAAAAAACTCTATAGTATGGTTTATTATCATCCAAAGAAGTCGTGCACTTTATATGTATATGACCTTTCCGTTACACACTGTATAATACAAGTACAATTGATTAAATACACATTAATATTATTACAATTTTAAAATGTCATGTTTGTAAAAAATCATTGACATAATAAAATAAATTGTCCATTAGCCAGTTGTCTATTACATGTTTAAATTTATTGATGGGAAGTTCTTTAAAACGGTCGGGAAGTTTATTATAAATTGTGATCGCCATACAATACACATTATTTTTAAAAAGCTGTAATCTACAACTTGGAAACCTTAATCGAAATTTATGTCGTGATTCTGCACGTTTTTGCATATTTTTCAAAAAGATTTGGATACATTTTTATAAAAATAATAATTTCCTTAATATACAAACAGGGGAGAGGCAGTATTTTTGACAATGGCTTACAAGAGTCTATATTTAACATCACATAAAGCTCTTATGCATGTTTGTTTTGTTACTGCTCATAAATATAGAGTGGTATTATTTGTAATAAAACATACTGTATCGTGCAATTGCATGAGTATTGAGAACGTGCCAACTTAAGTTAACCGACCTGTATAGACTAAAAAAAAAAAAAGCGGCCAAGTGCGAGTCGGACTCGCCCATGAAGGGTTCCGAAGCAGCAAGTAACATAATATATGTTTTTTTTAATATTTGAGTTGATTGAATGAAAGGTAAATTGCGGTTTACGATTTATGACGTATTAAAAAAAACTACTTACTACTAGATCTCGTTCAAACCAATTTTCGGTGGAAGTTTGCATGGTTTTTAGTTTTATCATTCTCTTATTTTAGAAGTTACAGGAGGGGGGACACACATTTTACCACTTTGGAAGTGTATCTCGCCGTCTCGCGCAAACTATTCAGTTTAGAAAAAAATATATATTAGAAGCCTCAATATCATTTTTGAAGACCTATCCATAGATAGACCACACGTATGGGTTTAATGAAAAAAAAAAATTGAGTTTCAGTTCTAATTATGGGGGAACCTGTTTTTTTTTTCTATTTTTGTGTTCTATTACCAAGTTTCAACAGTATAGTTCATATAGTTTCGGAAAAAAGTAGCTGTGACATACGGACGGACAGACAGACAGACATGACGAATCCATAAGGGTTCCGTTTTTTGCCATTTGGCTACGGAACCCTAAAAATGCAGCTCAAAATAAATCACTCAAATAATTCATGCCAAAAGGTTCCATAAGTTTATCGAATTCAAATAACCAACGTGTCACCGCACTACGACTGTTATTATTATCTTTTCACGTTACTTGCAAATGTTATTAAAACCTTATAAACTATAAGGTCTATTATCCACATAAGTGCACTTTTTATGAATATACTTTTTATATAATATACCCTTTCCGTTACTCGTTCCATATTTCAGTCCTTTCTTTATGTAATTTCCTATGTAAAATCCTCAATTAATAATACAAGCCGTAGTCAATCTTCCGAGCAACTAATTACACCAAATATTAATGCACGACAATTCTAGCTAAATACTCAGATTGCAGTGTATTTGGGAAACAATCAGACGGCATCACACATTGGCCTGAGCTTTCGACGAATCTGAAAGATAAAATCGCTGTCAGTAATTTACGTATCCTTTTTTTACGATGCAGTCGTTAAACAAGCTTACGGTCCGCCTGGTGGTAAGCGGTTACCGTAGCCATATGGACGCTTGTAACACACGAGGCATCACTCACGCGTTACCGACCCTTCCCTCCACAATGAGCTAAGTTTTCTGAAGTTCTGTGCTCTGTGCTCTGTTTTCAATGTGTGAGCATTGTTTTCTGAATCTATTTACGTAACTTTTAATAAAGATATTTAAAGTTACACCCTAAATAGATTCAGCAGACGATTCTGAACAAACCGTTCAACGATTTAAGAGCACTCAAGTCGTAATACTTTTCATACAAAACCTCTGTACTTATTATGGCGTTGTTAAACATTTTTCGTTAGATGTTTTGAACAAATTAGTATCTTGTGCATTATATCTAGCCGTGTATCTAGGCGTAATTTAAAAAAAGTGTGAAACAAATTCAGTCAAAGCCTCCGAAAAGCAGCGTTTTTGCCTGAACTTTGGCCATATCTAATGTACCTATAAATTGTAAAATTAAAGAAAACATTTAGATACCAGGCTTGCAAATGTATTGGAGATTCTAAATAACTAACTTTTTTTTCACAAACTTGTAAGATTTTTTCACAAGAAGTATACTCCTGGAACAAGTTTTATGAATGCGAAATCATGAATGACGACCTAGCGAAGCGGCCGCGAGTGATCAGCGGAATTTACCGACTGATAACCGACGGCTCTGATGCTGTCTCTCTTTTTTCGCAGTCAAACATTACGTTGGATGAAACAACAAGCTTTTAGACTATGCTTGCGTTGAAGTTGCGCCGGTCACAGAGGGCCGCCTTAACATCCAAATATGTTATAACCCATAGATCTCGATTTTTGGATTCCGTACACACCTACTAAAGTCGGGTGATGTCAAAGAAGTAATCTATTCAGTAAGGCACTTATGAACGTTAAATTGGTACATACAGTTGAATTTACCACCGGTTCGGAATACACTTAAACTGAGAAGACTCCGGCAAGAAACTCAGCAGTAGCAATAGATCGACGCTATTCGATATTGGTGCTGATAACGTTGTTTACAAATAAACTAAATTTAGTCTCACTTTATCTCTTTATAACACAGAACATAAGAAAAGGATATAAGAAATTTAGTCCTGTCAAATTAGTCCAATGCTTGTTTTCAATGTAAATTTAGTCGCCATCTATCGTTGTTACATCTAAATACCCGCAAATTAAAACGGCAAAGACTAATTTGACAGCTTTAAATATGTTCTATCCTTTTCCAATAATCTTTGTAAGAAAGAGATGTGATGTGACTAAAATAAGTTTAGTGCGATTTACAACAGAATCGGCACCATTGTGGTATTTCTCAAAGAATACATACCCAGTTTTACAGGAACATCCGGGTACGTACACAGTTAAACAGTGTTTAGATTTCAACTCTATTATCAGATCCTTGTTCCTATGTTCTTCATGGTATTTTATAGCGTTACTCATGTATGTTATGATCTTGTTTACATCGAATATCCCATGGCGAAGGTCCATGTTTTTGCCGAGTATTTTTTCTAGGAGCATCTGAAATGAATTATTTTATGTACTTTTTAAGCTTTCGCGAACTAAATTCATTATAATATTAATATATCGGGTCTATTCGCGCACAGATTATTATCAAAATTTAATTTTGACTAACCTCGACGTTTCGATCAAGTTGCATTGATCGTGGTCACGAGTGAACTGGAAACTGCATGTATCAGCGTCTCGATGAACGGGAGTTGTTTCCAACTACCCGCATTTGATCTTGTGAAACATAACTGTCACGATCACGGCACACCGTAGTAACTGTATCAACGCACATACTCGATCGAAAGTCACGGCGTGAACATTTTCTTATCACTGGAATCCACGCGCAGGTAACCTTAAACCATCTTCCCTATTGAAATTTGGATATTTCTTTATTTCAATAGCTAGAACTATTCTGGGATAGAAATGAATAATAAGTCATGTGCGCGAATAGACCCGATACATTAATATTACAATCATTGATGTTATAATAGAGATATGCTACCCTCATACTAAGCGGCGTTCAGTTATTGTTGAATTAGGTGAATGCGATAGATAATACGGAACGTATGGTACAGAACGAGATAGCTATATGTAGCCGCTAAGCAAAATTACGACAATTGTCTGAATTTGTCTGCAACAATTAGCGTGCGTTAATGCGATATCTACCTCTTTTTATTATAATATCATTGATTACAATGAATTATTTTATGGTCACCCATTCGACGACATTTTAGTTCATATACTAAGGCAGCAAACAAGCATACGGCCCACCTGATGGTAAGCGGTCACCGTAGCCTATTGACCCTTGCATCACCAGTAGGGATGGGCAGGGAAAGAAAAAAATATGGGAAGAAAAGAAAAATACGGGAAAATACGGGAAAGAATGGAAAAATACGGGAATATTCCCGAACGGCGGGAAAATACTCAAAGGGCTTTTTGTACCTAAAAAAAAATATTATTTGATGCTTTTGATTGTTATTTCAACCAAACTCGCTGTTGTACGTACCTACATTACCTACGCGCGGACCCACGCGGACCTTGGAGGAATGTCACAGTTCCCCCGGGACCCGGGACCCGGGACGGGCTACGTAAGCGTCGTGCGTGTGCACGCGTGATCGTTCTGCACGAGAGCCCATCCCCTCTACAGTGCACATTACTGCAGATTTCAACCATTGTGGCGTTTTGGGTACAAGCCCGGCATAACTTGGCCGGTCACTCTGAATATGTGGATTCTCCCAACCCCAACGCCCTGCGGTTCGATAAAAACGCTACAGTATTCATTTTATAGCAACCTTTCGCTAATGAGTTAGTCTTATGACCTTGCCTTCACCAACTCCTCATTGCCGATAAGTCTATCCGATGATAGTACTTGGCAGATCCATCCGATGGTGAAATGAGCAGTCCACCCACAACCGGACGTTGTTCTTTGCTGTTGCAGAAACTGCTCCGATGCATGTTGTGAAGTACCACTTAACTCTAAAGAGGATTCTTATACTTTTCTAGCAGTAGTTTCTGATTTTGACTCAATAGAACAGCCGAAATTAAAGAATTTTGGTTAATATTGCAATACCCCAGTACCCCAGGAGATCACGATCACGTTGATCTCCAAGAACATATCCTGGAAAGTAGGAGTCAGAGAGAAAGGACTTTGCATGTACTAGAACTACCGCATATAGCCTTCCACCAAGGTACCGAGTTCACTTTTGATACTCAAGACCACATGAAGTTGCATCCCCAAAAGTTTTTCTCTTCGACCTGTAATTCAAAAATTATATTTACATCTTTGACCTCAATCCACTTCTCCAATAAATTCAATCGCTACAAACTCTTCTTCGCTGGTACTAGCATTCTGCGCTGTGGTTTAACACGTTATTTATCGTGACACGCGAGTTATCCAGTGGCAATCAATAAGGGTAGTGCTTGCGTAGTCGTAACGAAAGCAAAGTCATAAACGGTTTTCCTAGCGTGGTAAGTTCGTGAAGAACCGAACTCGCTATGGTGGGCGTTAAAGTCTCCGAGGACAATCACCCGGTTATGGGGTACCGTTCCAGCACAGTGGCAGTCGCTTCTTGGACGCGTTCAAAGAAGCGAGTTCTCTCAGTGTCGCCACGATGAGACTTGTAGATGCACGCCAGTCCACCCGTATATACCTACTCACCGTAGTCCACGCGCAGCCAGAGAGTAGACAGGGTTCTGTCTTCTAGGTTATTCAGACGTCGACAACAGATGCCCTCCCGGATGAATACGCACACTAGATAAGATGATACGATGTATCGCTCGGGCAGGTTATCTGTATCTCTCTCAAGATGATGAAGGACGGCGTTGATATTACTGTGGACTGACTGAGCCCTGATATTGCCAAATCGGGTCCCCTACTAGCCGGCGGGCGGCCAGCGGACAGACGTTTCACTAGGTCTCCCTGACCCCCATGTCAACCCAACACGCCACACAAATCAGAGATCGCCCAAATCGCTAGACCCCACCATCATACATGCCGCACACTTCGGATGTAGGGGGGCTGGCTCTCGTAAACCCTATCGAAACAAAGGCAACTGCTTCCAGACAGATTTACTTACAAGGGTGATCTCTAGCCAGTCGGACGAGTATGTACTACCACCAAGCCGGGCGGCGTGGGAATTGTGTGGGGCCGCCGCCTGTCCACCACAACCCCAAAACACCCCAAAACATCACTTTTTTAACAACAACGAAATCCTTCGTCACAAAAAAAAAAAAATTTTTTTGATATGTGTATGACCCTAATAGAAATCTTGTTAAATGTTATTCGAACGATTTGGCAAAGGTCTCTCTCGCTATAAACGCAAAATCTACTAAATGTGAGCATTTGAGTATTTTCCCAGCCAATGGGAAAATTCCCGGGTTTTATCTAGGGAATGAAAACCGGTTTCACCGAAAATCGAAAAACCGGTTATTCGGTACGGTTTTGACCAACAAAAAAATACGGTTTTACATAACACGAAAACCGGGTTTTCGGTTATTTTCGGTTTTTATATCAATGTTTGGAAATACTAAAAAAGGAAGATTTGCCGCCGTTTTGTAAGCTGAGTGCAAAGCAGTGAGTATTTTTGTGATGAACTGAAGTGTGTTGATGTGTAGTTGATGAGCTGGTAAGAAAATAACTTATAATGATGATTGTTTTTATGATATAAAATTTGTTAAACTTTGTTTTGCAATACTTATGCAGCAAACTAGCGTACGGCCCGCCTGATGATAACCAGTTACCGTACCCTATGGACGCTTGCATTGACAACATAACGGTTATCACTCGCACGTTGCCAACTCTCAACCTTTTTGAAGCGGGGAGCTCATTCCACAGCCTGAGCGTCCACGATAGGAAGCTTCTTTGAAACCGCACAGTACGAGACCATTTTGGTTCCAATGTGTGTGGATGGACTCCCCGTCGGTGACTACGATGGTAGAAGGTAACTGGGCATCAGGTCAAACAATTCTTCAGAACACTGCCCGTTGGAAAAGTGGCAGAACACACATAAGAAGGCAGGGTCTCCTCGGACTAAGGGGCTTTAAAACACTTATGAGCTTGGGATCGTCGACAATTCTAATGGCACGTCGCTGAACTGAGTTTAAATAGATACCCAAGCTGGTATCCAGGTGCCCACAGAAGACAGAAATACTCCATTTGGGCCAGACTTGCGACTTATATAGTTGCTGTCTCGATAAGAAGTACTGCTTCGCTCTATTAATCACACCGAGATTTTTGGATACCTTGTAGATTGGAACAGAACGTCTCGCTATAAATATTAATGCGAAGGATCCCAATGCTTTTCGTGATGTTTGAGGTTTGAGTTTTGAGGACATGTTCTAGAAATGAATTTCTCAACGGTGAATGCGCAGGCTTGTGTGTGACTTAGTGGGGTTGAAATAGACTAGGTTTAGTCGACCCCAATCGGAGTCACTAGTTTGTGTACTCTCGATTTAAGACGTAAGTCCTTTGCGCCTTTTCTCCAATATAGAACGAGGGATATTTGCACGGCTTATGTAATGAGCGTCCCCTGTAATTTCATCTGCATAGCAATTAATGCTGGCAATAGAGAGTATATCATTGATATGCTGGAGGAATAGTGTTGGGGATAATTCAGAGCCTTGCGGGACGCCAGCATTAATGTCATGCTATCGGAGCAACTACTGTCAATGTAGGCTCTTATGTATCTGCCAGACAGCAAGCTGATTGATTGGTGTTATTTTTTACCCGTCTGCACGACAACAAAGACTGGGTAATGTTTTTTTTATCTAAGGACAACATTCGTATAGTAATAATCACGTTTTTGTGTACACGCAAGTTGCTGTGCCGCTATAATAAGCCATGTTCATAATATTACGTGTGAAATTAATATTATAACGTACGAAACATAATTTAATAAATGTTTAAATAAGTACTTCTTAATTACTGATCTACTTTTTAACATAAAGTCATAATATTTCATAGCAATTAAAAACCAAGCAAACGTGATATGTTTTAAGGATTTCATTCGTATAAAATAAAATCAAAAGCTACGAACCGTGTAGTCTATATAAACGAGTCTCTGATGAAAACGAATCTACAGAATTAAATAAACTATTATTTCCATCAATTTGATGAAAAAGAGATGGATGAATTGTATGAAAGATGATAACGGATAGAAGGGACGAATGGAAGAAGCGTACATATTGCGCCGATCCCAAATGATTGGAAACAGGGCAGGCAGATGGTGATGATGTTTCTTTTATACCCACTTCATTACCTTTAACTGATAATCATACCTCAGTTTGCGATTTTTACATCTTAGACACGGTTAGTATCTATAATTCAAGCTATAGAAATAACGTGAAAAAAAAAACGAACGAACATTAAAAAAACCGGTTTAAAACCGGTTAACCGGTTTTTACGTCTCATAACCGAAATAAAAACCGGTTTTCATTTTGCCACGGTTTTGCATTCCCTAGTTTTATCCCACCAAATTGGAAATTTACTCGATGTTGGGTTTATTCCCGGGAAGAAACCCAACCGTAATCACCAGGGGTATCACGTATCATGAAAAGAAATTTCCGGATACGAAAAATTCTTTCACTAAAGGAAGCTACATTATAGGGTTTTACTTATGGTTCTAAACATCTCATATAATGAAGAGAAAAAATTAAATCCTTTAGTTTTATTCTACACGTAAAAGTCAGTTAACTAAATCTGGCACGTTCACAGTACTCACATTTATGCAATTTCACGATACATTACGTTTTATTACATTATTTCTTCTAATCAATCAGTTATTCTAAAGGACGAATGCAAATAAGTTCTTTGTTAATTTTTTTTTATACAAGCTTTATTTGAGTGACTGTACTTTTTGTTGTGTTGTGTGGACTGTACTTGGATTGTCATCCAATATACAAATGTATACCAAATATCAAGTCAATCTGACCACTGGAAGTGGGTGATATTCGACTTGCAAGATTTCACCCGAACAAACATACATACATACATTGCAACTTAAATAAAAGCTTGTAATAAATTAAATTATTAAAAGAAACAAAAAACCCGACTGCGTAAAACATAAATTAACTGAAAAGAGAAAAACAAGCTCTTAAATCTATAGAATTTTGAATATAACTTGAATTTTATAAGGTATCAGTCAAAATGGTAGCATAAAAGTATTACAATATATACATACATATGATATGGTCAATTTACAAGCTTTCTTTTGATACCCATATTGTTATAATAACGAAACTTTTATTTTTAATACCCCCCCTATTTTTTTATTCCTAGGCGCTATATAAAAATAATATATGACACTCCCCCAGTCAAGACGAATCTAACGACACCTCATATGCTTAAATCCATCAAGCCGTTTAGGCTGCAGAGCGGCACAAAGAAATAGACATACATACATACACTCGAAAAACATAACCCTCCTTCCGGGTCAGTCGGGTAAAAAGACTATTATATTTATGAGCAGTAGCTAAAGCAAAACAATAACTGTCTCCTTCGTATTCATAAGCTTGACCACGCGCAAGAAATTAACAGACTTCCATGATGCAAATGCATTGCGACGTGACGCCGCGCGCTTATTCACAGATACAACACAAGCGGAACGTGTAAATTTATTGAACGTGTCAGATTTAGTTAACCGTTCTGTAGTTCACTCACCGCCGTCATATCTTCAGTGAACTGATACTCAGAATGCGTGTACTTATTAAGAACATCTGTAAAAGTCTTCAGAAAGTCCTCCCGGTCGAATCTCCTAAAACATTTCTTATCAAATCTTTTTAACTGTAATTTTTTTAACGCGCCCTTTTTCACTAGTGATTGGCATATGTGATATTCTTTAAATGTACTTCTTAAATATTTTAAGGCGTCTACGTTTTTGAATATCGTAAGGAGATAATTTGTCCCTTTTTGATGTCCTTTGTGGTGTTTGAAGAAATTGAATCTCTTTCTTAATTGCCTTGTATCGTTCGGCTGATTTTCATTAAATTTCAGTTTTTCCATTTTTTCTGTTTCTATTTTTTTATTCTTTTCGTCGAATATTTTTTTGTAATCGTTTATTTTTAATCTGAAAATATATAAGTTGGTACAAGATTCGTTAGAATATGCCCATTTTTATCAAACAGTTAGGAGATGCCTAACAGGACATGTAGACATGTTCATGCACACAAATCAACACAAGATGGCGTCGTGTGACGGGTCGCTCACTTCCCTCCAATATGGCGAGGAGGGCGATGGCTACCACACGCGTCATATGCGTGAACAGGTGCTGCTTGTGGGGGCTGGTCTGCGCCGAGTTTGCTATTTATTTATTAAAATCTGATTAACCACAGGTCTAGATATTAGTTGTTGGATGGTATTTACAAAATTTCATTGAATTTTATGCCTTGATACCCAAAATAAGAATGAACTTCATTTTATTTGGAGTTGGCTAGGCGGCAATAGAGTTAGAATATTAATAGAGTGATAGCGTTACCATACCATAGGGATAACATTACAGTAGTACCCAATTAATATGGCTTACCGATGAACCTACGCAGAAGATACATTTTCAAAGTTCGGGAAACGCTATTGGCCGACAGCTGCCGTCATGTTAGCGCGCGCCGTGCGGAGGGGCGTGACTTGCGAGTGAGACGGAACTAACAGCTGCAGTGTATTATGAACCTTATAGTAGTGATCTAAGGTTGATTGTAAGTTTTAAGCATTCTTTCGTTAATCTTCGGGGCCATACTTTCTTTTCTGTGCGAACGAACATTCACGACGCGCCATATAAGTTGGGTACTACTGTACCTTCTGCGAAGCGTGAGCAGTTTGCATATACATGGATGTATTCACAGATATCGCACACTAGTGATTTACTGCCAGAAAAAATAGGGATTCATAATATGTATTTAGTCGTTCAAACTATGAACGCTCAGTAAGTGTTGCGGCTGCATTGCTCATACTCGTGTTCGGTTCATACTCAATTACAATCGCTCTATTAATATCTATATCTATGGTTAGCGGTAATATTCTTTTAAGGTTCTTACCTCTCAACCGCCGTGACTATGTTCGCACAATTTACTGGGCATGACCTCCCTAACGCTTTCCATGGCGATGCGTTGGAATCTTCGCAGTATACTCTTGCTTCTGCAAGAAAAGATCTTTTTAAGAGCACTCAAATCGCCATACTTTTCATACAAAACCTCTGTACTTATTATGGCGTTGTTAAACATTTTTCGTTAGATGTTTTGAACAAATTAGTATCTTGTGCACTATATCTATGCGTGTATCTAGGCGGAATTAAAAAAAAGTGTTAAACAAATTCAGTAAAAGCCTCCGAAAAACAGCGTTTTTGCTCAAATTTTACCTGAACTTTGGCCATATCTAATGTACCTATTAATTTTAAAAGTAAAGAAAACATTTAGATACCAGGCTTGCAAATGTATTGGAGATTCTAAATAACTAACTTTTTTTTTACAAACTTGAAAGTTTTCTTCACAAAAAGTATACTCCTGGAACAAGCGGTCGGTTCAGCGACGTGCCGCTAGAATAGTGGACGATCCCGAGCTCACAAGCGGCTTAGAGCCGCTCAGTCTGAGGAGAGACTTTGCCTCCTTATGTGTGTTCTACCGCTTGTACAACGGACAGTGTTCTGAAGAATTGTTTAAGATGATGCCTACGGCTACCTTCCACCATCGCAACTCTCGCCATCGACAGGGAGTCCATCCCCACACATTGAAACCAGAATTGTTTCGAACTGTGCGGTCTCAAAGAAGCTTCCTTCCGCGGACGCTCAGATTGTGGAATGAGCTCCCTGCCGTGGTTTTCCCAATGGACTACAACATGGGGTTCTTCAAAAAGGGTGTGAAGAGATTTCTGCAGGGTCGGCAACGCGCGAGTGACTCCCCTGGTGTTGCAAGCGTCCATAGGCTACGGTAACCGCTTACCATCAGGCGGGCCGTATGCTTGTTTGCTACCTAAGTAGTATAAAAAAAAAACAAGTTTTATGATATGCGAAATCATGAATGACGACCTAGCGAAGCGGCCGCGAGTGATCAGCGGAATTTACCGACTGATAACCGACCGCTCTGATGCTGTCTCTCTTTTTCGCAGTCAAACATTACGTTGGATGAAACAACAAGCTTTTAGACTATGCTTGCGTTGAAGTTGCGCCGGCCACAGAGGGCCGCCTTAAGATTATACTACAGGCATAGCGCTAAGTAGGTTCCTGCGGTAGTCGAGCGGTGCGGGAGGGGTGTTTTCATTATGTCAAATGACAAGAGAACTAAAAAATTATCATGTGTAGCGAGACAGTTCTGGCCTCAAATTCTCGCGCATTCGACATCGATGACAAATAGACATTGGCGAAAAATTTGCGGTCTATAGAATTTTTAATATATCCGCCATGTGTTTTGGTAAATTTCTGTGCGACATTAATGTCTAAAACGCATGTAAAATATTGCCAAGACGAGACCATATGGCTCGCACTGTCAAAAAGTTATCAGATCTCATGTAGAGCCAAGCTTATAACTACACGCCCTAACTTCACAAACTCTACACACCGTAGTCAAAATATATGGCTTGGCTACAAGAACTATTTTATTACAGAAAAGTAATTAACAGTGAATACATTTTTTACCTTACGCCCATGTGACGGTAGCGAAACGGCCAAGCCACATATTTCGACTAAGGTGTAGAGTTTGTGAAGTTAGGGCGTGTAGAGTTATAAGCTTGGCTCTACATGAGATCTGATAACTTTTTGACAGTGCGAGCCATATGTCTTGGCAACATTTTACATGAACTCAATGTCACCAAATATTTTGTAAGACAGTAATTGGTGATACATGTTGAACCACATTAGTATCGTACTCGAGCTACCATGTTTCAAACAATTAAATTAATTTGAATTTAAAGAAACTTACCAGTAATCATATTTTCGTAAATAAATACCAAAAAGAAAATTAACATGTTAAGAATGGGCAATGGCGCTGCCGTTTGGTACTTAATAGCCCATTTGATTAAGTATATGAGTTTTTTTACATTATGTTTCGTAATTGGTCGTTAATTATGCATTATTAGTTTCTCTTTTAGTAATCCTAACTACTAATTTGGTCATCACTTATGAAGGTTGATATTGCAGTTTTGCATGGGAAATTTTCATGAAAATTTTTCAAACGCCTATTGGATTTAGACGAAATCATCATCAGCCTATAGATGTCCACTGCTGAACATAGGCCTCCCCCATTGATTTCCACTTCGAACGGTTCTGGGCCGCTTGCATCCAGCGGCGCCCAGTGACTATGACCAGGTCGTCGGTCCACCGCAGTGGGAGGTCGTCCCGCTCGGCGCGCACCAGTACGTGGTCGCCACTCGAGAACACTTTCTTCGAGCGATGTGGCCCGCCGATTGCCACTTCAGCTTACTAACTCTACGAGCTATGTCCGTCGTTTTCGTTCTCCTACGAATATCCTCATTTCGACGTTAAAAGGTCCTTATGGTGCCACTCCGTACGTCTGACACAGCGGTATATTTCAGCAACCACTAAAAAAAATATTTGAAATTTGGAATAGTTTTAATTGTTGCTAACCCGACATTATTGCAAATGCGAAATCGCCCTTATTCGTGTGTTTTGAGAATGCTTAATTGTATGGCCAGGGAAAATAAGGGGCTGGATATCAAAATCAAAAAGTCATTTATTCAGTTTAGGCCCTAGTAAGGCACTTATGAACGTTACATTGGTACATACAGTTGAATTTACCACCGGTCCGGAATACGCTTAAACTGAGAAGACTCCGGCAAGATATATTTCATTCATCGGTGGCTGAAGTTCGCAGAAGTGCCGTGAGGTATTTAGAGCAGTCATAGATTTTTTTATCATTCTGTACGCTTTGGTAATACCACTCTATACTGTGGTAATACTGTTATGGATTTGTAGCCATGTGTACATTGTGAAGATTAATAAATAAATGTTTTTTTTTTATAAAATATATTTTCTTTCTTTGCAAAGGGGCCGGAATGATCGACAGAAATTTCAAAGTATAGTACGATTAGTAGGGCTATAGTTTAAGTGGGGTGGGGTGAAAGGACTTCATTTGTACATTACAAAACTGGTTTTGATTTTCTTTGCGTAGTTTTAAACTTATGATAAAAATAATCTAAATAAGATTTTGTTAATGCTACTTTCCGAACTGGTATTAGAGTCAGACTTTTCATAAGTGCCTGCGAAGGTCTATTTGAATAAATGATTTTGTTTTTTTTTGTTAAAAAATTCATTTTTAATACAAGCTTTTTTTGGTGACTGTATTTTTTGGTAACTGTACTTTTTGTTGACTGTACTTGCAATATCAAGTCGAAGAAATTCGACTACTACTACCACTACCACTACTATTAGGTACTTCCCCAGTCGAGCTGCTTTACCTTATCCCCCCTTCTCACTGAGCTTGATGTATTGATGATTGTTTCTCATTATTTACAGATGAGAAGCCGTTCCAATGCTCGTTCTGTCAGTACGCGTGTCGCGACAGTTCTACTCTCAGAAAGCACGAGGCAAGGCATACTGGCACGCAGAAACTGTATCAATGCAAACTGTGTAATAGAACGTAAGTCATTTATGTTTATAACTAGCTGTCCCCCGCGGTTTTACCCGCGTTCCCGGGATAAAAAGTAGCCTATGTCCTTTCCCATACCATAGCCGTTAATCGGAAGCAGCGGCAGACTTGAGGAAATTTTCTATAAAAATGAACATTGATTTATTCATATACAGGGTGTTGTTTTGGTCGGCGACAAGCGACCCAGGAGCGGTAGTACAAAATATATATTTCCCAAATATGGACTTAATTCCATTAAATACTGTAAATATGTTGAGAAATACCTTATTCAATTTGAAATAAAATTACCGCAAAATGGTTACTAGGCACGTGCACAGACTAGAGCTAGGCGCAAGCCGCCATCGCCCCACCCCTTTACTCCCTCGTACTCCCGTTGAGTATTACGTCTACACTTTAGCTTATTACATAATTTTCAAAATTTAATTTTTTTTATTTTTATTATTTAAAAAAAAAAGTATTTTTTTTAGCACCAGTATCATTTGTATTATTGACCCTGAGTCGCTCGTCGCTGACCAAACAACAACCTGTATATAGATTGTAATTTGTATATATTTGATGTAAATTATTGTAATTGTACATTTTCCAAATCGGTTAATAAATGACGGAGTTACGAAGTATCAAACATGAAAAAAAAAATACTACCAAATTGAGAAACTCCTCCTTTTTTTGAAGTCTGTTAAAATAACTTTTAAAGTACACTAAGAAGTTATCAAATTCTGACCTGATGACAATGGGACCAAACAAAAATAAATTTTCTAAATCAGTAAATGACGGAGTTAGGTAAGAAAAAAATTGCTGAATTCATAACCTCCTCCTTTTTTTGAAGTCGGTTAAATTTGTTGTTTCTAGGTTCGAAGGGAAGTGTAAGCTAAGGATGCATATAGAAGACGAGCACGTAGCCTTGGGCGAAAACAGACACCCCTGCGATATCTGCGGGGGACGATATAAGACTAAAGCTAGTCTTAGAACTCATATTGTAAGTATAACTATTGAACTAGCCTAACATCGATTTTGTATGACCGCAATCTCACCATGGTAAGTGATGATATGGTCGAAGGTGCACACATAAAGCCTAGAAGGAACTGGCTCTCAAGTGCAGCTGTCGGAACACACCGATAGGTGCTTGGCGACAGTTCAACTTGAGGGTGGTAGCCAGTTAGGTGGGTACTACATAGTACCCTGCCACCGTGCTATGGTTCCTTCACGGTGTTTGCTTCACAGAAAGCTAAAATTCATTGTAGTTTTCAAACCTACATTTTGGTAAAATCTCGGAAATGGTACCCTTTTTAAAGGATTTTTGGTAATTTTACCCCCAAAGGGATGATATAGGCCCCCTGTAGGGGGATTTTGTTTTTGTGAAAAATCTTATTCCTTGGGCTTAAACTTGGAACTAAGCACGATTACCAACCTAAAATACTACCCCCAAAAAGAGGATTTAGGATGTGCTAATTTTGAATAATAAATATCCTGGCACATTCCTCACTCACGGTCATCTGATCCCAAACTAAGCAGAGCTTGTACTATGGAAACCAGATAACTGATATAATACATATACTACTTTTTGTTTGTAAATACATACTTAATATACAAGATTACACCCAGACTCAGGACATACAGACATGTTCATGCTCGCAAATGCATGTCCTGTGTGGAAATCGAACCCACGACCCGCGGCGAGATAAGTGGAATCTTAACTAACTGCGCCAACTGGCCCGTTTATTCGCCTGGGATATTTCATCCCTTAGGGGGTAAAGTAAGGGGGTCTTTACCCCCTTAGGGATGAAACAGGAAAAAGCTAGTCTGCAATATAATGGACTACCCTGTAATTAGCATTGAGCTATTATTACTACGTATACAGAAGACGCCATATATCACAACTATGTTCCGTTCAAGTGAGGCCATCCGGCCATACTTGTTGTTTTAGAACGATGGACAAAACGCGTAAGCGCCGTGAAAATTACGGTGTTTGCGGGAAAAATACTCCTAAAAGCGTTCTGATAGCGCTACGTGTTTATACCGTCTGCTTAGACGACTAATTATTGTTTCAGCGCTAAAGAGCACTTTAGTTGACTCTAAAAAAATGGGACATAACCTATGCTTAGCTTCTCTATACGTAGTAATAATAGCTCAATGGTAATTAGCTGCTTTTTTGTGACAATACATGTGTTTCTTGTAGCAAACTATCCATTTGAAGTCAAAATGGTGTAGTTGTGAAGTGTGCGGGCGCGAGATGTCGTCGCGCGCCAACCTGCCGGCGCACCTGCGCACCCATCTCGACGCCAAGCCGTACAAGTGCACCCACGGCGGCTGCCACAACACATATAAGGACCTGGTCAGTAACTACCATCAACAAATATCCCATAGAGTAATACCACAGACATAAATCCAAATAGATAACGCAATACGTATGAAAATCAAGCGTGTCACTTTTTTTCTACCTACCATAATTTATTAAGGCGCGGAAACGTATACCTATGAAAATCAAGCGTGTCACTTTTTTTCTACCTACCATAATTTATTAAGGCGCGGACTGACTACGATTTTGACAGCACTCGTTCTTCACTGGAATAAGGTTGAAAATGGTAAATCATAAATGTGTCGACTCTATGAAATGGACTATTATTTACGGGTTTTCTTTAGATTATACAGAATATACACATTAAATTGAATAAGTGTCCGGTTAACATTCTAATATAACTCTGTATCTTATATATTCTTAAAAATAAAATTGTTGTCGTCGCTGAAAATACGGAGAATTTCAACGTGAAAGATTTTTTTAGACGTAACTTACGAATTTTTTATTGGGAATATCAAAGCACTTTTTAATATTCTATTCGGTTAACATTTTTCTCAAAACCCTCTTCTGTCCACATTATTTTTTGTGTTAGGTATTTTCATTGCGTTACGTCATACTCGACTCTCAAAGAAACCCATTTTTGTGCATTTGAGCTTAGACCCCCCCTTTTTTTTTTTTTTTTTTTTTTCGTGGGGAAATCCTCATAGGATACCCGACCGCCCCGGGGGAAGCGGCCAGGTTATGCCGGACTTGTACCGGCTAAAACCCCACGGTGGTCACCATCTGCGCTGTAGAGGGGGGCGGGCCCTCGTGTTGAACGCGTACCTGCTCACCCCTCCACGCGCGGCGCTAAGATAGCTCGTCCCGGGGGAAGTGTGATACCTCCCCCCAGCACCCTCGCTGTGCTATCGCACGATGAGTCGTGACCACATCGACCCATCGTCCTCCTTGGGGTCGCTTCTGGGCGTACAGAGCCCCCGCCCTGATTGCCCACGACCCCAAAAGCCCCGTTTAGTCGCCTTTTACGACAGGCAGGGGGACACCGTAGCTGTTATTCTAAGCCCCAGCTACAGGGCAGGAGGGCCGCCACGAGGTACGTCTGCGCCTCGGCGGCGCCGTCTCCGAGCGGGATCGGCCCTCTCCCGATCCCGCTCAGCAGCCTCCTTCTGGACCATTACGGTCTCACAGAAGGAGGCTACGGCCCTCCACGCTGTATCCCCGCTCAGCATCGCCGACACGACTGCTGGCAGGGAGAGATTCCGCCCGATCAGGCCGACCAGGATTCGCCGCTCAGGTTCCCACGCAGGGCACACTGCAAGCGTGTGTGATGCGGAATCCTGGTCGCTCCCACCGCAGTGGAAGCAGACCGCCGTCGCCTCACGTCCGATCTTACACAGATAATCACCGAAGCATCCGTGCCCGGTGAGTATCTGTGTGAGTCTGTAGGTGAGTCGTCCACCTTGTCGCTGCATCCAGGCCTCAAAGACCGGCAGGACTGCACCGACGACGCGTTTGCGCGCATAACGCTCCTCCCGGAGCCTCGCGCGCCACGTCGCAAACGCGATAATTCGTTCCTGCCGTTTGATCGCCTCTTCTGGGTCGCCTCCACCGCTCTGACGGACGATGCGAATCCGGTCATAGACCCTCGCATCCATGTCCGCCAGAATATCAAGTGGCGGAAAGCGAGCCAGAATTGTCGCCGCCTCAAAGGATACTGTGCGGTATCCTCGTACGATCCGTAGCGCCATCCTTCGCTGGACGCTGTAGATTTTCGTTCTACAGCGTCGGATGGCAAGTCTCTTTGCCCATACGGGCGCCCCGTACAGGGCTACGGATCGTATGACCCCCGCATAGAGGCGGCGTACTTCCTCCCTCGGTCCCCCGAGATTTGGCAGCAGCCGCTACCCTCTCAATCCGGGGGACGAGGCGATCAAAATGCTCTTCGAAACCCCAGCGACTGTCTAAGGTGAGGCCCAGGTACTTCATGTACCGCCCCACCCTGACTTCCGACCCACCTACTTGGACGTGCGAGTCAGGTGGTTCCCTGCTCCTAGGCAGTTTGTGGAACCATAGCGCCTCGGTCTTGTGAGGCGCTATCTCCAGGCCCAACTCGCGAATTTTGGCGACGACGACTTCTACCCCAAGCTCGGCGAGCTCCTTGGTCCTCTCGAAGGTATCCCCACTGGCGACGACCAACGTGTCATCTGCATAGCAAACAACATTTATGCCAGTGGGGAGGTCGACACGCAGAACCGCATCATACGCAAGGTTCCACAGCAACGGGCCCAACACCGACCCCTGTGGAACCCCACATGTAATCTCCCTCCGGATTCTCGTACCATCTTGGTCCCTGTACAGGATGTACCTGTCACGCAAGTAGTCACCGACCACGCCTTGCAGGTAGGAGGGCACCTGATGATGTACTAGTGCCCCCTTGATTGCGTCCCAAGGCAGAGAGTTAAAGGCGTTGACGATATCAAGACTTATCGCCAACGCCACTCCACCCCGAGACACAGCCTGCTCCGACAGGAAACGGACGCGCAAGACTGCATCTACAGTCGAGCGCCCCTGCCGGAAGCCGAACTGACTATCAGCCAGATCGGGACCGACGCGCGACAGATGCCCGTTGAGACGAGCGGCAACTATTCGTTCGAACAATTTGCCAGCCTCGTCCAACAGGCATATGGGACGGTACGCCGAGGGAGAATCTGCGGGTCTGCCTTCCTTCTTCAAGAGGACCAAACTGGCCTCCTTCCAAGCCGTAGGGAACTTGGCATAACGGAGGCAGCTGTTGAACAACTGCCTCAGCCTATCCCCCAGGGCAGCCAGACTCAACACCCACACCCGACCCGGTACACCATCGGGTCCTGGTGCGGTGTTTCGGGCTTTCAAGCGGCCAACAGCTCGATCCAGCTCCTGTACGGTCACCCCCATCTCGTCATGCCACTCCCACGACGCTAGGGGGTGGACTGAGGGACCTGACCGGCCCACCGGGAAGAGAGTATTCACTACTCGACCCAGCAGGCCCGGATCTAGGGTTTCCGTCAGGGGGGGCACCCATGGCCTGAGTTTACCCAGGACCATCTTATATGGGCGCCCCCACGGATCCTCGTTGAGTCCCTCCAGGAGCTCATCCCAGCACCGTTTTTTGGCGTCTGAGATGGCGATCTGCATCGCTACTGTAGCCGCTCGATATGCCCTATATAGACTGGCTGTCTCCTCGGCAGGAGTTCGCCTTCGCCTTCGGGCTCTGGTGTACAGGCGGCGGCTCCGCAAGCAAACCGCGCGAATTTGCGCGATTTCTGCCGACCACCAGTACACCGCCCTGAACTTGGGGCGACTGGACCGCGGCATTGATGCATCGCAAATTTGCGTCATCGTGCCACGGAACCAGTCTGCTTCTCTTTCTGGATCGGACGGAATCTCTTCAGCGGTTTCTGACCATGCCGCGACATTGGCGGCGGCTTCGAGCATGTCTCGATATAGCCGCTTGAGACACCAACGTCGCGGAGGGCTGCCTTCGTGGCGGCTGGTATTCGTGATGGGACGGCGGAATGCCACATCCATGAGGATGTGGCGATGGTCAGATAGAGTGACCACCTCTTCTGCAACTCGCCATCCCGACAGCATGCACATGGCAGCAGAAGTCGCCCAGGTAAGATCCACGATCGACTCCCCCTGCCATCGCACGCATGTGCTCACGGACCCCTGGTTAACTAACCGGAGGTCCAGACCAGCCGCCCACTCCTGTACGGTCTCTCCCCTTGGACTGTCTCTGGGGTTCCCCCATGCCCTAGCGTGGGCGTTGAAGTCCCCCAGGACAATCAGTGAACGAGATGGGCATCTGCGAACGCAGTCAGCCACCTCGTCCAGGTAAATCTCGTAGTCGGCGAGTGACCTGTTGGGAGAGACATAGCAGCCCACAATGGCCAGGGTGCCCCATTGCACTGCAACGAAGCCCTGCCCTCTACTCAAAAGAGCGCAGGGTGAAGCACCCTCTCCGCCTCCCCAGTATATGGCGACGGAACCCAAGTCGTCCCTGAACCAGCGACGATGGTCGGGGACGCTGTGTGGCTCCGCCACTACTGCCAGGGCAATCTGCCTCTCCACAATGGTCTGCATAAGCAGATGCTGAGCATTGCGGCAGTGGTTAAGATTGCCCTGTAGGACTTTTTGTGGGGGCGAGAATGTTAGGCCTCCTGAACAACCTCCATTTCCGGGCCAGGGCCCGACTCTGTGGCAGTAGCCACATCCGTCTCTGCGATGGGAGCCTGCTTACTCCTTTTCTTGCTGGGTGGGGGGCACCTTCGTCCCAGACGATGGTTTGAGGGACGTCCTAAATCTGCACACAAAGGACACTTCAGCGTCTTTGCGGTGCAATCGCGGGCCCTGTGGCCCACCTCTCCGCAGGCGTAACAGCGACCGCTTCTGTCTACGCCCGCGGTGCACCTACCATCGACGTGCCCCTTTTCGAGGCATCGGAAGCAGTGTAAGGGTCTGGCTTCTAGTGCCTCGACCCTCGCTGTCCCCCACCCTACTTGTATGCTCTTAGCGGTGATCAGATTCCTTACCACCGCCAATGGACAACGGACCCAGCAGGTTCCCATCGTCGTGGGTGTTCGACGGATTTCGCCCACTTTGACGTCATCCGAAACACACCCACCCATTACAGCGACCGCTGTTGCCACTTCTTGTGGAGTGACGGCGTCGTCGAGGTCTCGTAGCCTCAGGTCACCCGTCTTAACAGGACGGGCGATGCGCAACCCGAGGTCTACTAGGACCTCCCTTAATTTAGCGGCCAGGGCATCAGCCTTAGCACCGCATTCAGGGCCGTCAACCTCCATTAGGATACCCCCGGTAACTGCTCTTTTCAGGCGGACGGCAGCTAATCCAAGATCCTTCAGTTGGATCTTAGCTTTTGCTTCGTCCGTCACCTGTTTGTACGTCACCGTGGAGCCCTCCGGAATCGTCAAAGTGACAGCAGCGGTCGTTGGGACCCTGGGCACTTTCTTTTTCTTACTCCCTTTCTCCTTGGGTGGAGGGGGAGGTGGCGCCGCAGGGGTTCCGCCCTGGGTCCTGGTCTTTTTTGGTCTCCTTGCCATAGTTGACCAGCTTTCGCTGATCTGGGTGACGGCCGACGGCTCTGAAGCCCCCTGAGACGGTACGGGGGGCAACTCTTCTACGGGCTGCTGGGAAGGGTGATTCCTCTTTTTGGTACCCTTCTTCTTACCCTTTCCCATAATAGGCTGTTCCTGCGGAGGCTGCGTTTGCAGCCGCGGTTGTGGCTGCAGACGTGGCTGTCCCAGTGGGGGCCTAATGGCTCTATCTGGGAAGATTTCAGCTCGGAAGGCAGCAAGCCTAGCATCTAACACGGCCGCAATCCGCTCAAAGAGCTGGTCCTCGTTTCTATCCTGTGGACGTGGAGAGGCCAATACTTGTGGGACCTGTACGGGACGTTCAGGCCGAGCTGCTTGAGCGGGCCGAGTAGCTGGAGTGGGTATGACTCCACCCACGCCTTCAGCCGGAATCCTACGGAGGAGGTTTATTTCCTCCGTAAGCTTGTCCACTTTTGTTGCCAGACTAGAGAGTTGGGAACGTAAATCTGCGTTTTCCCTCTCCAGTCTAGACACGTTTTCATCAACGGCCGTCCTATTCGCCAACTCCATAGCCGCGGCCTTCACCGTTCGGACAGCTACTCTAATAGAGCGGACGTAGGTTCTCTTAAGGTTTGTAGAGTGATCCGCTATCTTCTCAATGTTAAGAAGGTGTTTGTCAATGCAGTCACCAAGCATAGGGTCCGCTTGCGATTGCATCCCTTGAGCCAGCACCTCCACACTCGGAAGGTTTTGTTTTGCCCGAGTGTTCGTAGGCATCACCGAAGGATCGAGGATATCGTCCTCAGTGTCGCCAACGTCAATCCCTTCCTCTCCTACTGGCGAAGCCGAAACAGCTCTTACTTTGGGCCCACGCGCTGCGTCCGCTTTTGTGGGCAAAGAAGGCCGCTTACGCCTGCGAGACCCTTCCCGGGACACATCCGAAGAGATCGACGCAAGCGACATAACCGAGCCATCTGACTCGCCCCCGTCGCTTACATCAGCCATGTTGACTGGCGTGCTCGGACGGATAAACTGCCCGAGCCTGTTACGTGCCGGGACCACTGGTCCCCCCGGCACGATTCCTCCATTCTTACTACGCAGAACATACCCCCAGATACGGTGGGGCAGCCCGGGCTAGGCCCGGGGGTGGATTCTCCGGCTACGCCGGTACCACCCTGGGGTAGATTTTTCTGATGATCTGCACTCATTTTTATAGGTCCTTTTTTACTAGGGTGAGGTCCCTGTACTCTTCTCCCCTAAGCGCTAGGGACTGGCCTCCCACCAGCCATTCATCCTCTCAGCACGCTAGACCTTAGGATTGGGGTATTTTTTTTATAGAGGTTTTCTTCCTCGTGGCCTTGCAAGGCCTCCGGTCCCGACTGGGATTACGGATCGTCCGACGTCAGCATAAGCCGAGTGCACCTGGCACATCGTCGCACAAGGGAGTGTTTTTTAGAGAGGTTTCCTTCCTCTTGTCCGGCGTCGGCAAAAGCCGAGTGCACTAGGCAAACACACCGCACCTGTTACATCCTCTGTCCCCTCTTATAAGAAGAGGGATACGGGGAGCAACCAAGGGGCCTGGCGGCCTCCGCCTCACCCCATTACTGGGGTTCTTCCTCCCTACTGGTTTCTGTTCGCGCCGGGTAAACCCGGTACCCCCCATATCTGGGGGGCTTTCCCCTATCCACAACCCGGGGACGCGCCCGATGGGTGATCCAGTAACACCACACGGGTAGACCCCCCCCTTAAGCTATTGCATAGCTTCTATCGCGGGCCTTGAGCGTGGAGACCGAATCCAGTAATTCCGTAACGAAAAAACCTAACACTCCGACCGGCACAGCGGTGATACTTTTTAGTCTTGCCATCTATCGATGAATAGCAGAACTTTTAATGACTTTTTGAAATATCACGCTTGTCTCTTTAGTTCAGCAACTCGCCTCTAGGTGGCATTGGTTGTCTATTGCATATATTAACTTCTCATTTATTTAATAAAAGAAAAATGTTTTCTTATCGGTCACCACGCTCAAAAAGTGTAACTTGAATTAATATCAAAGAAAAAAAACAAAGGAAAAAAATACTGCATAAATAAAATAAATAAATAATTATAATTGCATAAGTTGATAAAAACAGCTATGCAATAGCTTTACCGCGGCAGTCTCCGAGTGCCACACGTCTTTTTATTTATTTTATTATCATAGCACTTAAAATTAAAGCTACAGTTTGAAACATACTTTTAAATATTGCCAATTACAGTTCCCTTCATTTTAGTTCCTTGCCGGAGTCTTCTCAGTTTAAGTGTATTACGAACCGGTGGTAAATTCAACTGTATGTACCAATGTAACGTTCATAAGTGCCTTACTAGGGCCTAAACTGAATAAATGACTTTTTGATTTTGATTTCAAACCATCGACGAAAAACAAAACAAACAAATGTCACAAGATAGATTTAGTTAAGCTGGCATTAGATTTTTAACGTGAAAATGCAGCGATCCTTTTTGTCACCTAAACATATCCCTCGCTACAAATCTCATCACATGCAGCCGCATGCGAGTTCCCTGTCCGTAAGAAACAGTTTCAAAAGAAAGAAAGAAAAGAAAAGAAAAATACATTTATTTGCCACACATCTTAAAATTAACAACATAATATGAGAACGGTATAAAAAACGGCAATTAGTGTGCAGACAAATTGACCACCAGCTCAGCATAACGCAGGCACCAGTAGGACGTTTTGGTCATACGTCCGGGCAAAAGAAGAACATTGTTCTCCCTTTTTGCACAGATTTTGACACACGAAGTACATACGCGTCATCTATTTAGATGTAGATCTGTGAGTTATACCGAGCAATCCAAATCCAATTCCGCAACTAGTAAGTACACTGTGTACAATAATAGTACAAGTGAACACATTTACACGATTCTCTTGTGTAGTGCGCATCACAACTCTGTCCGTCTCTCTCGCGCGCGGTCAAGCTTTTGTGTATGAAGGAGACAGATATTGTTTTGCTACTGCTACTGCTGATAAATATTTAGTGGGAAAGTACTTCCTGATTAAAGATTGCAGTCAAATAAAGTTACTTTAATGTTGTGTGAGTAAGGTCGCTAGAGCTCTATGAGGAGTGTTGTGCTGGCAGTGTAGTACCGGGGACCAGACAACTAATACACAATGTAGTACCCGAGACCAGACAACTATTACATAGTATAGTATCTTGACCAGACAACTAGTACACCGTGTAGTATCCGGCAACAAACAACTATAGTATACAGTAAAGTAACGATCCTGATAACTAGTACACAGTGTAGTACGTTCGACCAGACAACTAATAGATAATGTAGTACCGGGACCAGACAACTAGTAAGTAAGTAAGTAAGTAAGTATTTATTTGTAAAAATTTGGGTTACAAAAAGATGTTACAATTTTTTAGGACTATTCCAAATTCTGCCCTTCCAAGCACATACAATATTTTACACATTAAATTAACACAAATTATTACATAAAATTAATCACAATCAACGAAAATATGTTTAACAATAAAAATAGTACATAGCTAGCATGATAATCATAATATTTACTAAATGTCGAACTATTACATTTGATAAAATGTCCAATAACAATTAAAATCATTAAAAAAAAAGCATTTTTATACATTAAAAATTATTTAAATGTCAACATTAATATATATCACTAGCTTTACAGCCCGCGACTTCGTCCGCGTAGATTATTTATTTTTTCTAGATATATTTTTTCATTGTAACAATATAGAGCTTTGTTCATGGCTATTGTCCGCCACTACGTGTGATATTGACAAAAGTTCAGGTAGATTAAGAGCTCATATGCGAGGATGCCACATAAAACTGAAACAGTCCTGCCGCAAATCAACTCTAGCAAATTTCAGAGTTTTTCCCTGTGACTACAAACCTTAATTAGGAACTGTTATCTTTTAAATTCAAACGAAAGGTGATTTGGGATCAATGGTATACGCGGCAAGAAGACTGTTTCTCCTCTGGCAGAACCAGTAAATATTTTGGCCTCAATAACATTGCGGCGGAGAGCTGTTACTTGTAGTCTAGTTCCACAGCACAATTTTGGAGGCCTTATCTCTCTTTCCCTCATGTCTGAGGATCGTGGTCAACATCGGGTTTGCTTCTAGAGCGAATGATCTGCCTCCACTGGTTTCTGTCTTCTGGTTTCTGTAAAACTTGGAAGACGATGAGTCTTTTACTTGATCGGACCATCTTGTTGGTGAACGACCACGTAGTCGTTTTCCTTCCGTGTTCCCAACTATGATCAGATTTCCAAACTTTCATCGCCTTTGCGCACCATGTGGCCGAAATATGAAAAAATACGTTGGTGGCATATGGTGGACAATCGTGTTTTAATTTGGAGCTGCGATAGGATTGATGCATTGTTGCGTTTAGCGGTCCAAGGTATTTCCAACATCCGTCTCCAGCACCACATCTCGAATGCATCAATCTTTTTTCTTTCTCGGGCCAGTACAGTCCACGTTTCCACTCCATACATGAAAATGAGGAATACCAATGCTCGTATTAACCGGATCTTTGTTTTAATACCGATTCCTCTCTTTTTCCTGATGTTGTTTAGGCGAGTCATTTCAATACGCCAATACCATAAGCCGAAATAATACATTTTGAAATTTTTACTCCGAAAATAAAGAACTTCATATACTAAATTTAATCCCCCTTTTCACTCCTTAAGGGTTCAAATTCCAACAGCACCGATATTCGTTGCGTTAGTTTATAACCATAAGCTTAAATAATAAATTTAGTGTACTTCCATACACGAATTCATCCCCCTTTTTACCCTTTCGGGATCGGAATTATCAAAAACGTTGAGGCACATATAAATTAATTTTCAATCATTAGCCTAAATACAAAATTTGAAGATCCTAACTTCAAAACTGACGAACTTTCATACAAACTTTCATCCCCTATTTTACCCCCCTAGGAGTGGAATTTCCAAAAATCCTTCCTTACTGAATACCTACACTGTTTAATATTAAATATAGTGAAGTTTACTTTGAAATTGAAGGACTTGCACAACTTCATCCCCCTTTTCCTCCCTTCGGTGGTGGAATAATCACCAACGCTGAGATAACTATACATTAATTTTCAATCGTCAGCCTAAACACAAAATTTGAAGATCCTAACTACAAAACTGACGGACTTGCATACAAACTTTCATCCCTTATTTTACCTTGTTAGGGGTAGAGTTTCCAAAAATCCTTCCTTAGTGGATGCCTACACCGTATAATAATACATTTAGTGAAGTTTACTTTGAAATTGAAGGACTTGCATACACAACTTCATCCCCCTTTTCCTCCCTTCGGTGGTGGAATAATCACAAACGCTGAAATAACTATACATTAATTTTCAATCGTCAGCCTAAACACAAAATTTGAAGATCCTAACTTCAAAACTGACGGACTTGCATACAAACTTTCATCCCTTATTTTACCCTGTTAGGGGTGGAATTTCCAAAAATCCTTCCTTAGTAGATGCCTACACCGTATAATAATACATTTAGTGAAGTTTACTTTGAAATTGAAGGACTTGGATACCCAACTTCATCCCCCTTTTCCTCCCTTCGGTGGTGGAATTATCACAAACGCTGAGATAACTACACATTAATTTTCAATCGTCAGCCTAAACACAAAATTTGAAGATTCTAACTTCAAAACTGACGGACTTGCATACAAACTGTCATCCCCTATTTTACCCTCTTAGGGGTGGAATTTCCAAAAATCCTTCCTTAGTGGATGCCTACATTGTATAAGGTATCTTTGTGCAAAATTTCAAATCTCTAGGTCCAGCGGTTTGGGCTGTGGGCTGATATATCAACAATCAGTTTATCATTTTATATATTAAGATTATCATCACCATATAATAACACTTACTTATAATTATAATTAAAGTACACAATGTAGTACCCGTATCAAGACAACTAGTACACTGTATAGTACTGGGACCAGAAAAATAGTACACAGTTTAGTACCGGGACCAGACAACTAGTACACAATTAAGTATCAGGACCAGGCAACTTGTACACTATAGTTCCAATCCAGATAACTAGTACACAGTGTAATACCCGAGAACAGAGAACTAGTACAGAGTGTAGTACCGGGACCAGACAACTAATACACATAGAACCCGAGACCAGATTAGTAAAAGGTATAGGATAGGATGAAATTAGTATACGAATATGTATTTACTTTCAATCAATGATAAAAATTAGAGTACACAATAGGGAAGTGGCTTGCAAAAAAAATACTAATTCTAATTAGTCCGTTAGTTAAATCAATAAAAATTTACAAAGATAAAGTGCGCTAAAGTTCAAGAGTGCTCGTGACGTCACTTGTTTGTGAATAATGTACCATAGCGTGAATGCGGAACTTCAACGCACCATCTCTTCGTAATTTTTTTGTTTCATTTACAAAAGACAAAATACGTGTCTAATATTTTAGATAATGTAAATGCCATACTAAATATGACGGACGGATTTTTTCAGGAAACTAGCTTATTTTTGTGCATTACATTTTAGGGTGCAGTAAAAAAACACGCATTAATTCATCATCCGGACAGGCAGCATGCGTGTGAGATATGCAATAGGAAGTTTACGAGAAAACATCGACTAAACAAACATATATTACAACATGTGCCTAAGAAGAAAACCGTTATTTGTGATTATTGTGGAGTTGGGTAAGTATCCCAGGTCTAACTTTTTTATTTTAAAATTAAAATATGCGCATACGAAATTCGCGCGCAACCGAAGAGAACTTTACGGAACATAGTTTCGTAAACTATGTTCCGTAAAGTTCTCTTCGGTTGCGATCACAAAGTAGGTAGAATTCGATCTAAAATATGATATAAGCAATAATACGGACTACGCAAATTTTTCTAGAAGTGGAATTCAGCAAAAAGTATTTTCTTAGGTTTCCGTAGATCGCAACCTGCTGCAAACATAAAACTAAGTGTAAAAGGTTAATACAAGTTACCAATGAGTTCGCAACTAGTACCACACATTTTGCCTAGGAGATAAAAGCGAAAAAAACACTCTTAAGTTTAGGTATGTTCTGTATGTCGCAACCGGTCGAAATTGTTTGAGAAAGTAGGTTCTCTAGACATGGTATTCTCGCAACTAGTACCACAATTTTTGTTTAGGAATTATTAAATATCAAAGTTTTTCTCAATTTTCACCATTTTCCATACATAGAAATCGGTTGCGAATTTAAGGTCATATCCATACAGAAGGCCAAAAATCATTAGTACCACAATTAATGTAAAATATTGCTTAATTTTGAGCTAATTCTGCTGGACTATTGCTAATATTATTATAAAATGTTTTCTTTCGCGATATGTGCGCCTAGTACCAAAGAATTAGTGTACTTGAATGGATTAATTTCCGTTACACGTAGATGATTCTTAACATTATGAACATAAAGACTATTTTACAGTTTCTACAACAAGGTATACCTGACGAACCACATAGAGAGGAAGCACGGCAGAAAGAGACAGCGCTACGAGTGCGAGACGTGCGGCCTCGTCACCACAAACAAGCCCAGTATTGTTATGCACTTGAAACATGCGCATCAGGATGAAAACGTGAGTATATCTAATATCTTACTTGTAGTGTTGCCGCCGCGCCGGGGCGCGCAATTGTTGTCAGTGCGATTAGAATGTAAATATTGTGTAATGAATCTAAGCTTGTTTAGAAAACAGTAATTGCTGAGTTTATTGCCGGCTCTTCTCAGCAAATGCAACCTTCTGAACCGGTATTAGAGTATTAGAGTCAGACTTTTCATAAGTGCCTGCGAAGGTCTATTTGAATAAATAATTTTGTATTTGAATTTCTTTAAACGAGCGATTCTTGCATATCATCATCATCATCAGCCTATAATGTCACACTGCTGAGCACAGGCCTCCTGCACACAAATGAGGTTGAAAGGGAATGGGCAATACTCCACCACGCGTGCCCACTGCGGATCGGTGGAAGTAGGCTAGTGGGCAACCTACTGTTGGATTTTTTCAAGCCGCCTAGGAGGCATCCAACTAGCTTAACGACTATCACAATTAAGTGATAACCGGTACCAACGGCTTTACGTGCCTTCCGAAGCACGGAAACGCTCGATTTGAAATACCAATAGGCGGTCACCCATCCAAGTACTGACCACGACGGTGGTAGCTTAACTTGCCGATCGATTAAGAACGGCTACACCACGAGCGGTTCTTGTATATATATATAAGGTGTAACGGAAAGGGTATATACATCCGAAGGGGGTGAAGACTACATCAGGTACAGACTCTCTATAAAAAGTTTCAGCTCAAAATACATTACTAAAAAATTCAAACAAAATTTTTTTATTCAAGTTTTTTGAATTAAAATCATAACCAACATGTCACCGGTCAATGAGGGTCATTGTCATTTTGCGTCCCTTACTAATATTAATATAAAATTTTATCTTCCGCGATTTGTGCGCCTCGTACCAAAAAAGTGGATTACTGTAATGTATATACAGTTTCCGTTACACCCTATAATCTGAATTTCGGAAACGGCTCCAACGATTTTAATGAAATTTTATATTCAGGAGGTTTCGGGGGCGATAAATCGTTCTAGCTAGGTTTCATTTTTAGAAAACGTCGTTTTATCCGTGTTTTCAGGCAATGAAAAACTGCTACAATATCATTAGAGTACGAAGGTAAATTTCGCCACCATCTATAAGGTTATAATAGCTCAGGTGGTAAATCGGGCGATCCCGAAACCAGAAGACCCCGGTTCGAGTCGTGATGTTTCTTCTTCCCTTTTTTTCAATTCCTTTTGTGAGAAATACTATTATGATTTACCAAAAACAAAAACGAGCAAAGCTCGGTCATTCAGGTACTATAGCTCTAAATCCGTATATACAGATATTTTAGGTTCCGAACTATACTATTACTAACCCTCGGCTGTCCGTCCGTCCGCCAGTCTGTCTGTGGGCTGTATCTCATGAACAGTTGAAAATCTGTCGCCAAGCAACTATCGGTGTGTTCCGACAGCTGCACTTGAGAGCCAGTTCCTTCTAGGCTTTGTGTGTGCGCCACCTTCGGCCACACCGTCACTTACCATGGTGAGATTGCGGGCAAACAAACAACCTCGTTCCTAGGTGGAGGAAAGCCGCGAACGGCTTGTCTCTGAAATCGAGAGTACACTATCTAGTGTCTCCGATTGGGGCAGACTAAACCTAGTCCATTACAATCCCACTAAGACTCAAACCTGCGCGTTGACCGCTAAAAAAAACCCATTTGCTGTGGCTCCACAATTCCAGAACGCCGCCCTGAACAACAGTAAAAGAATCGGGATCCTTGGCGTCGACATTTCTAGCGACGTTTTGTTCCGAAGTCACTTAGAAGACAAGGTTAAGCTGTCATGGCAAAATATACCTATACACAGTAAATAATTGAACTGTTTTACAAAAAACTTAAACCGACTTCAAAGTACACTAAGAAGTAATCAAATCCTGGTCTGATGACAATGGGACCAAACGGAAAGTGTACCCTACCAAACAAAAAAAGAATTTTCTAAATCTGTTAATAAATGACGGAGTTATGAGGTAACAAACATTTAAAAAAAAACATACGAATTGAAAAACTTTTTCTGAAGTCGGTTAAAAATATGGTATTTTTGACTGTAGAAAAACATTAGTATATCATAATCGCGTGAAACCGCAAGATAAGTTAGTTAAATAAATATATATATTTTTATATTTTTTATATTTATTTTTATATTTTGTTTCAGGACAGAGAATGCAAAATATGTCACACGTTCTACAAGAAACACATGTATTTAAAAATGCATTATCTCAAGTCACACGACATTAGATACAAGATGAAGAAACAAACGTGAGTATAGTCTTAAGTTATTTGGCTTCACACGTAGATTATCCTAACTGAATATTATAAATGCGAAAGTGAGTTTGTTTGTCACGCCTTCACGTCTCAACTTCTCAACGGATCGTCATGAAATTTGGCATTCAGATAGCCTATGGTATGGAGAAGGACATGGGTTACTTTTTATCCCGGGAACGCGGGTGAAACCGCGGGAGACAGCTAGTAATCATTACTTTGTTTTAGCCTATTGCGCTCGCAGGAGTGTGAGATTTGGCATGTTAAATTTTGTTTAAGAAGTGCATAGAGCTATTTACTAATTTAGTTTCACTATGTCTCTTTCTAACAAAGAACATAAGAAAAGGATGTAAGATATTTAGTCCTGTCAAATTAGTCCAATGCTTGTTTTCAATATACTCGCCATCTATCGCGGTTACGTCTAAATACCCGCAAATGAAGACGGCAGAGACTAATTTGACAACTTTAAATATGTTCTATCCTTTTTCAATAATGTTTGTAAGAAAGAGATGTGATGTGACTAAAATTAGTTTAGTGCGATTTACAACAGAATCAGCATCACTGTCTTATCTTATGTAGTAATGTTGACACATTCTCCCGTCCGGACGTTTGCGTGCTTTTAAATTATACCATTTTATCCCCAGAAGAGGGAGAAAAATCACAATTGATGTGAAAGTCGAACCAGTTGATGAAGAGGAATCGAAGGAGATACATCTCTTCGAAATAGAGAAGGAAGAACCTATCGGTAAGAGAAACTATACTGTTTGTATAAGCGCTCGTGGTGTAGCATGATTAGTCGTTCTTAATCGATCGGCAAAGTTAAGCTACCACCGTCGTGGTCGGTACCTGGATGGGTGACCGCCTAGTGTTTATTTATTTATTTTTATTTATTTACTACAAAACATCTATCATTACAGGAATCCCAATGCGATAGTGTTGCCTTACATCTAACAATAAAATAAGAATAGAATCTAAAATTATAAATCTACAATTATAATAATTATAGTACACAAAATAAATATTATACTTAGAATAAAAACACATGTTAACAACATAAATACAAATTAAAAAGAAAAAACGTAAATCTTAGGAGTAACAAATTATATGTAGTAGTGCCATTGCGAACTCCCTCAAACTGCATGAAAATACATCAATGATGTTATTTGCTTTGTTTATTGATGTAATAGCGCGTGTGAGAGGCGTATTTGCAAGCAAGTTGGTTCTAGCAGCTGGCACGGCCAACAGCGGCGGGCGATGCCTCCTCCACACGTAGCGGTCCGGCACACAGAAGCTCAAGCGCTGTAGGACCTCCGGATTATGTTCTATACCACGTACCAGTTTAACTAGATACGTGGCAAGAGTACATTCTCGTCTCACTCTCAATTCATTGTACCCTACCATGCCTAATACAAATAGCGTTATTGTTATTTCAAATCGAGCGTTTCCGTGCTTCGGATGGCACGTAAAGCCGTTGGTCCCGGTTATCACTTAATTGTGATAGTCGTTAAGCTAGTTGGATGCCTCCTAGGCGGCTTGACAACTGCAACAGTAGGTTGACCACTAGCCTATCTCCACCGATCCGCAGTGGGCACGCGTGGTGGAGTATTGCCCATTCCCTTTCACCCTCATTTGTGAAAGGAGGCCTGTGCTCTGCAGTGGGACAGTATAGGCTGATAATGACATGATTTTAACTCTTCGAAACAATGCTTTTATGGAGGTCATTGAGGAAAAATCCCTTTGAGTAGTAATACCGTGGAATCCAATTCCGCAACAAGCCAGTGATTTTGCATTGAATTTAGTTAGTTTTCATTAGTTTAGTGAAGAGGTAGAGCGTAGCGTTTATTCGCTCAAAGAGCAGCTCGACTGGGGAAGTAGCTCCACCTTACAGAATACCGCAGCCAAATAACTTTATGTTGTGTAAAGTTGTGTTCCTGCGAGTGAGTAAGGTCGCCAGAGCTCATGGGGGAGGGGGGAAAGGTCGGTAACGCGTGAGCGATGCTTCATGTGTTGCAAGTATCCATATGGCTACAGTAACCGCTTACCATCAGGCGGGTCGTATGCTTGTTTACCGACTAAGTTGTATAAAAAAAAAATTCGACAGCGCGATGCAGGATGTGGCGATGATAGCTCAGTGGTAGGTCGCGGGTTTGAATCCAAGATGAGCTTTCGGTAAAGGAAAACAGCATCTATACCTGCCCTGTTCCCAATCACTTGGGTTCGTCGGAACATAGAGGAAAACTAGAAGAAACCATTGCAATGTTTGGTACTTTGTAGTACAGTATTACCCAACTTATAAGGCGCGTCGTGAATCTTCGTTCGCACAGAAAAGAAAGTAAGGCCCCGAAGATTAACGAAAGAAAGCTTAAAACTTACAATCAACCTTAGATCACTACTATAGGGTTCATAATACACTGCAGCTGTTAGTTCCGTCTCACTCGCAAGTCACGCCCCTCCACACGGCGCGCGCTAACATGGCGGCAGCTGCCGACCAATACCGTTTCCCGCGCTTTGAAAATGTTTCTTCTGCGCAGGTACATCGGTAAGCCATATTAATTGGGTACTACTGTACCCACCTGGCTGGCTACCACCCTCATGTTGACAATCTGTCGCCAAGCACCTATCGGTGTTTTCCGACAGCTGGACTTGAGAGTCAGTTCCTTCTAGGCTTCGCTTCCACGTTCGGCCACATCATCACATAATAATTACTTTGTTAAAAATTTCATTTTTCATACATGTTTTTTTTTGAGTGACTGTACTTGCCTTGTCATCCAATACACTAATGTAAACCAAATATCAAGTCAATCCGAACACTGGAAGTGGGTGAAATTCGATTTGCAAGATTCCACCCGAACAAACATACATACATACATTGCAAGTTAAATAAAAGCTTGTACGCACGGCTACAGATCAAGCTATACATTTCCAATGTAAGCTGACCTCTCATTGTAGGGAAATGTATAGCTTGATGTGTTGCCGTTTTAAATTGTATTATTTTCAGACCCGATAGCCGAACCACAAGAATGTTCAGAAACACAAGATTTAAACGAAGAGAAACAAGAAAACGAAAATGAAATTCCTATAGATTATATAAAAGTGCCGGGGAAAATAACAGAAGAGATGTTCGAAGAGTTCTTTGAGAAGAATGTAATCAAAGACCCCCCGTTGGTTAGAAGGAAAGGTAGGTTTTTAAGTAGGTTTAACTTGAATGTGTTGCTGTTCCTAGTGTAAGGGTCCATGAGGTATTGTAGTACCCGGGACGTAAACAGTTAATGCACAATTTGTAGCACAAAGCGTAGAACCCGGGACTAGGCAACTAGTACACAGTGTAGTACCGAGACCAGAAAACTAGTACACAGTGTAGTACCGCGACCAGACTACTAATACACAGTGTAGTACCGCGACCAGACTACTAATACACAGTGTAGTACCCGGGACCAGGCAACTAGTACACAGTGTAGTACCGGGACCAGACAACTAGTACAGTGTAGTACCGAGACCAGACAACTAATACACAGTGTAGTATGTGGACCAGATAACTAGTACACAGTGTACTGGAACGAGAAAAATAGTACACAGTGTAACATCGGGACCAGCCAACTAGTACACAATAGTACGTGAACCAGACAAATAGAACATAGTGTAGTACCAGGGCCAGACAACTTCATAGTACACAGTGTAGTACCGGGACCAGACAACTTGTACACAGTGTAGTACCAGGGCCAAACAACTAGTACACAATTTTGTAGTGCACAGTGTAGTATTACGACCAGCCAAGTACTACACAATTTAGTCTCTGCTGCTACCGATGCTCCACAACAAAATTTATTCAAAAACTAACTTTGCCCCGCGGCTTCACTCGCGTTAGCGTGACGTCATATCGCTTATAACCTTTCTTAAGAATTCTAACTTTCTAAATAATATTATAAATGCGAAAGTGAGTTTGTTTGTTTGTTACGCCTTCACGCCTCAACTACTCAACGGATCATCATGAAATTTGGCAAGCAGATAGTCGATGGTATGGAGAAGGACATATGCTACTTTTTATCCCGGGAACGTGGATGAAACCGCGGGGGACAGCTATAAATGCAAAATGATTTTCATATTCGACTGGTAGTTCCAGATTGCGCGCTCAAACAAAAATCTCTTTATTACACCACATCTCTTTCTTACAAACATTATTGAAAAAGGATAGAACATATTTAAAGCTGTCAAATTAGTCTTTGCCGTCCAATGATATTATAATAAAAAGAGGTAGATATCGCGTTAATGCGATATCTACGCTAATTGTTGCAGACAAATTCAGACAATTGTCGTAATTTTGCTTAGCGGCTGCATATAGCTATCTCTTTCTGTACCATACGTTCCGTATTATCTATCGCATTCACCTAATTCAACAATAACTGAACGCCGCTTAGTATGAGGGTAGCATATCTCTATTATAATATCATTGTTGCCGTCTTCATTTGCGGGTATTTAGACGTAACCGCGATAGATGGCGACTAAATTTATATTGAAAACAAGCATTGGACTAATTTAACGGGACAAAATTTTTTACATCCTTTTCTCATGTTCTTTGTTAGAAAGAGACATGTATATAAATGTTTCAGATAAATCAAAAAAACACATAATCAAACGAGAACAGAAATACGCACAGCAATATTTAGACAAATTATTAACTAAAGTGAGACAACGCAAGAAAGCCATAGCGTTGGAGGAAACGAGACAGAAATATAACGAGAGAGTGAGAGCTGCTACCAATGGAAAGACTAAAGGTAATAATAATATTGATCACAAACTGAGTGGAACTTGAAATATGGAAACATGCTTGTTGATATGGTCGGCAACGCGCGAGTGGTACCCCTGCTACGGTAACCGCTTACCATCAGGCGGGCCGTATGCTTGTTCGCAGACTTCGTCGTAAAAAGACCAGCCAAGTACGAGTCGGACACGTACACGAAGGGTTCCGTACTATAATAATAATGTTACTTTACTCAAATTGACTGTGAAATTAATAATAGGCGTAACCAAACAAAAACAACAAAGGAAGACGTTTCTTGCATGGGGATTCGACGCCCTTTAATTTTATTTTATTTGTTGTTATAGCAGCAATAGAAATACACATTCTCTGTAAATTTCAGCTGTCTACCTATTACGGTTCATGAGATACAGCCCTCTGATAGACAGGCGGACGGACGGACAGCGGAGTCTTAGTAATAGGGTCCCGTTGGCCGGCCTTTGCGTACGGAACCCTAAAAATGAACTTTACCTCAAATGCATTGGTTTTCAAATATTTTTTTCGTATTTCCTTAGATTCTGACGTTCTTTTGGACACTTAAATTAGTCTGAGTTGGTACGGACCCTGGTTTCCATAGTACAAGCTCTGCTTAGTTTGGGATCAGATGACCGTGTTTGAGGAATGTCACAGGATATATATTTATTTATTCTTACAGAAAAAGTTTCAATAAGATTCTTCAATAATAACAAACCTAGCAAAGAAAAAGATGCAAATATTGAAAACGATAAAAATGATGATACCGTCACTGAAATTAATGATCCATTAAATGCTGAAAATAATGAAATATTTAATAGTAATGATGCTGACAACGAAAATATTGATTCATTAAATGATGCAAGTGTTGTTAACGATAAAATCGATGATGATGGCAACAATAAAAGTAATGATCCATTAAATGATGAAATTAAAGATGTCGGTAACGGAAATAATAATCCATCCATCGATACTGAAAATAATTCTGCAAATGATGATACTAACAACGAAAATATTGATACATTAAATGATGCGAGTATTGAAAAAGATAAAAACGTTGATAATAATGACCTATTAGAAGATGAAAATAATGATAACGGTACAAATAACGAAAATTATGATCCATTAAACGATAGCGATACCAACTATGAGAATGATTCAAATGACGATGATTATGAAGAAACCAAAAAAAGTAAAACAACTAATGGAAAAATCAAACTAAATACACATCAATGCTACATATGTTTTAAGGTAATCTAGACTTAATACTTCAATATACAAGGTGTTTTATCGAATGACTTGATCACAATCGCCATAAGTCTGTGGCTGAAAGGTGGTAAGCAAGGAAAGCTTGGGATGGAAGGTCACACGAGAAATATGTTTCCAAATGACAACCTAACTATTTGACGTTTGATAATTCGAATTCGAAATACATTTCGAACGGTCTCGACCAGTCGAAGCAGTTCGAAGGCTATTACTCGAAAAATGAAAAAAAATGGCGGCGTCGAAATTGCCAGAATAGCCTAACTTGATTTTGATTCAAAGTACGAGTTCGAACTCTATTTCTCTGCTGAGAAATTGGCGAAATTAATTATACCCCCTTAAATTACTATTTTTGCTGATTCTGTTGTTTACAACTAAACTGATTTAGTCTCACTATATCTCTTTCTAATAAAGAACATCAGAAAAAGATGTAAGAAATTTAATCCTGTCAAATTAATCCCAATTGCTTACTCAAATTTAGTCGCCATCTAAATTGGTTACGTCTATTTACCCGCAAATAAAAACGGCAAAGACTAATTTGACAGCTATAAATATGTTCTATCCTTTTTCAATAATGTTTGTAAGAAAGAGATGTGATGTGACTTACATTAATTTAGTGCGATTTACAACAGAATCGGCACCAATGTCATTTAGAATAGTCATAGAAAGCAACGTTCTATTGCAAATAAGTATGCCTTCACCACTGAGATTGTCGGTAAAGAAAAACTGTTGATAATAACAACTTTATTGAGGCTTGTGCCACATCAGAAGTATGATCTATTTATGATTTCTTTCAGCTCTTCGAAACAAAACCCAAATTACTTCAACATTGTAAAGAACATTTCGACATTTGCAATGAAATTACACTAAAGAAATGCCCCCTTTGTTCATACGTCACAAAATTAACAATTACCAGACACATGAAGTTAGTCCATAAGCTCGATATTAAAGTACCTTATAGCAAAATAGATGATAAAATATCAAATTTAAATGGCTCGCGATATTGCTATAAACTAAACGACCGCGATATAAAAGAATTGGAAATCATACCTAGTGTCAAAGTTTTAAACAAAAGAGCTTCAATGAAAATCGATGAGAAAAGAAGATTGCTTAAAGATACATTTATAGGCAAAACTAAATTGGTTAGGAAAGGGAAGGAATGGGTGGTACAAACGGACAGTCTGAAAGTAGACGATGAATACATACTGCCAGAATTCGATGAGAAAGATATAGATGAAAAATTAGGAGACACTTATTTGGATAGATTGAAGAATCTTTATAAGATAGCGAAGAAAAATAAGTGTAAAATGCTCTTCCCGTGTGAGAAATGTGAAAAGATATGCCAGACGTTAAGTGCATTGAAGCTACATTGGAGAAGGCACGAAGACAACCCGAAGCCGTTTAAGAAAAAAATATGGAAGCATAAAATTAAAAATGTTAAAGTAAAAGACAAAATTGTCAAAGTAAACGAGAGACATCGTTTCGCGGAACCAAAACCTATACAAGGAAAGCATAAGTGTGAGAAGGAATTGATAGATTTTTACGAAAATAACATCAAAGGGGGCAATATAGAATTCTGGCAGTTCTTAAAGATATATAACAAAATGAGTAGAGAAAAGATCGAAGATTTCAAAGATTTGGAGGGTAGAATCGACTTTGGCATACATCCACGTATAGATATTCCAATAGATAAGCCAAAAAAGTTAAAAAGGAAAATTAGAAATTGTTTTGTTAGAACTATAATGATTAGTAAAAGGGAATATTTGAGAAGAATTGATATGATTGAGAAGTTAAGAGAAGACATTGCAACAAGAAAGAAGTCAATTAAATAAAAATCGCCGATGATGCAGCGAGCTTCCGTGATTGCTCAGTTAATGAGCGCGGATTCGTCGTCTTCAATACAGTGCCTGTAGACAAGATGGTTATCGTTAGTAAACAATCAACCTTTGTATGGGATTGCCATTTCAAATCGAAATATCACGAGATTTTTAACAATCTATGTCAATCCCATACAAAGGTTAAATTCAAATTCAAAAAGCATTTATTCAATGTAGGCCCTGATAAGGCACTTATGAACGTTAACAAATGACTCTACACCGGTTCCAAATACAACTTGAACTGAGAAGACTCCGGCAAGAAACTCAGCAAGTCTTTTTTTTTAAATATGTATTTAGAAGTATTACAATTACAAAATATACAGGTCGTTGTTTTGGTCAGCGACGAGCGACTCAGGGTCGATAATACAAATGATACTGGTGCTAAAAAAAATATAAAAAAAATACTTTATTTTTTTTTAATAATAAAAATAAAAAAAAAAAAATTTATGAAATCATGTAATAAGCTAAAGTGTAGACATAATACTCAACGGGAGTGCGAGGGAGTAAAGGGGTGTGGCGATGGCGGCTTGCGCCTAGCTCTAGTCTGTGCACGTGCCTAGTAACCATACTTTGCGGTAATTTTATTTCAAATTGAATAAGGTATTTCTCAACATATTAACAGTATTTAATGGAATTAAGTTCATTTTTGGGGAATATATATTTTGTACTACCGCTCCTGGGTCGCTTGTCGCCGACCAAAACAACACCCTGTATATAACAATAGCCTGCGAAGCGAACAATTCATTCAAATGCATTCTTGTCATCTACAAAATCAGAAACTTTATAGTACCCTTTCGCGCATAACTTCTGTTTAACTATCTTTTTGAATCTATGTATAGGTAGCTCTTGGATTTCTTTGGGTACTGGTTGATTTGGGTTGATCGTTTACTTACGATGGCGATTGTCGACTACCATCTTATCAAGGGGGGGTGATCGGTTAACTAAATCTGGCACGTTCACAGAAATCACACTAATGCAATTTCACGATACAGTATGTTTTATTACATTATTGCTTCTAATCAGTCAATTCTAGCTGACGAGTGAATAACGGACCACTCTATATGTATGAGCAATAGCAAAACCATAACTGTCTCGTTCATACTCATAAGCTCATAATCATAATCATAATTTTAGGCGATGATAGCTCAGTGGTAGTGACGTCGGATACCGAGACGAAGGTGTCCCGGGTTCGAATCCTACAATGGGCTTGAGCTTTCGGTGACGGAAAACATCGTGAGGAAACCATAGCACGGTGGTAGGGTACTTTGTAGTACCCGCCTGGCTGGCTCCACCCTCAAGTTGAAAATCTGTCGCCAAGCACCTTTCGGTGTGTTCCGATAGCTGCACTTGAGAGCCAGTTCCTTTCTAGGCTTTGTGTGCTTACCACCTTCGGCCGCATCATCACTTACCATGGTGAGATTGCGGTCAAACAAAGGCCTATAAACAGTAAAAAAAAAAAAAAAAAAAAAGCTCGACCTCTCGCGTGAGAGAGACAGACAGTGTTCATGATGATGCAGTGCGACGTGACGCGCGCTTATTCACACACACTACACAAGCGGAACGTGTAAATGAGTTGAACGTGCCAGATTTAGTTAAACGACCCTTGTTTTAAAGCTGTCTCTCAAAATCATTTTTGCTTTAGTGTCCGGAAAGTTGCAATACATATTGAGAAGTCGCAAATTTACAACTACTATTAATACCCAACTGATATGGCTTCCCGATGTACATGCGCAGCAGATACATTTTCAAAGCGCGGGAAACGCTATTGGTCGGCAGCTGCCGCCATGTTAGCGCGCGCCTTGCGGAGTGAGACGGAACTAACTGCTGCACTGTATTGTGAACCTTATAGTAGTGATCTAAGGTTCATTGTAAGTTTTAAGCATTCTTTCGTTAATCTTCGAGGCCATACTTTCTTTTCTGTGCGAACGAAGATTCACGCCGCACCTTATCAGTTGGGTACTTACTGTACTACGTAAATCACACAATTTCTTAAACTGGAATGTTTTCTGCATTCAAGATAAATTAATCCGTGTAATCTAAAAATACACGGAAAACATCAAATTTGCTCTCAATTTTATGGTTTTAATCATTTTTAAGAGTAAATCATATGATCCTGTAAATTGTGAAGTCATACATCAGTATTTCAAGCAAATCTCCATAAGGAGTTTTAAAATTTATTAAAAAGTTGCTTTTTTGATCATCATTCGTATCATGGTTTTATACAATTTTGGAAAAAAATACAGTTGAATATTTTTGTGATTCTGAACAATTTTTAGTATACATAAATGATATTTTTGTTTAGAATTTACTGTCTCTACTCGCAGCATGGATTATGTTATTAAACATCACTTGTTTCGTTTCTAAATAAATTTTAAACTGTTAAATTTTAATGCCGTTTTATTTTCACAAGCTTTTATTTAGTTTCACCTGTCCGGTGTCTGTAATAGAATCTTGCAAGTTAAATTTGACCCACTTCCAGTGGTTGGATTGACTTGACATTTGGTATACATTAGTATATTGGATGACACTGCAGGTACGGACAACAAAAAGTACAGTCACCATAATGCTGGCTTTTCACTATGGGATATAATATAATATATATTATGTACATCTTGAGATATATTTTATCGCTCCATACATAGGCTATCTGCATGCCAAACTTCATGATGGTCCGTTGAGTAGTTAAGGGCGTAACAAACGAACAAACTCACATTCGCATTTATAATATTAGTTAGGATTCCCCAGGCAACATCCCTATTGAGTTTTATATTGGACTAGCTTCTGCTCGCAGCTTCGCCCGCTTGGCCTACAAGAAACAAATGACATATTTTTCTACAACAATAAAATAATACAAAACAAAATAACTTCATCCCGCTTTGGGTGTGGGATTATTAAAAACGCTGAGACATGTATAAATTAATTTTCAATCTTCAGGCTAAACACAAAATTTGAAGATCCTAACTTTGAAACTGACGAACTTTCATACATACTTTCATCTCCTATTTTACCCCCTTAGGGGTGGAATTTCGAAAAATCCTTTCTTAGTGGATACCTACTCTTCACAAATAATATACCCTCTAAATTTCATATCTCTAGGACCAGTGGTTTAGGCTGTGCGTTGATATATCAGTCAGTCAGTCAGTCAGGACTTTGAATTTTATATATATAGATTGAAATAAATAAAAAAGTATCTATATTTTTAATGATAAAATATTTAATTGATTTCAACTTACATAGTATTCTTATCTATAATTTGATTTTCAATCTCCATGTATCTGGAACGGAAAATTTACCATCCATAAGTCAATGTTAATATATTCAATTTAGGCCCTAGTAGGGCACTTATGACGGTAAAATTTACTGAAGTTTCCACGAGTTCGTAAGTCGGCCTTCAACTTAGAAGAACTGGTAAGAAACTCAAGGTTACATATATTTTATTTACGATCTGAGTACATTGGTTAGTTAGCATCTTGTTCACTTCAACTTCTGAATACAATGATTAACAAACATAAAATAAAGTCAGTCAGTTAAATAGGAAAAAAATATTAAATGTTCATTGTGAGGGGCAACCACTAATTACGTGAGGTGATTTATCGACACCCTTGGGGAGATAATTTTTGTACAATTATGTTATTTTGTGCATGATTATTGTGCATTGGATTTATTTAGGCATATTTTGGTGAAGAAACATGTTTTACTTAATTTAACCCAGTTGCAATTTTACACCGTTTCTTGCGGGAAAAAACCGCAACACCCCTCATGCACGTAGATTCGGCTCGACCCCCCCTCCCCACTAAACGCCTCACGTAATTAATGGACGCCCCTTGCTTACCGCCTCTGCAATATCAATCCAGTCCAAGGCTTTCACCATGTTGTCATTCCTGGAAGGTTTCTTATCCCAGTTCCAATATGTGAAGTCTTTGAAACCACCTACAACCTGTGAGGCATGATATTTTAGGTTATTTTAATACTATATTACCAGGCGATGATAGCTCAGTGGTAGTGACATCGGTTACCGAGTCGAAGGTCCCGGTTCGAATCCCACAATGAGCTCGAGCTTTCGGTGAAGGAAAACATTGTGAGGAAACCGTAGCATGGTGGTAGGGTACTTTGTAGTACCCACCTGGTATACAAGTTGAAACTTATTTGTCTATAGAATACATTATAAGTAATATTTCTATATTGAACTTCATCATTTCAAAAATTATAATATACATGAGTACAATTTAACTAAAAAGTAACGGTAAAAAGAGAAACTTTTAAAAAACTAAAGAAAGCGTGCAGGAGCAGTAGCAAAGTTGGCGAACGATCTGCCTTTCTCTGTTTCGAGATGGGAGCTGACGAACTAAAAGAGCGACCTGGTTCGCCAAGGAGTGGCGAACTCTGAGCCGAAACTCCCGGTTGTGAACTATTACGCGCAAGACTAATCCGAATAATCAGGAAAAAATAATAATATTCATTCTATTCCGAAAAACTAATGGATAACGCAAGCCCTATATGTGTGGCAATCGCTACTTTTACAATGATGCAACATACCAAGACATTAAAGCTTTAATCCTCACCTGGAACCTCCTATCAGCATCCTCAGCCAATGGCCTCTTAGCTTCGGTAACTACAACTGCTTGGTAACCATCCGGAAGAGGCATGTTGGTGCCATTGAGTGGATAACCACGGAATGATGCGGATAAATCTATAATTAAAAGGCCACTGAGTGCTGTCATGTGTAATATAAGTAGCTGGTAGCAAGTACAGCCTGGAACATTGTATGAATGTGAAGTTTTTTTTTATACCACTAAGTTGGCAAACAAGCATACGACCCGCCTGATGGTAAGCAGTTACCGTAGCCTATGGACGCTTGCAACACCAGATGCATCACTCGCGCGTTGCCGACCCTGAAGAAATCTCTTCACACCCTTTTTGAAGAACCCCATGCTCCATTGGGAAAACCATGTATACTCTATGTAGCCTAAGTACCTTATCACCGAGCCATGATTCTCAAGCTCATGTCGTCTCGTGACGTTTAGATCATCCATCCATCTGATGAGCGGCTTTTACTTAAGCACTTATTACACGTTCCTATTTTTAGGATCCTAACTAGGAAGGAACGTGTAATCGCAGAAAGAACGGTTAGTGTCCTAAGTAGTGAGATAGGAAGGTCCCAACCGCTCTGCTTCCTTAAACAGGAAAGTGTAATCGCGTCGCTCCGATTTAGGACGTTTAGGGATGTAACATTGTTCTTCAAAACATCGATGTTTTGAAATAATTATATAAGGCTTCTAAAGTCTTGGCGTATATTTTGAGGGATGAATGTATAGGTCATTAGTAATCAAAAAACAATAATAGAATAATAATCCGTACAATATATAATTATTTCAAAACATCGATGTTTTGAAATAATTATATAAGGCCCTTCTAAAGTCTTGGCGTATATTTTGAGGGATGAATGTATAGGTCATTAGTAATCAAGAAACAATAATAGAAAAATAATCCGTACATTGAAAGTACTACATTATTTATAAATTAATACTTGGTACTTACTTACATAAAGTTCAATTGTTTTATTTTAACATAAAGGAGCTCATTTGTATTCATTGAAATTTTAATTTGTGTGATCGGTTTGAGAGAATAAAAAACTTAACACATCGGAAGAACATCGATGTAAGTATAGTTATATTTTTTTTAAATCGACCTTTGTTACATCCCTACGAGTCGTCCGTCCCGCTTTAAGTATAGTTGCTATACTCTTTGCCGCGTCCTAGTTAGAAAGCAAGATAGTGTAGTGTAATAAGTAGCTTCCTGCTTCCTTGTTAGAACCATCCTAAAGTGTTTTCAGGATTAGAAGATATCGGTGACAGTTCACTTTTGACAATTATAGTCATGCGCCTTAACGATATCCAATCGATTTTTTTGTCGTATCGAGAAAGTTAATAAAGAAAGTCTAATCGATTTTCATTTTAGTGCTTTTATTTTCCAAATTATATTTCCTTATCACTGTCTTACTGCTTAATACCGCCTCGTGTGTAATTACCAACTTTGCACATATGTATCATACTGTACTATTATCGTTGTTCTTAATTTCAGATAATTATTACAGGATTTATGAGAAATTATGTTTGTTAATTGATATTTACCTAATAATGTAAGAATATTCTCTCTCTCTTTGATATCGTACCGATATATCGAAATTTTTTGGTATTTAAAAATATTTCGATATTGATAAACCAATTCAAAAATAATCGATATAACATATATCGATACTTTTTTGAATTACCCTGTCGATCAAGCATTGTCAATCACTATAGGTCAATGTTCCGTTTCATGCAGCAAGTATTTTAAGTACATCCTATTTCTTAATTTTTAAAATTATCAAGTTATAGTATTAATGTGCTGAAATTGTTTCTTAGTTATATATAGCAATATATATTGTATTTTTGCAATGATATAAAATGGAAATTAAAATATTTTTTGTAAAATATTATATTAGTTACTCGCAAGTAGTATGAGTGAACCGGAAAATGTGAACTGTCACCGATATCTTCTAATCCTGAAAACAGATTAGTTAGGATCCTAGATATAGGAAGATGTAATAAGCCCTTTACCTAACCTCAATTTTTTTCAAATTAACTATAAGCCATAAAAACTGTATTTTAAAGACTCAAGACTAATAATTTCAGTAACAATCACCTCCATCTTTCTTCTCGATGTACGGTTCGAAATATTTGTTTACATTAGCTGCTCCATCTTCTTCAATTTTAGACGGTATGTAGTGTGCTGTCTGCTCGAATAACTCTTTGTTTTCTGTATTTTTTAAATTATTCTCCACTTGAATAGACATTATTTAATTTGTAAGCCTATTTATCTTATCACGTAGGTATAAATTACTTGATATTGAATTTGAAATCACTATAAATAAAGTATCTTTTATTCCAATTCCAAAATTCGAATGTTTATTTGTTTATGTATTTTGTTTTGTCGAACTCAAAAGACAGGCAAAAGGTTTATAGTCATACTGCCTTATCGTATTTGCTGTCATAAAGCTTCGGCCAAACCGGCGCGACTGCGAAGCGGGAGCGTCAGTTGCGCGGTGGACGCTGCCCGTGTTACCGCCGTGCACACCTAAGGGACCACAACGCGGTAACTCCGCATCGGCAAAGCGGGAAGCACGCTTCATGAGTGTAGTATAAAGTATGCGATTCACGCCGCAGGCGCAGACACGAAGGTTTGAACGTTTAGTTTCGCGTTGTAGACGCTCCCGCTTCGAAGCATAATAAAAGTTTTGATTTTCCATAACTTGACATTTGAACAGCGTAGGGGATAATAATTTAATTACTATTTTGATTAAGACTTGCTTCAATCTGAATCTGAAACTGATTGCAACAATGTTAAGTGACATCTTAGAGAATCCACACTTACGGACGAATCCTTTTATATTATGGCAACATGGCATGAGCCCGTCACAGACGTAGCTGTTGGAACTATTTAGTTTATTTATATAAACCTTCTTCATATTTTTGATAGGCCACTTATTTTTTATACCTTTGTTCGCTGTCACTTATATTTGAAATATTAAAAATAATCGCATTAAATAATTTTATCAAGACACATCATATTTTATTTAGAATTCAGATAATTCCACATTAAAGTTATCAAGATGCTTTTGTAGCTATAATATATATTAATATGCCGAGCTATAATATAAATTATAGCAAGCTCCCACACACGGAGACGATGCTATAATATATATTTTGCCTTCATTTCATTGACGGTCGGCCTGGCGTTCGCACGAGTTTTTAAATAGAGGGTGTTCTTATTTGTGAATACAAAAATTGTTGATGCGGATGCGAATTTAAAATTGAGTACTTCCAAGACGCTAAGGAAAACAAGGCCTATGCACTCACCTCTTAAACAGCAAGCAACTTGTTCCTCTTTCCTTAGGTCCGGGGCGGTGTGATGCGGTGCAGGTACGACAACGTGAGATTCCCAGGAGTGTTATGAGAGTTATATAATTTTCTTGAAAAGCGTATGATTCTTATTGAATATTTTTCTGAATGATTGACACTTATTTTTGAATTTGGACATGATGTGGTTCGTCCTTTCCCGGACCGTTTCGGGAAACGTCGTTACCGTTTAACAGGCGCGTGCATAAAGCCTTCATACGTTCCCTAGCGTCCATTGGTACTCAAATCGGCATAAACATACTCCCCGGCTTGAAAGTCCGGAGGATTTTTCAAAGTCCAAATAAACTAGCGAAAGAGGATTCTATAAGAGGATGAAGCGGATTTCAGTTTATAAAAAACTTGAAGTAACATGAGGAATCAATAATCAAATTTGAAATTAATGATGCGTTTTAATTTCTTATAATAGCGGGTTAATTAAACAATTATAACATGCGGGTAAGTTACGTATAAAGTAGATAATGCGAGAAAATATAACATACATGCGAATACAATCATTGTGATGGTAGTGGACATAATTTAACAACTGGACGTTTGAAAGAACCAGTTGTAGTACGCACTAGTGCCACGCGCGAGATTCCGTCTCTACCCGGGAAAACTTGTTCAATAATGCCTGTTGGCCAGCGAAGCGGTGGAGTATCATCTTGATGAATGAGTACAAGTGTTCCTGGCAGAATCGGGAAATCAGGGGTATTCCATTTTTGTCTTACTTGAAGTGTGTGTAAATAGTCCACGTGCCACCTCTTCCAATAACTTTGTACCAGACTATCTAACAGTTTCTTTCGATTATGTAGACTTACAGATTCGTTAACTTCAAATGCAGGTAACGATTGCAACGGTGTTGTATTAAGGAAATGAGCGGGTGTTAGAATAGTATGAGGTTGATCGGACAGTAAACACAGAGGACGCGAGTTCAAGAGACATTCAATTTGAACTAAAACTGTCAGTAATTCTTCATAACAGAGTAATTGTTCGCCAATGCTACGATATAAATGAGACTTGATGCTTTTTATATTACTTTCCCAAATACCACCCCAATGAGGTGCTCGAGCAGGAATGTTCCGCCATGTGATTCTACGATTATTTAACTCTGTTTGAAATGCGGTAGATGTATCTTTAGCAGACAAAAAGGCATACAATTCATCTAATTGACGCATAGCGCCGATAAAATTGGTTCCATTATCCGAATAAATACATGAAACTGGTCCTCGCCTTGAGAGAAAGCGTTTCAGAGCATCCAAAAACGTTTCTGTACTCAAATCAGAAGCAATTTCAATGTGTATGGCTTTAGTTGTCATACAAACAAAAAGGCAAATGTAAGCCTTTTGTTTTTTAACACCACGTCTGCGCGTCAGAGTAATGTATATAGGCCCGGCGTAATCAACCCCTGTGTGTGTGAAAGCCTTAGCTTCTTGTACGCGAGAAGGAGGAAGACTTGCCATGATAGGCGAAGGATGAGAGGGCGAGACTTTGAAGCAAAAGTTGCATTGACGAATGCGTTGCCGAATTATATTTCGGGCAGATATAATCCAAAAACGTTGTCTTAATAAAGACATAAGAAGATGCGAACCAGTATGATAATTAGAGCGGTGACAATCATCAATTATCAGATCAACCAAATGGTCACGGCGTGGAAGCAATATTGGATGGCGATTTTCATACGGTATATTAGCGTTTGTCAATCGGCCACCAACGCGGAGCAACTCATTTTCATCCACAAACGGATCGAGTTTTCTCAAAGGAGTTGAAGGTAATTTACCTTTCTTAATATTTTTTATTTCATCAGCAAAATGTTTGCTTTGTAAATTGCGAAGAATCTCTAATTCAGCAGTTTTAATATCATTAACTTGAATCGAAGGCGAGCGAGGTATTTTCTTTGCAAAACGTAGGACATAAACAATAATGCGTAACAATTTTTTCCAGGAAGAAACCCGGAGAGCGAGTTCAAGAAGAGGAGAAGTATCCACATCAGATATAGTAATTAATGTAACAGTATTTTTTATTTCGGGTAAAGTGCCTTCAATGTGACATGGTTCGAATGGCATTATTGGCCATTTAGAAATAGGAAGATGAATCCAAGATGGACCGTGCCACCAAAGCGTGTGATTAATTAATTGTGCGGGTAATAAACCCCTTGATATGACATCACTAGGATTGTTAATTCCATCTATGTGGAAGAAGCGATCAGGGGATAGAATTTCTTGAATTTGACTAATGCGATTTGCAACAAATACCTGCCATCGATGAGGAGATGAATGAATCCACGACAGAGCGATCGTTGAATCCGAAAATGCAAAAATATCATTTATAGGATAGTTATCATGAAGTGTAGATCTAACTTGTTTGATAAGTTTAGCAAGAAGTAATGCAGCACACAATTCGAGTCTTGCTAAAGTAACAGTCTTCAGTGGAGCCACTTTAGACTTAGAACACACCAAATGAACAGATATGTCGCGGTTAGGGTGTGTAACGTGTAAATAAATGACGCAGCCGTAAGCTTTCATGCTAGCGTCTCCGAAAGCTACGAGGTTTAAGACACAACCAGCGGCAACCCCTAAGTGACGAGGTATCTGAAGATTCGAAAGCAAAGGTAATTCATTTTTGAATTGAATAAAACGTTCAACAATAGTTTCAGGTGGTTCCTGATCCCACCCCACTTTTGATAACCAAAGCTCTTGTAATAAAAGCTTTGCATAAAGTATAACGGGAGCAACTAAACCCAGTACATCAAATAAGCGAGCGATTGTGGACAATATACTACGTTTAGTGTTACTTGTCGATGTGGATGAAGTGCTGAAAGCAAATACGTCAATGGATGGTATCCACTTTATTTTCAAGGTATCACTATCATTAGTGAACTCGATCAATGCACGATGCGATTCCGGCAAATGAGCTAAAAGTTCAGGCGAGTTGCTAGCCCATTTGACAATATTAAATCCACCAGCTTTAAATAACGCGATTAATTCGTCCGCTAGACGTATCCCATCATGAACGGTATGTACGCTTGTGGTTAAATCATCCATGTATAATTCTTTTGTGGCGATCTCAGCTGCTAAAGGAAAGCGCTTGCGTTCATCGTCAGCTAACTGATGAAGAGTCCGCATAGCCAAAAACGGACTAGATCGGAGACCGAAAGCCACCGAATTGAATTGTAAAATACGAAGCGGTTCATTTTCGTTAAAGCGGTATAATATTTTTTGAAATTTACGATCGCTTTCTGATAAAATTATTCTAAGATACATTTGCTGCACATCCGCGGTTATAGCAATTTTAAAATAGCGAAACTTCAAAAGAAGTGCAAACAAATCTGCCTGTAGATTAGGCCCTATATGTAACAAATCGTTAAGCGATGTGCCACTATCAGTTTTAGCGCTAGCATCTAAAACAACACGTGTTTTGGTTGTAGCCCTGTCTGGCCGTACAACGGCATGGTGTGGTATAAAATATCCTTCAAAAATAGCGGAGGAAGAATAAGGTATCTCAGATAAATAACCCTTTTCCATATAATCAACAATTACATCATTGTACGCTTGACGTAACGTAGGTATTGTGTTAAATTTACGCTTTAGAGCTATCAATCGACGTTTCGCATTAATAAAAGAATTCCCTAAAGACTTAGGATCACCCTTAAAAGGCAGCGAAACGATGTAACGACCACAAGGACTTCTTGAGACCGTCGATATATACAACTGTTCACAAATGTTATTTTCCGGACTTATAATACTAATTGACGACACCTCCTCGAGTTCCCAGAATTTCATTATATTATTATTAAGTTCATTAACTAAAGGACCGAAGGACCAGGCAATGCCTTCAGGGTTGACAGCAGGTATCTCCCCCATGACAATATAACCAAGCGTAGTCTCGAGGGCGTGCGGTGCGATGCGAGCGGTATCCGAAAAATCAACTGAATGAGCGAGCGGCGATATGACTTTACCTCCGAGTAAAATAAATGCGAACATCTGTGCACCAAGAATTGCATCTATTTCACCCGACAAATTCCAACAATCGTCAGCGAGCGGTAAATTTACGAAATAATCTATTATTGATGCGTGAACGACACAGGTAGGCAATTGATCAGTTATATGATCAACGACAAGAAACGTCAAATTATATTGAGCGTCAGAAACGCGGGACTGTATCGTCAGTGATACGAAACCTTTAACGGGTGTGGAGATTGACCCAACTGTTTTTAAAGACGAGTTCACAAGTGGCTGAATATCTAATTTTAATTTATTGCAACATGCGAGCGTAATAATATTATTTTGCGACGCACTATCAACTAAGTATCTTATAGTATCGAGTTTACCATTAGTAGGAACAAATACTTGAGCAGTAGGTAAAACAATTGTTGTATCTAAATGTTTACCAGATGCTACTTGATTGCAAGAATGTAAAGCGAGCGAATTAGTGCGTTTTTCCAACGTAGCGGTCGAAACGCGCGAAGTAGTCGCTTCAGGTGCATCTGATTCTGTATGTATATGCATGCACACAGCCTGCGAATTTTGTGAACGCGGATGATCAACGGCAGCAGTACCATCACTTTTATTACTGACAGTTGAATTAGAAGCGCGTACAGGCGAAGGGTGCTTACTCTCAAACCCTACTGTATTATGTTGCGGAACTAGCGGAGTATCAAAATGCAAAAGAGTATGATGTTTCTTATGACACATCTTGCAAGTATTACGCGAAGCACATTTAAAAGTAGAATGTTTTGAACTAAAACAATTAATGCAAAATCTGTTTTCTTTAAGGTAATTAAAGCGTTCTTTTACAGACAATGCTTTAAATGCTGAGCACTCATATAAATGAATGTGTTGAGAGTCTTTACAAAAAATACAAATCGGTTTATTTTCAGTAATAGTAAAAGTATGCGATATTTTCGGAGCAGAAAAACGCGAGCGATTTTGGGAATAAGACCCCTGAGCGTTTGACGTACTTCGACGATCGTCATTTGTTCTATCGAGAATTTTTATATGATGTCTAATAAAAGTAACTAAATCAGAACTGGAAGGAATGCCTTTATCGCGCACTGACAATTCGAAGGTCTGAACAAGTTTCGAATCTATCTTTTTAAGAGCGAGATGTGTAAGAATAAAATCGGATAAATCGATAATATCTAACTGTTTTAAAGCTGCTATAGAAGAATGAACACGTTCGATATAATTATTCAACTGAGCGGAAGTATCAGAAATAGGTTTCATATTCAGGATGTTATTAAGATACATAGATCCCAGTAACCTTTTGTCTTGGTATTTAGCCACTAAAGAATCCCATATAGTAGCGTAGTTGGATTCGTTAGGAACAATCCCTGCAAAGACGTTAAGAGCTGTTCCACTTAACTTTCCTACCAAATACTGTACGCGATGAGCATCGGTCAATTCCTCATTGTCATGCACGTTAGTTTTGAAGTTTTGATAGAAAAGCGGCCATGATTCGGGATCACCATTAAACCCTACCAGGTCAAGGCGAGGTAATCGACACGAAAATTTAAAGGAATCTACTTTTTCAGACGGCTTACCTGAAGTGATAGGCTGACGATATTGCAACAGAACTGTGCGTGTATGTTGTATATATGAGTATAACGATTCAAATGAGCTTCATGAATTAAAATCTACCACATAGTCAAAGTCAAAGTCAAAGCCATTTATTCAATTTAGGCCCTAGTAGGCACTTATGAAGGTCAAAGCTACTGAAGTTACCACCAGTTCGTAAGTCGGCCTTCAACTGAGAAGAACAGGCAAGAAACTCAGCAAGGTCAGGGTCCTCTTCTAAAAATAATGCGTTTTGTTCGTCACATAAATCATTGTAAGTGGTGTATAATTTTTCTATATTACAAGAAGCTGCCAGAAAATCTTGTTTACTTCTCGTGTCAATATCTGACGGAACTACCTTTTTTGCAGAAATAAACAAATTATTGACAATTGAAAATATAGCCTCTTTTTTGGCTATAACAATTTTTATTTTAGAGTCCCAATTCATTTTGACAAGTTTCAAAATATGACGTGAAAAAATGAAAAATAAAATGAAAGAATGCTAGAATTGAGAAATTATTGAACAATTATGTATTTATGAGTGAAAAAATAAGAAAATGCGATAGGAATAAAAATGCGAATTTATTTATAAGGCGATGCGATAGGGAATCTCTCACATAGGCACTATAACGTAGCGACTAATTATATGCACAATACTATATACGCAAATATAATTATAGAAATAGAAATAGGGAGAATAGGATTATATTTCCGATAGCTAAGAGAGCGGTGCTAGTCTCATCCGGCTCGATGATGACCAAAACTTATGTTGATGCGGATGCGAATTTAAAATTGAGTACTTCCAAGACGCTAAGGAAAACAAGGCCTATGCACTCACCTCTTAAACAGCAAGCAACTTGTTCCTCTTTCCTTAGGTCCGGGGCGGTGTGATGCGGTGCAGGTACGACAACGTGAGATTCCCAGGAGTGTTATGAGAGTTATATAATTTTCTTGAAAAGCGTATGATTCTTATTGAATATTTTTCTGAATGATTGACACTTATTTTTGAATTTGGACATGATGTGGTTCGTCCTTTCCCGGACCGTTTCGGGAAACGTCGTTACCGTTTAACAGGCGCGTGCATAAAGCCTTCATACGTTCCCTAGCGTCCATTGGTACTCAAATCGGCATAAACAAAAATTATGGATCCAACAAACACATTATTATTGGATTTAATTGATAGTTCTTCGGAGGAAGATTCCGCTGCAAATTTTTATATTATGGTGGTTGCCCAGTCATGCACAAAAACTAGAATAAATTCCTTATCTGGAAATTAACAAAGACTGCGGACGGATGGGTGGTGTACGGGCGTTGCATGTAGGCGGTTGAAAAGAGAGAAGAGAAGTTCAAAAAGGTTGTGAAGAGATTTTAGCAGGGTTGGCAACGAACGAGTAATACCCCTGGTGTTGCAAGCGTCAATAAGCTACGATAACCGCTTACCATCAGGTGGGCGTCCGTTTACTAACTTAGTAGTATAAAAAAAAAAAAAATGCGCTCGAATGACCGATGAACGCGTAGAACATGCTGTACATTCAAAATATGTCGTAATATGTCTTGCTATACCATAATATATATTAATATGCAATAATATTATATTACAGTATAGCTTGGTGACGTCACATAATTTATATTATAGCTCCGTGTGCGGTCAGTTCAAAGTTTGTATGGAAAATATATAGTAATATGTCTATATTTTATAGCTATAATTTATATTAATATATATTATAGCTAAGTCTGTGACGGGCTTGATAATTGTTTGTTTGTTTTTTTTAATAATAAGCTTGCAGCACTGATCGAATCCGTCAGGACTTTTTGGCGGGAACTTGCAGAGTGACGTTGCGTTTTCATTTTTATTTTCATAAATTCGCGTATTTTGAGTTTTATTGAATATTATCGGTGGTATTTTATCCAATAAAGATCAATCCATGTGCACCAGTGAAGTGAAATGAAATGAATTATGTGTATCGTACTTTACAAGTTGTCTCAAAAAGTCCGTGAAAAGTGTTAGTACAATGACCACCATTTTACTAAAACATGACTGGACGATGACTGATCATACGGACTATGTGAAAGTTAATGTGCCGATTATATAATGATAAGACTCTCATATTCTCCATTTTTAGCTACGGAGCCGAAACATGGACCCTCAAGAAGGCTGACCGTGACCGTATAGACGCTTTTGAAATGTGGTGCTGGAGGAAGATGCTGAAAATTCTCTGGACCGCTTTCCGCACCAACGTGTCCATATTACGAGAGCTTAAAGTGGAGACGAGACTATCCTCCGTGTGCCTGCGCAAAGTTCTGACGTTCTTTGGTCACATAGCCAGAAAGTCTGGAGACAACCTCGAGCAGCTGATGGTGACCGGGAAGGTTGACGGCAAACGTCCAAGAGGGCGCAGCCCAATCAGATGGTCTGACCAGATACGCACATCCCTGGATACGAACTTCCACGACGCTCTTCACGCCGCCAAGGACAGACTCAACTGGCGCGACATAATAAGAAATAAAATGAGTTCACGGGGGATTCACGACCCTCAGACATGAGGATACACGACGCGAGGAGGAGGATATAATGATATTATAAATAAAATATATGCTACTGAAGGACTTTGTATCCATGGTCATAAAAATTAACAAAAGATAAAAAACTAAATCCGTCAGATAAACGAAATTGATTGTCAAAATATTTTGTGAATGTGAAATCCTATTGCAATAGTAATAAAATGACGAAATTCTAACAACCGTTACGAAATAACTTAATCGTAGCAAAAACATTTTCTTTTCCCCATTACACACTGCATAATTGTTTTAATAGTACGATGTTACTATGCATACAGTGACTCGTTCATACATAGTACAAAGTTTGTACAGTTGCGTGATATTACAAGTTTTTGCGTCATTGTGTATGATTTGGCTGTGTTCCCTTACTATTACGTTTGTTGACTCACAATAGAGTTGGACTTCGCGTTGGCAACAACTGAAAACAATATTATTGCGCGACCTTGAAATAAACAACAGCTGTTTGAGAGTGAGTACCCTTGCTTCTTTCATGATAAATTAAAAAGTAAATAGTTTTTTTTATTACATTCACGAACATTAGTATTTAGCTTGGATATGAAGTTTTTAATATTAAGTATTATGTTGTATTTTCGCGCCTTTCCAATTTAAGTACTACAAACTATTGCAAAGCAACGTAGAGGTTTTGTAATTGCCTTTCACTGTATATAGATAAGTTATTAACCTATTGTATGTTATAATTCCTTTACTTACCTATGTCCAATATGTTGAGATTAAGACGAAACTTTTTTTTATAAATCTATGCTTCAACAATATTCTATTCATTCTTATTTCTAAATTAATTATGAAGTAATCATTTTAATTATAATATAAAGGGATATTTGCAATTTTAGCATAAAAATAAATAAATTCAAACATGGAATATAGAATAATATATAGGGTAACTTTGTCAGTTACTGGCCAAGCTTGATAATTTTTAATCTACCTACTGGTATAAATAAAATGATAAAATTGCATCACTTTTAGATCTTTGATTATCTCCGATATATATGAGTGAGTCTTTTGTAAAATCTATTAATATAACAAAATAGAAATGTGGTTTTTAATTACATTTATTTATGGATTAAAATTCAGCCAGCTGTACAAAACACATTATAAACCTTTTTTCTTTGTCTCAAAATTTACAATAATATAATGCTGACTTGACTCTGTCTATCCCATCTCTAGGAACCAAGCTAAAAATATGCAAATTATCATAAAAAAATTCTTCAATAAATTAAAAATGTCTGAAAGTATTTGTTAATATCACAATTTTTTCTCTTATTCAAGCTATAGAAGAAGAAGAAAGAATTAGTGAATGTTCTACATTTATTTCACGGACGTCAAATATCAAAAAACAGAAAATAAAATTGTTAACACATTTATTTAAACGACTAGCTTTGCCCCACTGTTTCACCTGCAATCCCATCTTTTGCCCCATTAGAGGTTGAATTTTTGAAAATCCTATGTCATATAAGGAACATGTGTGCAAAATTTCAAGTTACTTGATCCTGTGGTTGGAGCTGTGTATGCCTCTGTCAATCAGATTCTCCATTAGTGATAGACTAGCTGTCCCCCGCACTTTCAGCCGCGCTTCCAGGATAAAAGCATCTAACACTCGGAAATAATGTAGCTTACTAATAGAGAAATAATTTCCAGAGATTAAAATGTTTGAAAAATTAAAAAACAATCCAACAAAAAAACTGCAGCTTTATTATATACATAGATAGATACTTTGTGGTTGAGAGAATAGTTGTTTACATATTTGTCATAAAAGTTTATTATGCTTATGTAAATAAATTAGCACTAGTTTTATCAGTGACCAAGGAAATGTAAGATAGCACACAGTGAAGTTGTTATGCCAATTAAGTTAGGTATATGCTCTTTACATAGTATGCTAATTAAGGCGGCCCTCTGTGGCCGGCGCAACTTCGACGCAAGCATAGTCTAAAAGCTTGTTGGTTCATCCAACGTAATGTTTGCGAAAAAAGCGAAATCCTGCGAAAAAAGAGAGACAGCATCAGAGCCGTCGATTATCAGTCGGTAAATTCCGCTGATCATTCGCGCCCACTTCGCTAGGTCGTCATTCATGATTTCGCATTCATAAAACTTGTTCCAGGCGTGTACTTCTTGTGAAAAAATCTTACAAGTTTATGAAAAAAATGTTGGTTATTTAGAATCTCCAATACATTTGCAAGCCTGGTATCTTAACGTTTTCTTTACTTTTACAATTTATAGGTACATTAGATATGGCCAAAGTACAGGCAAAAACGCTGTTTTTCGGAGGCTTTGACTGAATTTGTTTCACACTTTTTTTAAATTACGCCTAGATACACGGCTAGATATAGTGCATAAGATACTAATTTGTTCAAAACATCTAACGAAAAATGTTTAACAACGCCATAATAAGTACAGAGGTTTTGTATGAAAAGTATGACGAATTGAGTCCTCTTAAGTGAGGTACACGCTATATAGACAGTTTTAGCCTGTTGCTTCATAGATGGGATGCGCATCCTGTAACTATGTATGCAAAAATAAAAAGTGTTATTGAAGATTAAGATAAACAATATTATAATAAAAAATATATTTTTTTGAAACTTTAATGGAAATATGATAAAAATCAACCACTATTCACTATAATTGTATATAAGTAACAAAAGTATTTCTGGGTAAACATGCTACAACTTTGCCTCGTCATAATTCTTCCTGGGGTCAGTCGGAGGCCAAAAGAAAGCAAATGTTAAAAAAAAAATGGGTGACTACTAGTCTGTATGCATGTAGCTTTATTGAGTTGAAAAGACCTTGCAAAGGTCAGCACAGTAGATAGCGTAGAAAACAGTAGGTATGCAAATAAATATTACATGAATGACTTTGCCAAAAATATATATTCGTTTCATTAGTATTTTGGCAAGTTGAAGCTTATAAAAAAGGTAGAGTATAGCGTTGTTTGCTCTAAGAACAGCTCGTCTGGTAAAGTACTGTACAGAATACCGCAGCCAAATAACTCCTGCGTTGTGTTAGGTTGCCAGAGCTCCATGAGGAGTAGTAATGGTCGTTATTACAATAACCGTTACTATAATGCGTTATTCTACCGCAATGAACAACTCATTATTGATCGCTCAATTATCCTGTTGTCGTTATAAACTGTTGTTGCTGTTAGAGTAGGCAGGCAATAGGCACACCGTTAGTGTGTGAGTGAGATAGCGCTACGCGCTCGCGACTTGTAATCACGTGATACTCCCACCTTTCTTTCGTAAATTACTAGATAACCTTTCATGTAACGAAATAAAGTTCACATTGGCTAAAATTGAATTTGACAATCCTAATGATGTTATTGCTGTTTTGTTTTTTCACGTTGGATTGTTGTCAGTAACAGATAAGTTGCCATTGCGTATGCAATTATCCGTTACCGTTGCCGATAATTGAAATTATACGATTTCATTATATGTAGATAATTTGTGTATATAAACTGTTAATAAGAAAATAAGTGAATAGTTACAGTTAGTGTACATTTTAGGGCGTACTCTTTGCTTGTGTCACTTCATTACACCCTATAATGTAAAGATTGGCAAAACAGCTCTATAACAGAATAACGCGCAACAGTTTACAATAACAGTTATTTTACAATACCACAACAGGATAATTCATTATTAAAAAACAGCCGTTATTGCCATCATTAATGAGGAGACGTTAGTGGACAAGTGATGTAGTTCCAAACGCTTTTGCCCTTCCGCTGCTGGCACATCAATTTCTCTTAATCCATATTCTTCTACTTCTTTTGAGTGAGAGGTTTTTGGTGTAGCGCTTCTATAGGTTACGGTAACCGCTTACCATCAGGCGGGTCCTATGCTCGTATGTCACCTTAGTTGCATAAAAATATATTTTATCAGCTCCTGAAAAAACACTTCACAGTCACCCCATATAATTTACGTCGAATTTTAATCTAGGCAATTGTCAATTTATAGATAAGTAATAGATATATCTTGCTGGCAGTTGCCTATACATATGACGTCGATAATATTGATAATGTTGTTGACAACAAATATATAAATAAAAATCAATTTCCGCGTGCATGAAACGTCTCTTGAGAACGGCTCGAACGATTTGGCTGTTTATTTTTGTTGTGTTCGTAACTGTCAGGGCAAGGAATATGTAATAGAATGTTTGAATTAAATATTTTGGAAAGGCCACCGGAGAAGTGTGTTGGATGGTATTATTAAAACAAAATTTGATGTTCAGTTTGACAGTTTTGTTTTAATTCACACAAATTGAAGGAAAGATTCGTTTGGATGAGTCCCTTGTCGATGTAAATGTTTTACCTGGCAGTTGTTTATACATATGACGTCGATATTATCAACGGCATAAACATAAGTGCCAAATTATTCGATAACACGTCACATGTTTCCAAACAACAAGTCATCGACCTTAAGCGATAAAATCTTATTCAACTGTATACTAATTTTAGACATATAAACAGTAAAAAATGTTGGCATCATAACAAACATTGTTTGTATGGTGCGATGAAACTGTTATTTATAACTTTGCTTTGCCCGTGGAAACACTGCGGACACGAAATCTATAATTTAAAAGGATATACTGACTGATGCATGCACAGCTGAAACCACAACTTGGTCTAGATAAACTGAAATTTTGGACACCGGTCCTTTGTATTACGTAGACAGTAAGTATATGGATAAGATTATTGTGAGAACAGCATCGGCTATCGAAAGTACACCATTTTCTAAGGCTTCTGAATTACCGTTTCTTCTTCATCGTCTATCGCCTAGTCTTATATCCGTCGCCACTGTAAAGGTGCGAGCTTCCCTTAGCAACCAACAGGCACCTGTGGGGCGATTACGTAACTAAATTTCAATCATTTTCGAATTGAAATCGGTTCAACATAGCTGTTCTCTGATAACTATATAAAAAAAAAAAATGAAAAATTAATTTATTTCCACCAGAACGCACAGAATAATAATAGATAGGTACACACAGAAAAAATTACAATAATAAAGAACAATAAAACAGTAGCAACAAAAATAATAATAATAAAAATCTGTGCGTCGCGGTGTAAAAAAGACCACGACTCAGTATAAAGTTGTGGGAGCTACCCACAACACTGGTATTCTGACACTTTACAACAACTTTACGTTCTGATAACTGCAAATACAAGCAGTGGTTCATTAGAAATGGAACCATTTCCGTTTTTGTAATATTTCTACCGATTCAGAGGTTATTTCAATCTGAATTTCATTGCAATAAAGTAACGTAGTCCACGTACTGATTTTCGCGTTATCGATATTGTTGCATTCGTTATATATTTATGAAACTGGATATTTGTCAAAATGTATTGAATTTCTTAGCCGTATTTGATTCGGCTCATATCAGTTTCGGCAAATATCAATTTTAATATTCAAATGTGCGATGATCGGCCTCATCAGATCATTAGCATTAGATCTCCATTCAGGCCCAGTGTAGATTGTTGAACTTTAGATCTTTGAATTAGTCTCCTTGGGCATGCAGGTTCCTTCCTTCACTAGAAAAAAACCCAGTGTTCATTGTACGGGAAGTTACAGCCCATTTGAACTTGGACCTACACGACTTTTACCGCTTATTGTTTAGTATCTAAATACAAGAGTAATATTTAGTTTTCCTCTTCCACAGCTAAATGGATTCATTCTTCGGTCTCTTCGACCCCTCAGAGGGTAATCAGAACAAGCATAATATTAAAAAGAGACATAAAACAGAGCAGGACAACGTTAAGAAGAAAACTGATGCACCTAAAGGTACGTGCAAGTAACAGCTAGTGGAAATCTCAGTCCACTGCTGGAAAAGTTGCAATCTATCTCTAGTTGTTTCTTTCTTACAAACATTATTAAAAAGAATAAAACATTTTAAAGGCTATCAAATAAGTTTATGACGTCATTTACCAGAAAATAGTCGTGACCAATGTTAACGGTGATTAAATTCACACTGAAAACAAGCAATCGGAATTTTTTTTTAACATTATTTTCTTATGTTATTTGTAAGAAAGATATATACAGCCAGTTACTGTAACCCAAATCAAAGCTAATCTCTTGTTGAAAGTATGCCTGTCGTTGTCAATATCGTCTGTAATAATAGAGACGGCAACAGTTTTGACTATAGATTAACTTAGATTTAGCTGTCAGAAACTGGCAGATAGTTAGAAAGAAGTCATATAACAAAAAGAGCCAGGTCTATCTTAAAACCGGAATTTTACTAGATTTGGCTTAAACCATTTCATATAACAAAACAGATTAATAAGTTTAGTTGTAAATAGAATTGGCACCATTTATCACTAGACTTTTTAAAATACAGGGTGTATTTCGCATGGTAACGCAAACTTCGCGAAAAGGCTACACCTAATGCCACTAATCAAATTGTGAAAGTCATTCACCTCGCTAATGAACGGTTATAGAAATTGTCATTTTCGAGCGCGCAATGTATTGTGAACACTGCGATTTAAACGCGCGATAACGTTGTGCTTACGTAGTATGTCGCTGACTGCAGGCGAATATCGCCATAAGACACCGTTTCTAGTTTTATTTACATTGCTACTTTTAGTGAAAGTAATGAATTAATAACTTATTTATTTTAAATCTCTTTGGGTTAGGTAAGAATAACGATTATGAACAGTCTAAATTAAAAAAAACTCATTTTTTTTTTTTTTAATTGGGAAAAACCGACGAAAAATTCCAACATTCCAGAATCATGTCCTGGAGTATCCGTTTGTGCGGCGATGTCCCTTACACGCTGTATATCAGTCAGCCAAATGATGATATCTCTTTTCTTCTCCAACAGGTAGAAGGAGAGGTCGGAAGTCCAATGGAAAGAACGAGACGCTGCCTGAAGAGTCCTCGTTTTTATGCGAACCTGATCTAAGTACAGAGTTACTGGTGAAAGATGTCAGTTATATTGAGAACTTCATTGAAGTCAATAAGAGGGATGATGGTATGTGAATTTTACTCAAAATTAGTAAATATTTGACTAAATAACATACTTAAGTAAGTTTGTTATAATTAGCTTAAACTAGAGCCATTTTAGTAATTAACTTTTGACAGCAGATATAAATAGCCTATAGTAGATTTCAAATAGCATGAGTTCGGTGACACATGGTATTTTATTAGATTTATCGATGGTTAATGTTTATTTCGATATAATAAAGGAATACTATGATAGAGCGAGGTTTCATGAAATATTGTTAGTACTATTTCAAAGTAATCAAATGGAATTTGACTAGATATTGGTAAAAAACCCTTGACCTTGACGACTCATCCTATGTGAAATAGAGTATAGTTGACTGTTTCTTTTAATTAGTTCTTCATTTTCATAATCAATATATCATAATATTAGCTACATCCATATTTATACAATGTGTTTTTTTTTATTTTCAAATCTTGTTCAAATGAAATGTGCGGATATTAGACAAAACATATCGTTAGAAATCGGGAAAAAAAGTTAGTTTAGTTAGCTATCTCCAAAACCAAGAGGCCTTAACTTCTCAGCTAGCTAAACTTTCTACCTTTCAAATGACATAACTTTGAAGAAAATAATCCGTTAACTTTAAAAGAAACAAAGAGAAAACCAAAAGAAGAGGTTTTCATTAAAAAAAAGATTATAACGCCGCGTTTTTTGGGATAGCTAACTTATCCAACATTTTTCAGTTTTTTTCTAATATCCGCACATTTCATTTGATCAAGATTTGAAAAAAAGTGTATAAAAATTGATGTAGCCAGTTACTGTACAGTTTCCCCTATTTGAAATATCAAAGTCAGACGTTATCTATAAATGAAAAAAAAAAACTGAAGGCGTTTATAAATTGCATATAAAATTTCCAGATTCAAGAACCGATAACGACAAAAAACCCAAGCGTCGCAATTCTAACCGTAAGACGCGCAGGAAAAAGAATAGAATATCACCAGCGAAAGACACGGGTCCATCTACCGCATGGAGTCTAGATTCAGATAAATCGGTTACATGGAACAATCAGTATAACATCCCTAAGAATTGTGACGAAAACATAGGCAAAAACGTGAACGATTTAAAAATTGACGATAAGAAATTGAACAAAGATGACGGGTTTAGAGAAGGGATAGATTTTGACAGAACTACATACAATGTTATAGATAGACTGGAGAAAGTTAGTCTCAAAGATGATATGTATCTAGCTGGGGATTTTAATACAGAAGATTTGGATAATGATATGTTCTACAGTTCTGATGATTTTGAAGACTATGCCGATGATTCGTGAGTAAATATTGAAATATTAGCTCCAGAATGTTGTACAACAACTGTCTCATGGCGCAATATAATCACATTGATGAAATATACAGCGATTGATAAGATATAGTTGGATTAGAATTTAGTTTCCAGTCGCCATTTTTATTTTGTAAAACTATTAACTCTATAATGTTGTACAACAACTATCTCCTAGCGCAATACAATCACATTGCTGAAATATACAGCGATTGATGAGATACAGGCGGATTAGAATTTTGTTTGCATCCGCCATTTATTTTGTTAAAATATCAGGTCAACAATGTTGTTTAACAACTATCTCATAGCTCAAAACAATCACATTGCTGAAATATACAGCGATTGATGAGATACAGGCGGATTAGTTTCGACGCCATTTTGAATGTAACTTCTTAATATTTCAGTACGTCTGAACCCGATGATTCGGGGGATGAGATATATGGCAGCCTACCGCCAGAGCCAAGGTTTGGCAATGTGGAGTACAAATTGCAATTGGTTTCGTTATGTGAGAGGAGATTTCAACATCTTGTAACTCAGGTACGTACTAGAGTAGTTTTTGTTCACGGCTTTACTTACGTTTTATGTATCAGCTATCCCTGAGCAAAAAATCGAATAGGTTTGGTGATTCATGTTAGAACTAAGAACGAATGAATTCACTTTGTCAGTTATTTGTGTTTAATATTTTACGTAATAATTTTGCTAGTTTAGATTGAATACATTTGGTTTTATTTACGAATATTTGAGAAGCATTTTATATTAAATTTCAATTTGACTAATAATAGTTTGAATATGTGTTTCCGTGACTCTTATAATCTAAGGACTTTAAGTTCTTTTATGGGTGGGTCGGCAGTGTCCTAAACGCAAGGGTACCCTTGGCGACCCTTCAGGGGTCTAATTACGTAATGACGAAAAGGAAAAAGATGGTCATAGCGCTGGTACCGGCGGCCCAATCGCGTGGGCGTTAATCGAACGTGTCGGATAAATTACGAGTGTCGAACGATTATTTTCAGATAGTCGATGAAAAAAAAAATAGGAGGTTGCGCGTATTAAAATTAAATGTTGTAGACTTAAGCTAGTTATTAAGTTGGTTTCAATGAAGTATTATTATTATATTATTTGTACTAGGCTAATTTTTGCATCGTCGAGTAGTCATTCATGAAAATCACCATGCCATACTTTTCCGACGATTCCAAATGGCCGCCATAATAC